>JARFIW010001235.1:600000-1133189 GCA_036346225.1 Platerodrilus igneus
AACGAGTGGAAACGCCTAGGACATACGCTGAGGTGACGGCTAGACCAGGACCAAGTAGGGAAAACAGACCTGGACAGGATTTTTAGAACGCGACAGACCACTAGATTTCAGTGTAAATGTATATGAACATCCACGTGAATTTTTCAAAATTGAGGAGGAAGTAGAGCCAGAAACTAAGGAAAAATTATGTTTGCCAATTATTAATTTAGAAATTTTTGAGAATAATGTAGAAGTATTACTTGATACAGGGGCAGAGGCGAGTTTAATATCGGAGGAATTCGTCAGCAAAATTAGGGATAAGGTTTGTGATAGAATTATGCCTATAAAGCGTAGCCATTTAGTAGCTCCAAATAAAAAGAAATTTGCTGTAGTAAATAGTGTTGTGGTGCTTAGGATAGATATAGGAGGTTTAAGCTGTGAACAGGAGTTTGTAATTGTACCTGGACTGAAGTTTCAGAGCATTTTAGGTGTTGACTGTATGATGAAGTTAGGGGTTTTGATAGATATGGAGAGGAAGGTAATAAGGATTAAGGATAAGGTAGTGCCATGGAAGGGCAGTTATGAAGTCACAGAGGATGACACAGGGTTGAGTATTAATGTAGTAGAGGTAGAGGATGATGGAGTAAAACAGATCAACACGATAAGATGTGCAGAGGATAGGAGAGTAGAGGTTCAAGCTTTATTACAAAAACATGCAGAATTAGTGGGGGTAGAAGCAAGCACAGCGTTAGGCTATGAGCACGTGTTAGAAGTGGATAATTCAGAACCGTTCAACGCAAAGGTTTATCCAATTCCAGCAGCATATCGGGAGCAGGTGAAGGCCGAATTATTTTTGATGAGGTTAATTGGCAAGTTTGTTTTTAATGAAGTAGATTTAAGGAATTCATTCTGGCGGATTCCATTACATAAGAATTCTAGAAGGTACATAGGATTTTCCGTAGAGGGAAAAATCGATAATTGTAAAGTAGTATCGTTTGGTTTGTCGGCAGAAAGGAAAAAAATAGTAAATGAGAAACAGACATATGTAGAGACTGAAGAAGAAGCAATATTTAAGAGTCAGGATAATAGGGATGATAAGTTTATTTTATGTGAGATAATAAGGATGATAGGTATAGATATAGAAGGGGGAGAAATAGGGATGAAGAGTATTAGGATGGTGAGAAGAAAGACGTGGAGGGTCAAGAAGAGAGTTAGATTTAAATAGCTTAATGAACAAAGAATAGAGATAGGTGAATTTTAGTATAGTTAAAGAAAATAAAGCTAGGTATAGGATAAATATGGGAGATAAGTAGAAATAGGTTTAGGATGAGAATAAAGAGTAAATGTAGGAAGAAAATAAGATAGGTTAAGTATAGATATTTCATATAAGATTAGTGAAGAGTTAGGAATAGAGTAAGAGTAGGATAGGTATATAGGATTAGGTAGGGGGAAGTAAAGTATAGGGAAGATTAGTTAAAAAGTTAGGAATAGGATAGATATATAGGATGTATATAGGATTAGATGGATAAGTAGGATGAAGTTAGGGATAATTTCAGTTTATAAAATTAAGTGAGAGTAAGGAATAGGATAGGGATATAGGATAGGTGTAAATATTTTTTTTTGATTGGAGACAAAGTAGGTAAGTTAGATAGATAAGGATAGAGAAAGATAGGCAATTTTTTTTATAATTTTTTTTTGTCTAAATGCTTTATATTTGAATTCAAATAAGTGGGATTATTTGTATTCAAATAGGGGGAAAATACTCATATTTAGACCAGGGTACAAAATTAAATAATCACATCAAATAATTTTAATCACCGTGTAGAAGCTTTGGGAAAAGGTACGCTTCATTAAAACCATGAAGCATAAATAAATTCGGTCGTTTCAGTAAAAATAAGAGATTTAAATCATGTACAAGACGCTTTATATCAAAAGAAACAGTATTAAAAGCTCTGCGTGTAATTTAATTATTCCTAAAAGAAACAAATGGAAATTACGTGCAAAATTTATATTAATTAACCCTATTTTAAGTAACCGGTATTAAACAAAGTGTACACATAATAATTAACATTTAATTTGTATTCGCTAAAAATGAAAGGATAAAAGTCAATTTTAGTTAGAGTTAATTAAACCATTATTAATAATAAGCATAAAAGTCTGTGAAAATCCAAGATTATAATACCAGAAAATAAAGCTCTGAGAATTAATATTATGTTTGAACACCTGCGTAGTTTAAATGTCACGTACGGCGAAAATTTTGTAGATAACAAATGGTTTCAAAGAATCTTGGAGAAACCGTGGCTTAATATTCACGAGAAGGCGCGATACGGGGTTATTTAACCCAGATAGTCCACATGGACTGAAAATAATCGATAATAAAGAATATCAATTTGCACCAATACGAACAGGTTAGAAAAGGAAAGAGAAAATGCGTCAAGCAAAGACACATATAGTAAAAGGCGCGATTTGAGCAACGTCACGAGGGTCACAATTGGTTGAAAATAGGATGCAAATATCAGAGGTAGAAACAACGATTTCTGTATAAAATTAATTAATTGTTCTCGGACATGTTTGCGTGCCGTGTGAGAATTTCTGAATTTTCAACTGGCGAGTGCAAAATTCGTAAAAACCGACGCGCGAGCTACGGAATGGGAACAGAGCAAGCGAAATTCTTTAGAATTGTCCGTTTTGGAGACTCGACCGACAGACAGGCTAACCGCTATATATACCGAGGTGAATATAAACAAGCTCTCTTAGATCTTCGACTTGATTGAACGCGTTAAACAGTGCTTTTAGTTTTCCGGTTTAATATTAAATAATTTAAACAGTTTGCTCGAATATTATGTGATTTAAAACAGTTTGTTATTTACGTGCTAAAAATGTACTTTAGTGCACTTAGATACAAGGTAATAAAATTTAGGATCACTGTACCAATTGGTAAAATTTACAACGACAAATATATACACAAAGTAGGCAGTTTTGGCGTATATTGGTGAAAGAAGTATGAATTTCTTTGTTATTTTTCGGGGTATTAATAATTAAATGGTGCATAAACGTGTCTGGATCCACAAGACTAGGGTCAGATATACACAGATTAGTTCCGGAAAAACCCTGAAACAACTTTAAATACATGGTGATGGAGAAAATTTTAAAGCGTTGAGAATCAGAAGCCGTAAATATAACCCAGTTGGAATGGTGTGATTAACAAAAGGGACGATGTACATTGAAGCTACGAGTGCAAGTAACCTTCAGGTAAATTATACTATTTTGTTTGAACTTTGATATTGTTGTGTTGAATAACTTTATAATTGATTTATAAAATGGACAGTAGTGAAATGGTACTAACAATAATATTTTAATTTTAAGGTGAAATTTGCTTGTTTAAGTAGAAAGGGTATTTAGTATTGATGTTCTGGATTATGATGAAAATTTAGGGTATGTCTTTGAGCTCAATTAGACGAACCTGGTTAATTAACGTAAAGGGGTGGTAGATGCTCCTTTGTACTCTGCATATATTGTTATAGTAATTAGTAGGCATCCTACAAGGACTTTAATTCTAGATGCACATTAAAATGATAATAAATTTAATTTTGAAATTTTCCGATATTAAAATTTATGCTGAATATTAATTTTGAAATTTTAATGTATTGTGAATATTGATGTAAATAGAGTTGACGTTGATGTTTGTGGTAGGAATGTGTTTGTTTTTTTATGTATGAGGATGAAAGCTATCTAGAGGAGCAGCCGAGGCGATTAACAGAAGAAAGTCAATGGACCAACACAGTTAAGGTAATGAATAGCTTTTTGTAGGATTCACAGCATTCTTGACATCCAATTCGTAGGGGCTCGATTCGAAAAGCGGAGTACCCGGATAATGGTGGTATCACAGCAATATATATATATTGCTGTGATATTCTCCTTTGAATGCGGGAACTGGGTCCTTTCAACAAAAAAATTCTAGTCCCACAGATTGGGCGTCATAAACGGCTGTGATCCTCTTTTCGCCTCGGCTGCTCACCTAATGTTATAAACCTCCTCATTCATAAAAAAAAAAACAACACATTCCTACCAAAAACATCAACGTTAACTCTATTTACATCAATATTCAGAATACATTAAAATTTCAAAATTAAAACTCAGCATAAATTTCAGTTTTAAAAAAGAATTTCAAGATTAATTTTATTATCATTTTAATGTGCATCCAAAATTAAAGTCCTTGTTGGATGCCTACTAATTAATATAACAATATAAGCAGACCGGAGTCTGAGTATAAAGGAGCATCTACCACCCTTTACGTTAATTAACCAGGTTCGTCTAATTGAGCTCAAAGACATACCCAAATTTTCATCATATTACCGAACATCAAAACTAAATAATTTCTACTTAAACAAGCAAATTTCATCTTAAAATTAAAATTTTATGGTTAGTACAATTTCACTAATGTCCATTTAAAGTAAATCAATTATAAAGTTATTCAACACACACAAAAATGTCAAACAAAATAGTATAATTTACCTGAAGGTCACCGCCCTCGCAGTTTCAATGCACATCGTCCCCTTAGTTAATCACACCATTCCAACAGGATTATATTTACGGCTTCTAATTCTCAACGCTTTTAAAATTTTCTCCATCACCATTTATTTAAAGTTATTTCTGGGCTTTTCCGGAATTCATCTGTGTATATCTGACCCTTGTTTCGTGGATCCAGACACGTATTTGAACCATTTAATTATTAACACCCCCGAAAAATAGCAAATAACTTCATACTTCTTTCACCAATATACGCCAAAACTGCCTACTTTTGTGTATACATTTGTCGTTGTAAATTTTGCTAATTGGTACAGTGAAACTAAATTTTATTACCTTGTATCTAAGTGCACTGAAGTACATTCATGTTAGCACGTAAATAACCAACTATTTTGAATCACTAAATCATATATACGAGCAAAATTTTAAATTATTTTATCAAACTAAAATGCACTGTTTAACATCTTCAATCAAGTCGCGGATGTACGAGCTTTTAACGCATCGAATCGTCAAAAGTCTAAGAGGGCTTGTTTATATTCATCTCGGTATATATAGCAAAAGCCGGCACGTCGCTTTTGTCCTCAAAACGGGTAATTCTAAAGAATTCCTTATTCTATGTTCCCAGTCCGTCGCTCGCGCGTCGGTTTTACGATTTTCACTCGTCCCAGTTAAATCTCAGAAATTTCAACACGGCACGCAACGTCTGGAAATAACCGATTAAATTTTATACAGAGCTGTTATTTTACCTCTCAAGTTTGCCTTTACTTTTAACCAATCGCAACCCCATGACGTTGCGCTACTCACGCCTTTACTATATGTGTCTCGTTCTTGCGCATATTATCTGTCTCTATCTAACCTGCTCTTATTGATGCAAAGTGATATTCCTTATTATCGATTATTTTAGTCCACATGGAGTGTGAAATAACCCACCTTTAGCATTTCTTGTAACTATTATGCGACGTTTTCCCAAGATTCTCTGAAACCATTTGTTATCTGCAAACTTTTCGCCGTATGTGACATTTAAACTACCCAGGTGTTTAACATAATATTAATTCTCAGAGCTTTATTTTCTGGTATTATAATCTTGGGTTTTACAAGTTTCTATAGATATTATCTGTTACTAACGGTTCAATTAACTTCAATTAAAATTAATACTCTTTAATTTTAGTGAATCCTAATTAAATATTCAATTATTATTTGTACATTTCGTTTAATACTCGTTGCCCAAACTTGAATCAATTAATATAAATCTTGCACGTAATTTCCATTTGATTCTTTACTTTGGAATAATTAAATTACACGTTGGGCATTTTAAAACTGCTTATTTTTATATAAAGCGTCTTGTAAATAATTTTAATCTCTTATTTTTAATAAAACGAATGAATTTTTATTCTCCACGGGTTTTAATAAAGCGTATTATCTAATAAACTTCCTTATACACGGTGATTAAAATTATTTGATGTAATCCATTAATTTTCTACCCTGGTCTAAATATGAGTAATATATATATATATATATATATATATATATATATATATATATATATATATTTAAATTCAGGTTAATTTCAACTAGAAAACTTGATATTGTATAGTAAATATCGGGTCGTAGTCAATCTGGGCAATTAGATAATTCTTTTAATCAGTTCAAGCTTTCGAAAAGTTTTATTTTCTTCTTCAGGAAGACTATAATTGGGGGATTACAAAAATGTTAATACGTTAATGCTACTTACGATTATATGCATCTATCTAGTAAATGGTTGGAGCATGATAATAGTTAGGATACGACGACAAACTTGGTGAGTACATTCAAAACACATAATACAGTCAACATAATAATTAATTAACTAAGGTGGTTTGTTTCTAAAAAACATTAGCGGACAATTTAAAAACTATAAGTTACATAGGAACCAGTCAAGTTATAAAATACTACTAACATATAAACTTTGCAGTGAATAACTATAGATAAAAGTTTGTATTACACTAAAACAAGTATAGATTACGGCCAAAAAGGACAACATAAAAGGAGGATCACTGGTTAACTAGATGTACCATGCGTAGTGTTTTTTTTAAAAACTGAGATCAGATAGGAATATATATTATTTAAGTTTTGAGTGTCAGTTTTTTTATTGATAGGATTGTCTTGTAAAGATATCGCGACCATTTCGAGGAAAATGCGTTTTTTGTAATGACTTTCCCTAAAGACAATTTTAGCGTTGTCGTAATCGATCATGTGTTGGGTCTCAATAGCATGAGAAACTAATGCGCAGGTTTTGGTGTTCGTATTGGAGTCACTTTTGTGGGAAGTTATCCTAGCTGAGAGCCATCTGGATGTGTTGCCTACATATTGGCCCTGGCAAATTTTACACGATATACAGTAGACGACACCCGACTGTTGCAGTAGGGGGGTACGGTTTTTTAATTTACTAAAAAGCGCCTCGTTAAGAGTTAAAACAGGTTTCTTTTTTAAGGTTATTCCTTGAATGTCCTTTAGAATATGGCACAATTTAGCTGTAAGACTTTCCACACACGGGAGAGGAATGAAGATCTTGAAATTTGTGTTAGCGGTGGAAATCGAGTTGTGTCCAGGGTGTGAGCTGATTGATGAGGGAAGGGGTATTAAAAAGTAATTTGTTCAATAACGAGATTCGACAAGTTCTACAAGCAAATACTGGGTACACCTATGGGAGCCAGCGTATCTCCGATTTTTTCTCAATATGTGATGAATGACCCGTTCTGTATCCCTCAACTATCTTTTGACCCACCGTTTTTAAAAAAATACGTCGACGACCTAATTTGTTGTGTTCCGTCAGGTTGTATAGACCAAGTGTTTTTGATTTTTAATAACTACAATCCCAATGTTTAGTTTACCATTGAAAAAGAAGTGTACGGTACTATTCCTTTTTTAGACATGCTCGTCATCGTAATAACGATAATCTGAATACCGATTGGTATAGGAAATCTTGCTCTTCAAGTACATACCTTAATTTTTACTCCTTCCATCCAATTACTATAAAAATCAACCTTGTTTTGGGCTTGAAGAGAAGAGTAGAACTCATCTCACATCGAACTCTGAAACACAAAAACTTTCTTATTCTAAGAGACCTACTTCTTCGTAATTCTTACCCTATCTCGTTATTGAACAAGTTACTTTTAATACCCTTCCCTCATCAATCAGCCCACCCCTGGACACAACTTGATTTTCACCGCTAACACAAATCCCAAGATCTTCATTCCTCTCCCATATGTGGAAAATCTTACAGCTAAATTGTGCCATATTTTAAAGGACATTCAAGGAATAACCCTAACAAAAAAACCTGTTTTAACTCTTAACAAGGCGCTTTTTAGTAAATTAAAAAACCGTACCCCCCTACTGCAACAGTCGGGTGTCGTCTACTGTATATCGTGTAAAAATTGCCAGGGCCAATAATGTAGGCCACACATCCAGGTGGCTCTCAGCTAGGATAACTTTCCACAGAAGTGACTCCAATAGGAACACCAAAACCTGCGCATTAATTTCTCATGCTATTGAGACCCAACACACGATCGATTACGACAACGCTAAAATTGTCTTTAGGGAAAGTCATTACAAAAAACGCATTTTCCTCGAAATGGTCGCGATATCTTTACAAGACAATCCTATCAATAAAAAAACTGACACTCAAAACTTAAATAATATATATTCCTATCTGATCTCAGTTTTAAAAAAAAACACTACGTATGGTACATCTAGTTAACCAGTGATCCTCTTTTTATGTTGTCCTTGTTGGCCGTAATCTATACTTGTTTTAGTGTAATACAAACTTTTATCTATAGTTATTCACTGCAAGGTTTATATGTTAGTAGTATTTTATAACTTAACTGGTTCCTATGTAACTTATAATTTTTAAATTGTCCGTTAATGTTTTTTAGAAACAAACCACCTTAATTAATTAATTATTATGTTAACTGTATTATGTGTTTTGAATGTACTCACCAAGTTTGTCGTCGTATCTTAACTATTGTCATGCTCCAACCATTTACTAGATAAATTCATATAATCGTAAGTAGCATTAACGTATTAACATTTTTGTAATCCTTCAATTATAGTCTTTCTGAAGAAGAAAATAAAATTTTTCGAAAGCTTGAACTGATTAAAAGAATTATCTAATTGCCCAGATTGACTACGACCCGATATTTGCTATACAATATATATATTATACTGTCAAGAAGGGGGTGGGCTTATAAAATGTTTAAATAGGGCTTCGAAACGACTTTGCTAGAATGGGGGTATATTTGGTTTTGTTTGAGTATTTTTCTTTCAGGTATTTTTGGTTTATAAATTAACAACAACTATTCCACGTTTATAAATTTATAAAGCTTTTGAAACTGCATTGCATTCAACAACATATACCGGCCATAGACCAGGCTAAGCTAGTTATAAGTTTGCATTGTATACGTATTTTAATTGTTATGGTTGCACGTATATGAAATTTAATTTGGAGTTAGCGTTTTCAGAACCATTTGAATGTAAAACAAATATCAAAATTGCTTGGTATACTGCACGCTTTTAAAATTTTAAGGAGTTAAGTGATACTCCCGTAAAATTTGTAAATCAATTTCAGTTTGAATATGTTTTAACAATTAAAGATTGGTTATGTAATGACAGGACGTTTACCGAATAAGACATAAATGTCTGTTGCGTACAATTTAAAAGCTGAACCATCAAAGTTTGTTAGCTATTTTCAATATTGTAAAAGTTCAATATACATAAATCACTGGATTACAAACCATCTAGAAAATGAATGTATCTAGAGAAACAACTGTATTATTAATCAATTATTAATAATTATAAATTACATAGTGTGCGTAGAGATAGTTGTCATGGCAACGGAAACAAAAGAAGACGGTTTTTATTTATAAGGGACTTCAAATTTATATTACTGAAAAATAGACGTGTTTTGTACTGTTATGAGTTTTATTACATTAAAAGTGACGAGAAAGTTTTGAAAGTCAAGTTGTACCTGGAGATAGCAAATAGTAGCAGTTTTACGGCGAATAAAAGTTAATTAAAAGAGGAGTGCTGGTCTGTACCGTTATTGTTTGAAGACGAAAGCATAGTGGAATTGGAGTTATCTGAGTATTTGTATAACATAAAATTTGTAGAAATATTAGTAGTTTTATAATCTGGAGATTACCAGTTGCTCGAGTTACTTATTATTTACAGGAGGTGCCTGCAGTTGGTCACTTGGCTTCAGGACGGCTGGAAGGCGGCGCTTGTATCTGGATTCCAGGTATTAGTATTTAATATCTAGGCAGTGCTTTAATCAAATTTATAAAAGTGGAACTAGTGTTTGGGAATACTTTTGGCATTTACAATTATTTGAAGAATGCTTGTGTATTCGGTTGCAATTGTCATAATTGTCCTAAGATAAAAAAAAGAAAGATCAATCCTGTAATCATGAATAAACAATACAAAATAGGTGGTAATTGATTATAAAAGGATTCTCTATAACTCAATATATATAAAAATATATATATATATATATATATATATATATATATATTGTCCTTCTAAATTATTCGCGCTCCATCATTTGGTTGACCATATTATTTATGCTATGAATAAACAAGAATTGTAATTATCTCCTCCGACGTTGGGCCGTCTTATTAATATTGCTATAAATTCCCTCCAGAAACTTCACTGGATTTTATCTTGAACCAACCTTGTCTACCAATAACAAAATTTGATACGTTACCGCCTTACTTGTTATCAATTTCCTATTCAACTCGTAGCTCCTCCTTGAAATATTTAAATTATTAAATCACTCTTATTAACTTTATCTTACGACTTTGAAATTATAAAATTCAGTTAATTTCGATTCTATCTAATGAAACAAATATTATGTACAGTTTTTGTAAATTATTTGAAATACACTTTTCAATTAATTAATGTTATAAATCTCATTTATTAGAAATCATATACTTTTTACTCAAAACCCAAAGTCACCAAAAAAACCTATTATCTTTATAAACGAAGTGTAAAACGTTCTAAACCTGTTATCATATCACGCACTTTATACGTTTTCAAATCCCCTTTTTGTTGATTTTCACATTCATATTATATTAAGCAAATTCAATATTCAAAATAAAAATATAGAAAAATAAAATGTCTTATAACTAAAAATCTGACCTGGTCCATTTTCTTCACATCGATGCATCCATTTGAATAAAAATTATCTTTCACCAATTTAGGATTATTACATGCCCATTCGAAATATTGTCTATCCACACGATTGAACCATTGCATTTAAATTATTGCCATTACCCTCTGGACTACCATTATTAACTTATGCACCCCAATTTATTGTCGTTTCATTTCAGACTTAGAATTACTTCTTATCAATTTCCCCAAACTTAGAATTGGTTTATCATCATTTATTTTCCCATTTCTTCTCTACGGACTCAGAAATCGTAGTTTATTTTCCCCGAACTTAGAAATCGTAGTTTGTTTTCCCCGGAATTAGAAGCCCTATTATTTTTATGTTTTAGTTTAAAATACATTCACCAAAATCTACTTACGTTTAATCGGCAATCGTAGTTTTCATTTTAGCACTTTTACAATTTTTCACTTTGAATTATTATTATTACATATCACTTTATTTCATAGTGGCGCACCTCGGCCTTTGTCGAGTTCAAAACTGCCTTCGTTATCACTGTACCTGCTAATATATTATTGCGTTCCCACTCCGTCAGTGGGTAGTGTCTACAAACTCGTCGCTCATTTTTAACGAATCAAATATTTGCATTCAAAGTAGTTTCTGATGCAATTTTCTATGCTTCCCAATAATTGTAAGCTGGTCGCAGCTGTCTTCGTTATCAACATGCGGTGTTTTGATAAATCTAATTGCTTTTCCATAAACAACTGATGCAATTCGACTTTTAATTTTTATATCTGCATGTTATTTACGCAATTTTTAATCTTCTTTTTTATCAAAAATGGTTAACTATTTGTACGCATTTATATTATGCTTCCTGAAGCTCTATTTCTATCTCCGTATTAATCTAATTGTTTGGAACTCTTTTGAATGCGTGTCTGATTACACTTTATTATGTTTACATATAAATATACGCGTGCTTCCACTAAAAAATATCATTACTTGCCTTACCAAAATTAACTAAAACTTTATCTACAGGGTATTAAATATTTACTATCTACTTAATGCATGTGTTCCTGGTTTCTACGTTAACTATGCGTCTTCCTATGTTTATTTGCGTCGCTTAAAACTATTTATACTTTACATACAGTGTGCTGACTGCTTACTATCTACAAACTATCTCCATTTCTCAATTCTTTAACTAAATAAATGCAGTTTTCTGCTGCCTATGGTGAACTCTCATTTCTAAACGACCTTTACTATAAAGTACAACCTTAAACAACCCCTTATCACAGCAATATATATATATATATATATATATATATATATTGCCGTGGAACTCGGGTAAAATCCTCACCAACCAAAATATTTTCGAAAATTTTATAAAATTTTCAAATTCGAAAATAAACTAATTTTCAAAAATTAACTAATTTAAAAAAAAATCCTTACCCGTTTTCCTCTCTTCCTCGGTTGAATGGCTTTCCTCAACTGCTTCCGGCTAGCTCATTTGGACCTCTTTTGGATATCTATATTTACTCTCAAATTCTATCATTCATGCACACTCCCAATAAAACCACAAAATACAACCAACATACAATCTTTTATTTATTCCTATTTACAAATGCAATTCAACACTGTCCATATTTTATTGTTCACGTTTCACTTCAGTAACTCTTATTTTGTAATGTCCTGTATTTAACTTTAAAATCATCAAACACATAAAATGTACTCGGAGTAAATGGACCTTGAATAATACCTTCCCTAGAATTACTTCTTTATAATTTATTTATTTATTTTAATAATCTAAGTAAACTGTGGGGTATGGTGAGCTCATAATAACCCAACTAATTATGAATAATGTATGCCCTTTTACTTTGCATACTCGTAAAATTAAAAAAAAAACAAAGCTATGTACTCTTCACAAAAATTTCTCGTTCTGATGGAACGTTTAAAAGCTTTATAGACACCTTCAATTTCTAGTTGAATACCGTAATAAAGTTATTTACACATATTCTGTTCAATATGTAAATAATTCACACTACCTCGAAAAACACTCTCATACGCCACCCCAATATTTACAGTTTAAAGGAATCACAATTTTAAATCGTTCCCTGGAAATTTTTAGAAGATCTCCGCTCTGTAGATGATGCCATGTATTTTTCTATCTGGTCTGCAGGTCGTTTCTCGCTATTACTAGACGAACTCTATCCAAGTTGATCCGCCAGGGCCGCCTTTTCGGTGTAACCAAATTCCAAATTTCATTTCAATTATACTTCTTCCACAGTAATCTACGTCACTTAATGTGCCGATACGAGTTGATAAAAAATTATAGGTGATACCTCAATAAAAATTTTAATCTCGGTACACTAACCGCGTTTTTAATTTAAGAGGCTACCACTATGCAATACAATTTAAATGATTTGATAATACTTACAACTCGTGTTAACTTTCATACGTGCTTTTTGGACGATCGAAATAATAAGGGTTTTAATAATATTCTCCTAAACTATTTATATCCTTCCAATGTAACCTCCCCTGGCCACATTTATCCGAAATCTCCTGCTCACAACAACACATTCCCACAATTTTGCACTTAACCCCATTTTCAAATCCGCGAATTTCAGTACCTCGTTATAATATTTTAGGAAAATTACGCTACACTATTCTCGTGTCTATATCAAGTCAAACTAAACATATCGACCAATCGTAGACCAAATGACGTTTTTCAAATCCCTCCTATACTATTGTGGTCTTATGCTTATACGTTTTCTACGTCTCCTTCTAACCTTGCTTTGAGTGGTAGAAAATCAATATCCTTGTTTGTGCGCTGTCTAGACTTTCTCCGTGAGTTAAATAATCGCTCATTAGTATTTCATGCTAAAACATCCGACCGCTTGTACAATCCGTAGAATAATTTGTTTGTTATCTACAAATTAAACAGAACTTGACATTTAGAAAATACGCAGGTGTTCAATCGTAACGTTTTAAATAACACTTTCACGATTTAGAGTTCGGCGTATTTCTACCCCACTGATATATTTGTCAGATAGCAACGCGTTTCATCTTGGTATTATTGGGTATTACACGCTTTTATACAAATTATACATCAATAATCGTTCAATTAAATTCAAATTAATTAATAAATTAATGGCATTGACTTCTACCATTTAATTTCTTTGCAAACCTACTTAAATTTCATTAATTATTTATAAAATTTCGTTAATACCTGATACTTAAAAATGAATTAACTAATATAAATTTCGCACGTAATGTCTGGTTGTTCCTTTATACAGAGTGTTTGAAAATTGTTTCTTTTATATTTATTTTTGATCTTTTAATACCACTATAATATATATAGCTAATTTTGACATACTAAATGTATCACCCTGTAGATAAATTTCCAACCTATACATAGTTTCCGACATGGATATGAAATACAAATAACAATGTATCACCTATTATAGTCTGTTTCTGGTATAAATGACCAATTATCTGGAAGTGTATGTGACCTTTCCTTGGTTGATTTTTCACAGTTTTCTAAATATGAAATACAATGATATAATAATTTAGATTATTTATACAAATTAGCATGCTCTGTCTCAGTCTGTGACTTCATTGTTTCTGGCTCGGAAGTTTCTTCAGATACAGTACTTGGATTACTACCTCAGGTAATCTTTGCAAACCTGATGGGCCAGGCTTGTCTAGATTATCTGATGTGGATTTCAAACTGAAAAAGTTAGGGTTTTATTATGAAATCTAATTAATATGTTTATTTGTGAAATTATAATGTAACGGGCATAACTAGTGTAGTTAAAAGGCTTGAACCATTATTTGCAGGTGAGGCAAAATTACTCATTTTTAGTGTCAGTACTTAATAATTATATAAAAACATGACACATCCGATAGCTTACTTCGTTCAAAATAGCACAAAAATTCTTCGCATTGTTGTCAAAAACAATCTAAAGCTTATGAAATCCTATAGAATTTTAGAAAAAAATTAATAATATTTTGTAAAACACAGCTATCAAAATTCAACGAGGTAAAAACGTAAATGTTATTGTTATGTATGAACCCTACAAATTGGATGAGTATTTCTAATACAGTACAGATGTGCTATTCTGACGTACATTTAAAACTATTCATTGAGAAAATACTAAGTAATTTTTTTCTACGTCATAATTTCAGGATAATCACACTAACTTAGTTCTATAAAGAATGCGAAAACACTTATATTTTTAGTTTGCATTATCATATTTATAAATTCCAAATAGTCATAAGTGGAAAGTCGGGTAATTTGTGGTTTTCTATTCTCAAGGCATCTGAAGAATGTATAATTCTTGTGGGTGGATATGCGACATTTAAATACGTATATTTTCATTATTTTTGGATTTTATATTCCAAAATAAACAGCCACATAAAGATATCCTAGCTACACTACTGATGAATGTATTATAACTTACAGCTGTAATTGTTGCATTTTCAGCCATCTTTAGCGGGCTGCTTTAGACTTGGACGATCATTTTCTGGTACCAGCTGGATTTTGGTTATACACTTTCTTATATTTACCCATCTGAAAAATGTAAATACGTATATAAAAGAAACTTTGCACCAGGCGACAACAAGAAGTAAGTATACTGTAACTTTTTTCGTATTTCAGATAAATATTTGAAATTTGAAAAGCTTGTACAAGACAAAGCGGGAGTACAAATTTTTTGAAATAATTGTGAATTTCAAATTATTTACGGTCTGACTAGAAGTGAAAAGTACTGTATAAACTACACACCCTATAGTTTTGTACATTTTTAAAATCAGTTGATCATTTTTAGTCCTAGGACATTACTTCAAATTTTTTAGAAATAGGTGTTTTCTTATTTAAATTTTGAAAAGAAAAGTAAGCGACTGTAATTCTCCTAAATTGGTGTATAATTGCGAGAAAAATTTGAAATCTAACGACTTTTCATGTTATTAGGTAATAGTTATATTTTCGCCAGAAATTTAAAAACATTGTTTTTTCTTAAAAGTAAGATTTTGCAAAATCTATTAAGCTGGATCTCAATAAACTTTAAAAGGATTTTTAAAGTTTTGGTACCCTAAATAATCACAACATGATAGGACATTTTTAGAGAACTGCTTAAATTATAAATAGGGTTTATGTCGTTTTTAAACTGATTTATATAGGACAAGTTTCTGTCATTTTCACCATTCGGTGTCATAAATTAAATAATGAATATTTTTGATAAAATAGTGTATGCAAAACAAATAATTTATTTATTCAAGAAGACAGTAGTTGCTCGACTAAATCAAATCTACAGAAATTAATGTCAATATTTGAATACGCATTTTCAAAATCGAATGAAATATATAATTAATTTTGTCTATTACTTATCTGTCTATTCACAAAGTATAAGAATTTTAGAATATACTTACCCTCAAGCGGAAATACACCCACACTAAATGAAGCATTAAATGTTTGTTTATAATAATAACGAAATGTCACTCTATGAACAATAAACTACACATTCAAAAATAAAAATTAGCGAATACCATATGCACGTAAATGAAATAATACAATACAAATTTGTTTCGGCAAACGACCTTGGCTATTATTAGAATGCACTATGTACCTAACGCTTTGCTTGCTGTTCAACCACTTCGAAATTTCTGAAGGTCATTTACGATGAATAGTTACAGGAATGGAGAAAAACCAGCATCGTACCGTATCCTAGCAACCGTTATTTGCCTAACTTGGAAACGAACCACTAAACTACTAAAGTTAAAATAAAGTAGTTCCCTCTATCATGCGAAAGTTATACCACAAAAGCGGCTATTTTAAAATTAGTTCGTGTTATGAAAATAGAGGGATGCTATCGCGCCCTTATTGTGTACATTACTGATATTCAAATCTAAAAAATTAATATTATGATCTTCCTCTATCTCCATCGTGAATTGTATTGATACGTGTCGAGAGTTTAAGTATGTTAGAAATTGTGTCAATTGCCTATTTGTACCACCCCATAAACATAATATATCGTCCACATATCTATACCAATATAAAATGTGGGTTACCAAGGTATTACCTGATTTCATTAAATCTTTCTCGAAGCGATCCATATAAATCTCTGCCAACAAAGGACTTAGGGGGGAACCCATAGCCAGTCCCTCTGTTTGTTTGTAGAACTTACCGTTCGTTGTAAAGTAGTTTTGTTGTATACAAATATAGACGGCTCCGTGGCGTAGTGGTATGTGTGTGACTACTACGCCCAAGGTCCCGGGTTTGAATCCCGACACGGTCCGCTTGAAAAATGTTAAGCGAGCATTTTTCGCAAAAATACACCCTCGTTCGGATGAGAGGTAAAATGGAGGTCCCGTGTGTGAGTGTTGTCACGCACGTTAAAGATCCCTACCTTGCTTGGAACAGCAAGGATTCGGCAAAATTCAAAATTTTCCAGGTAAAAAAAAAAAACTCGCTTCCTGGCCAATGTAGTACCTTCGGGTGGAGCATTGGAAAATCACATGTAATGTATACAAATATGTAATATGTCCATATACTCTTTAATGATATTCTGATCTAATTTATTATCCATCAGAGTTTCATGTACGATATTAATTACTTCAAGCGTAGGAATGCAGGTAAATAGTGAAGTGATATCAAATGACACAAACTTCGCGTTGTTAGGTATAATCACATCTTTTAGTTTGTTTACGAGTTGTACCAAATTCTGTATTTTAAATATTGTATTAACAACAATGTTAGAAGGCAGGAGGTGTACAATTTATGCGCTGATATTGAGATAGCATTAAATAACAACGTTACGGATAAACACATTGTTACAAAATGTTTGCAAGATAATAAGAATAAAATTAAAATTAATCGTAGAATTAATAATGAACACCACGTTCTACAATCAATTCGGCGTAAAATCATTAATAATGAATTAACTATCACAAAAGCAGATACGGTTACAGTATTGTTATTATGAAGAAAAACCAGTATATGGAGAAAATTACTGAATTCATCAACGGTAACAAATTTAGTTTGTTGCCTAAAGACCCTACCAATAATTATCAAGCGAACGTTAAAACCACTATTAACGAATGTAAAACAATTTTAGAGAAAAATGTTAATAAATTCCGCGTAATGAATCCAAGTTGCCCAGGTTTGTATGGCCTTTTAAAAATCCATAAGCCTACGGCACCTATTAGACCAGTGGTAGCATACATCAATGCACCTACATCTAAACTAGCGGTATATTGGAATAAAGAATACAGAGCTATTACAGATTCTAGTTCTAAATCTGCAATACAGAATTCGGTACAACTCGTAAACAAACTAAAAGATGTGATTATACTTAACAACGCGAAGTTTGTGTCATTTGATATCACTTCACTATTTACCTGCATTCCTACGCTTGAACTAATTAATATCGTACAAGAAACTCTGATGGATAATAAATTAGATCAGAATATCGTTAAATAGTATATGGACATATTACATATTTGTATACAGTTCATTTACATTTCCAATGCTCCACCTGTAGGTACTACATTGGCCAGGAGGCGAGTTTTTTGTTGCCTGGAAATTTAGAATTTTGCCGAACCCTTGCCGTTCCAGGCAAGGTAGGGATCTTTAACGTGCGTGACAACACTCACACACGTGACCTCCATTTAACCTCTCATCCGAACGAGGGCGTAATTTTTGTGAAAAATGCTCACCTGCCATTTTTCAAGCAGTCGGCCGTGTCGGGATTTGAACCCGGGACCCTGGGATCCGTAGTCTTACGCTTACTACATTGATCCACGGCGACGCCCATATTTGTATACATTACATGTGATTTTCCAATGCTCCACCCGAAGGTACTACACTGGCCAGGAAGCGAGTTTTTGTTACCTGGAAAATTTTGAATTTTGCCGAACCCTTGCTGTTCCAAGCAAGATAGGGATCTTTAACGTGCGTGACAACACTCACACACGGGACCTCCATTTTACCTCTCATCCGAACGAGGGTGTATTTTTGTGAAAAAATGCTCGCCTAACATTTTTTCAAGCGGACCGTGTCGGGATTCGAACCCGGGACCTTGGGCGTAGTAGTCACACACATACCACTACGCCACGGAGCCGCCTAGCATATTTGTATACAACAAAACTACTTTACAACGAACGGTAAGTTCTACAAACAAACAGTGGGACTGGCTATGGGTTCCCCCCTAAGTCCTTTGTTGGCAGAGATTTATATGGATCGCTTCGAGAAAGATTTAATGAAATCAGGTAATACCTTGGTAACCCACATTTTATATTGATATAGATATGTGGACGATATATTATGTTTATGGGGTGGTACAAATAGGCAATTGACACAATTTCTAACATACTTAAACTCTCGACACGTATCAATACAATTCACGATGGAGATAGAGGAAGATCATAATATTAATTTTTTTAGATTTGAATATCAGTAATGTACACAATAAGCACTCTTTTAAAATATTTCGAAAACCTACCTATACGGACGCTATTATACCCTTTTCATCTAGACATCCCATTAGTCATAAACTTGCATCTTTTAACTCGATGCTTCACAGACTTGTTAATATACCTATGAACGCCGATAATTTTACGAAAGTGCTAGATACAATAACTAAAATAGCTTTGAATTACGGATATAAACCTGAATTAATCACTAAACTCCTAAGAAAACATGAGAACAATAGGGTTAAAACTTGATCTATCCTAAGGTTGCACCAACTTTAGAAATGAGATATTGTAAACTGCTATATATAAGTTAATTATCCATGGTTATTTCGAATAAGATATTTAATAAATGTAAAGACAAAAAGCCTACATTTTATACTAGGTCATCAATAGGATCGATGATTAAAAATTGTAAGCCAAAAATGGACAAACTCCATCAAACTTGGGGTATATAAATTAAAATGTAATAATTGTAATAGTTTTTATATTGGACAAACTGGCACCAGCTTTAAACTACGATTTGACCAACACAAACGTGATATTGGTAAAAATATAGCTTCTAGTGCATTTGCTAGACACTTAAATGACAATGATCATACTTGTGATTTTAATTCAAGTTTTGAAATCCTTCACATTTTAAATAAAGGTAAGAAGCTGGACAGTTTAGAAAATATAGAAATTAAGAAGGCGTTGGCACTTGGGCAAAATATTGTTAATGATATTACATTTATAAATGCGTCTCCAATAATTGACTTTGCTTCAAGATTGTAACCTGTTTATCCCTCTCTACATGTGATTAGCTTTTATATATATTTTAGCTTAATTTTAGTTTTCTGTTAGACTTGATAATGACTGAATAGTCGAAAGCGCTCGTAGTATTTTTATTAAATTGACATTATAATAACTTTATTATTGTGAAGATAAAAGTACTAAGATACTCTTCTTTTATTTATTTATTATTATTATGGATCTTCGCCAAGTCAACGCTGATTACATTAATATGATGTTATTATTTCATCATATTAACCATAATGTATATATATATATATATATATATATATATATATATATTTCACAAAATAGAAAAATTTTCAAAAAAAAAAATTTTTACCCGGATTTTTGCTTCATCACATTAATTTCTTCAACCGCTTCCGGGCTAGCTCAGCTGGGCCTCCTCTCGGATACCTATATTTACTATCATTCTCTGTACCGTTCACACACACCATTCGATAAAACCACAAATTAATACGACAATCATACAATATTTATTTACCACTATTTACAAATAATAATTCAAGATTATGTGCATTTCGGTGCGCAAGTTACACCTCCATAAATGATATCTTTGTAAAGTCCTTGTTTTTAAATTGAAATATCAAACACATTTAATGTAACAGGAGTAAATGGGCCCTAAATAATACCTTATTTATATATTTTTTCTAATTATTACACTCTGGAGTATGGTGAGCTCATGATAACCAAGTTTTTTTAATGTATGCTTTCTACTTTGCATACTCTTACTACAAACACAAAAAAAAACCCATGTACTTTTAACAATAAAATTTTTAATTCATTAGGAATGTTACTAAGCTTTACGTACACCTTTAGATTTATATTCAAATACCATAATAAAAGTTAGTTATACGTATTCTTTTCAATGCGCAAAATAACGAAAAATACCATCAACGTTCACTCTCACACATCACAAATATTCTCCACAGTTTATAGAAAACATCAAATTCTAATGCGTTACCTGGAAAAACTTGAAGTTTCCATCTCTGTTGACGATGTATTATGTTTCTGAACCCTCGGTCTAGTGATTATGCGCTGCTTGCCGCCTTCAGCTATTTATAGATGAACACCATCTACGTTGCGCTGCATGCTACTCATTCAAGATCCATCTCAATAACCAAATCCAAGTATAGTACACTTGTTATTATTGCATAATTTAATTTACTTTACGTTACAAACTTGTTACAATATACGTTGTACCTTAGTTAAATATAAATAAACTCGACACTATCCGCGTTCAAAGTATAAGGCCACAACCATCTAACACTGTACTATTGAATTTATAAATTTTAATACTTACAAGCTCGTTAGTAGATTTTTGGTACGTCGTAAGCGATGCAAATTAACGAAGTCAAAGAGAAACTTACTAACTTTCCTTTCATATTTATACGGTTTAAAATGTAACCTCTCCAGACCCTCTTAACGCGAAATATTTAATTGAGCTAACTCTTTCTTCAAATTTTGGTATAACCGTTTTCAAATTCCCCGAAATTTAGCTCGTCGCTACGCTATTTTCCGAAAAACCCGTATTTATCTGTCCCGTGCTCGTCTGTTGTAGAACTAACTATTTAGACCAATGATACCTTTCAGTGATGTCTTAAAACCTCACCTGTATTAATTCTATTCCTTTCTTATGCATAATAGATGTTTCCTTCTACCCTTGCTTGAGTGGTAGAAAATCGATATTACTGTCCGCGTGCTATCTACCCCACGTGGAGTTGTATACGTGCCTACTAAAGTGAATGCTATTATGCCTGTCTCATTCTAAAGCATATCCTTGATTGTCTATCCCTTCTGCGCTAATAGAAACTTTTGGTTAGCGTTTATGCGAAACAACTGTCGGTTGAAAGATATACCTCGAAGCTTGTCTGTTATTTATACAAATAAGGGGAACATGGCCTTTCCAAAACATGCAGATGTTCAATTAACGATCGTCTTAAAATAACATTTCTAGGAGTTTGCGTTTCAAGGTATTTCATATATTCGACGTCTTTGTTTGTTACTAAAGCGTTTCGCCTTGGAATTATTGATTTTTTATGCTTTGAGGCGTTTTCTGACGTTATAACCCTTTGAATTAAACTGAATTAAATTAATTAATAATTTCTATTGGCTTATACAATTTATTTTCTTTACCAACCTACGAATTTTTAATCCCTAATTATAAAATTATAGTAATACTTGTTCCTTGAAATTAAATAAATGAAATAAATTTCACACGCAAATTATGGTTGTTTCCTCTATACAGGGTGTTTGAAATTGCAGCTTTTATACCCAAATTTAACCCTTTAAATTGTAACAATTTTATTTTCGAATTGATAATTCTCTTCATTAAAGGTACGACAATATTTAAACACCTTTATTAAGTAAAGTCGTAATACGTTTAACAATTAAAATATTACATTGTAACAGCATCTTGACTCGTTAGTCTAGT
This sequence comes from Platerodrilus igneus, assembly GCA_036346225.1. NCBI lineage: Eukaryota > Metazoa > Arthropoda > Insecta > Coleoptera > Lycidae > Platerodrilus > Platerodrilus igneus. The sequence continues at coordinate 622,335 of JARFIW010001235.1, forward strand.
TGTTTTGGATGTCGGTGTATTCCACACCCAGTCGCAAGCGCGTTGAGAGGAATGACAACTCCCCCCTTGGAATCCTCCCATCGTCCGAGAGCGCGGAATAAGCACTCGGCCATAGGTAAAAGAAGCAGCAAGATGTTTAGGAGAACAATGGCCAGTGACCTGCGGGTCGGTTTGATTGAGTGAGACATTTTCTGAATAACGCGCAACCAAGATTAGACGACGAAAGATTACGCTACAAAACTTAGGCGATGAGAATTTAAACGACAAGAACTTAGAACTTTGAATCAACGTTAGGAAAACCACTTCACTTTAACACGTGTATTTAGAGGATGGAAAGCAGTTTTGTTTGGTTCGTAGTAGCTTTAAGAAATTCTTTTGTGTTCCATTCAGGAAGCACGCTATTTTGTTTCGATACGTAGAAATACGATTTTGTTATTCACTTTATCTGTTACTAAGCTGGATTTCCCAGTACCAAACTTAAAATTCACTCAGTTTATTTTGTCAGAACAACACGTTGCTTCAGTATAAAATAACAGGTGTAACTACGTCATTTGTTTGTTTGAAATATGCTGCTGACACTTGTATCTTTGAAAGCAGATGCTTAGTATTATATTACTACCACCTTTGAAAACGAGAATATCTTTGTGAACATTTTCATTTTAAACTGAAATTAGCACATTTAACTTAACGAGAAAATTTTGTATTTTAATTTTGATAATATAATCGACCTAAACAGATCTGAATGGGTTAGAAAATATTAGTGTAACAAGTTACACTTTGTTGTAATATATTTGATCAAGAATCAGGTTGATAAACCTTATCTTAAATTTACAAACTACTTCAAGTAATTATTTAATTTTGTTGCATTAAATTTTATTTAAAGATAAAGGAATTCTTTCTAGTAAATTATTAACCCAAGCTTAAAGTTTTTTATTTTGATCAAGTGTGATCAAACCTAACAACCGAAAAGCAATAAGAGTTGAATTTTGATGCCACCCTTATGTAGAAAATATTCTTTTATTTTTTAGGCATATTTGAGGGACACAAACAGTGTTCCCATTTTCTATGTTGACTTAATTATTATTCTTTCTTACAGGAACAGCGTCTTATTCTGTTAAGACAGGTTTTTGTCACCGAAGGCGATCTTTTTTTCTTTGGGTCTCCACGTCCGCCCTTAGAAATATGCCATGCTATTAACGTGAATCAATCTGGACTTGGTGGCGCCTATTTGTTTTAGTTTGAGTGTGACCCCCAACAGATTTCGACCTACCCCCCCATTGCTCATAGCTCTACCCAAGGAATAGACCCCTAGTTACGTCGGAAGACTTCGTTTTGCTGACACCCAACTTCTAGGGTCAGTTATATGTGTTAAGTAAATAGTTTCATTGGCGCTGGCAAAGTAAAGCCATTGAAAATACTAGCGCCCATGCATGAGGCTAGTTGAAGCCACTAGTAGTAGTAGTGTCAGCCCGTCAAAAAAAATAAAATAAGTTTCACTGACGCCCAACGTGTGAGGCGTCGAGATTTGTCCGTTCAACGTTTGGGGTTCGAAATTTGTTTGTCCAAAATTTAATTTGCTTCGAAATTTGTTTGTCCAAAATTTAATTTGCTTCGAAAATTGTTATTTCAAAATCTATTTTGCATTGAAATTTGTTTGTTCAAAATTTAATTTGCTTCGAAAATTGTTAGTTCAAAATCTATTTTGCTTTGAAAGTTGTTTGTTTAAAAATTGTTTTGCCTCGAGATTTGTTTGCTCAACGTTTATGTGATAATTAGGTTTGGTTGTTTAAAAGATTGGTTGAAACGTTAAACCACAGTCAGTCAATTAATTAACTTAGTCAAATTTATTTTTAACTTTCATTCCGTTTTGACCCAATATACTTTTTCTTGATGTTGTTTTCGCAAAAATTACTTTACCAAATACACTTTTTGATTTTTACCTTTAGTTGCCCGAATTTGTTTTGATAATTTTTGTAAGGTTTAGATCATTTAGATTTATAGGTTTGATTCCATTAGGCTTGTGTAATCATGTCGGAAAAATTCCAATTTGTTTGTCTACTTAAAGAAGAACTGGAGTATGAACTGAAGATTAGAGGAGTAGTGAGTGAGAGACCAGTCTTGGAGAAAAGGAAAATTTTAGGAAGACTGTTAGCTGAAGAAGCTGATGAGCCTGGAGTTTGATTTGCTTGAGTCAATAAAGAACATTTTTGTCCAAATTTGTTGATAAGGCTAGAGATTCTATTTTGAAGGTACATTGGAGTGAGCTGTCGTCGTGTCATTTGAAAATTGCTCTTGTGCATAAGCACGTTTTTGATTTTGTTAGCAGATTTTTGTTTAGATCGGCATTGCAACGCAATTTGGTCTAGGCGGAACTTGTCGTCTTGGTTGGTCGCTCAGCAGTATGTCAGTCCAGACGAGACTCAGGAAGAGTTGGTCGCTCGGCATTACATAAGTCTAGACGAGACTCGAGGTGAGTTAGGCGCTCTAGAATTTTTGCATCATATTTTGTTTTGAGTTGATGTAATTTTGGTATTGTTAGTCTAGGTGAGACTCGTAGAGGGTTTGTCACTCTAGCATATTTAGGCGTTGTGAAGCATTGTAGTTGTTTCGACAGTTCAATTGGTAGTAGGGTGAGAATGTACCTGTACACTGATTTTTTTTGTTAGCTATCGTCGTGATTAGTTTTTTTTATTGATGATTCATAAGCAGGTAAATGGCTTTTAGTTGTTGGTGATTGGTTCTCGAAGTATTCGATTTTACAACCTTTGCGTAGTGCCACGGCACATTTGATTGAGAAGTTTTTGGAGGAAAAAGTATTTCTTGTCTACGGAGTACCACAATTCGTTATTTGTGATAATGGTCCACAATTAATTGGACGTGTTTTTAAAGCTTTGTGTGCAAAGTACGAAATTCAAAAGATTTGGTATAATGCTGTTTATGCTCCCCAATGCAATTTTGTGGAAAGAATCAATAAGACAGTTGGTACTGCAATTCGTTCATACGTAGAAGAACATGATTACTTGGGATAATGAAATATCAAAAATTCAGTACGCAATTAATTCAGAAAAACATGAGTCCACCAACTATTCTCCAAATTTTTTAGTCTTTGGTCGTCAGGTACCCTTAAGTGGAAAAGCTTATAGTGATAATTTTAAACCTGGTGAGGATGTGGATGTCGTCTCCAGTAGTAGACCTTCTTATGTGTTGGATCGTCAACTTCTGTTTGATATTTTTGGAAATGTCCGTGAAAATTTGCATGTAGCTTATCAACGTTCGAGTAAACGCTACAATCTTAGAAGAAGAGACATTTCATTCCAAGTCGGAGAAAGTGTTTGGAGAGCTAATAAGGTACTCTCGAGTGCTGGTGATAAATTCTCCGCTAAGTTAGCTCCAAGGTTCGTTATGAGTAAAGTTCGAAAAAAAACATTCCAATTTAGTGTATGAGTTAGAGAATGAAGATGGAACAACAGCCGGGAAATGGCACGTAAAAGACTTGAAACCCGTTGAAGCATCGTGTCCAAATGAAAATGATGATCCTGACGATTAGTTCCGGTCTGGTCATCTCTTTGATGTTAAGTAATATAGTAGTGGTTTGCTTTGTTTTGTTCTGATTTTTGATTTAGTGTCGTTTCACTAATTTTGAGTATTTTGTTTGATAAGTGGAACAAGTGGTTAAGGATTTTGTAGGTTTTGTAGGTTTGAAGTGTGCATTGGTGTGCACGCTGGTCGTTTTGTTCGCGCGTTATTCGGAGATGTGTTTAGAAGATGTCGTTGACAGATATCTTTTAGATGTAGAAGTAGGTGGGCTATTTAAGTTGTTAGTCCTGATTTCTACATATCGAGGTAGAGAGAATATTGATTTATTCTTTCCCTTGTTTTTGACCGTTCGAAATTTGTTTGTTTAATAAGGTCAAAAGTTTGCCCGGTGAGCCTCACCATTTGGTCCATTACTAATGGAATCTGTTGTTTGGAAATTAGTGATAGGATAATCAGTAGGGTGTAGTAGATTTCAGCCCTATCTGGTTCAATTTTGTATTTGAATTTGTTAAGTAGCCTTATGGTTAGGTTACCTTAGTTTTGATTATCTCTTTGCACTAAAGTGATAATATTTTGTATTTGAATTTGTTAAGTAACCTTATGGTTAGGTTACCTTAGTTTTGATTATCTCTTTGCGATAAAGTGATAATTTTTTGTATTTGAAATTTGTGCGCAACCTTTTGGTTGGGTTACTTTTGTTTTGTTTATCACTTTGTGATAATAGTGTTTGAAATTTAGGCCTATTAGTAGGGTATTTCTTTTGATTGTCACTTTATAGTGATAATATTTTGAATGGTTATGCTGTTTTGATGTTGTAGCATTCCCTTTTTTTGTAGATAAAGCTAATAGAGCTCCAGGAAGTGAAGTTTTTTTGTAGAAGTTGAGATAAATTGTGAAATGTTTGGTTACAGTTAGTAATACTAGCCTTGGTAAGAATAAGAACCTCTAGTTGAAGGATCATTTTGAGTTTGAATTTTGATTAATTTTTTTCCGTGGAGTGTTTGACTTTCTAATTTGACCCCTCCCAATTTTGACTTATACCGATTGTGACTCCCCGATTTTGTCTCCCGATGGACGTCAGGTACACGTAGTTACCAACACACTCGAATTTGTAAATATATGTCTCCCTCGTTTGAATAAATTCATAAAAATTGTATTGATAGTTAGGAAGGTAGAAAAGGCTAGTATATTTTAAAAAAAAAATTTTTTTGTATTTGTTATACTTAAAGTTTATTCCTTGAAAAAAATTTTTTTCTTTTAGGAAAGGGGTAGTGTAACAATTTTATTTTCGAATTGATAATTCTCTTCATTAAAGGTACGACAATAGTTAAACACCTTTATTAAGTAATGTCGTAATACGTTTAACAATTAAAATATTACATTGTAACAGCATCTTGACTCGTTAGTCTAGTTGTTTTGGATATCGGTGTATTCCACACCCAGTCGCAAGCGCGTTGAGAGGAATGACAACTCCCCCCTTGGGATCCTCCCATCGTCCGAGAGCGCGGGATAAGCACTCGGCCATAGGTAAAAGAAGCAGCAAGATGTTTAGGAGAACAATGGCCAGTGACCTGCGGGTCGGTTTGATTGAGTGAGACATTTTCTGAATAACGCGCAACCAAGATTAGACGACGAAAAATTACGCTACAAAACTTAGGCGATGAGAATTTAAACGACAAGAACTTAGAACTTTGAATCAACGTTAGGAAAACCACTTCACTTTAACACGTGTAGTTAGAGGATGGAAAGCAGTTTTGTTTGGTTCGTAGTAGCTTTAAGAAATTCTTTTGTGTTCCATTCAGGAAGCACGCTATTTTGTTTCGATACGTAGAAATACGATTTTGTTATTCACTTTATCTGTTACTAAGCTGGATTTCCCAGTACCAAACTTAAAATTCACTCAGTTTATTTTGTCAGAACAACACGTTGCTTCAGTATAAAATAACAGGTGTAACTACGTCATTTGTTTGTTTGAAATATGCTGCTGACACTTGTATCTTTGAAAGCAGATGCTTAGTATTATATTACTACCACCTTTGAAAACGAGAATATCTTTGTGAACATTTTCATTTTAAACTGAAATTAGCACATTTAACTTAACGAGAAAATTTTGTATTTTAATTTTTATAATGTAATCGACCTAAACAGATCTGAATGGGTTAGAAAATATTAGTGTAACAAGTTACACTTTGTTGTAATATATTTGATCAAGAATTAGGTTGATAAACCTTATCTTAAATTTACAAACTACTTCAAGTAATTATTTAATTTTGTTGCATTAAATTTTATTTAAAGATAAAGGAATTCTTTCTAGTAAATTATTAACCCAAGCTTAAAGTTTTTTATTTTGATCAAGTGTGATCAAACCTAACAACCGAAAAGCAATAAGAGTTGAATTTTGATGCCACCCTTATGTAGAAAATATTCTTTTTATTTTTTTTAGGCATATTTGAGGGACACAAACAGTGTTCCCATTTTCTATGTTGACTTAATTATTATTCTTTCTTACAGGAACAGCGTCTTATTCTGTTAAGACAGGTTTTTGTCACCGAAGGCGATCTTTTTTTCTTTGGGTCTCCACGTCCGCCCTTAGAAATATGCCATGCTATTAACATGAATCAATCTGGACTTGGTGGCGCCTATTTGTTTTAGTTTGAGTGTGACCCCCCAACAGATTTCGACTTACCCCCCCATTGCTCATAGCTCTACCCAAGGAATAGACCCCTAGTTACGTCGGAAGACTTCGTTTTGCTGACACCCAACTTCTAGGGTCAGTTATATGTGTTAAGTAAATAGTTTCATTGGCGCTGGCAAAGTAAAGCCATTGAAAATACTAGCGCCCATTCATGAGGCTAGTTGAAGCCACTAGTAGTAGTAGTGTCAGCCCGTCAAAAAAAATAAAATAAGTTTCAAAATTTACTACAATATATATATATATATATATATATACAGGGTGCCCACAATCTATCTCCGTATATGGGTAACTTTTTTATTATAGAAGATACAATGTTGGTTAAATTAGCAAAGTTGAAGAGAAATTTACGAGTAGTATGATGCTTTTTTGAAAACTCACCTAGATGCTCAACTTTTTTAGATATTTGAAAAAAACTGAAATTTGCCATTTTCTTCAAACGCTAATAACTTTTAACGGTTTAACCTATAGAGAAAATAAAACTGCTTGTAAGGTAACTTTTACGTAGAATTCAATAGCGTATATGACAATTGTAATTGGAAATGGGTTTTCAAGCTACAAACATAACCTCACTTTTTAAATGGAAACCATAGTTCAATATAACCCAAATGGAAAGGTTTTTCTTTTCTGATTACCCTGATGTAAAGGTTGATATACTTATTTTCAGTAGTTTCTTCATAATAAAGAAAAACGATTTATTTATTTGCGGGCATCAAGGAGTCCATGGATACATATTTTAAATAAACAAAACAATTGGCATTTGTCAGATATTATTAGTTAAAGTGTTTATTTGCTCTGGGTTGCAAATTTTGTGTAGAAGACTTTTAAATTTATTTGATTATAATAGAGAATGTATACAAACGACGAAAAAATGACATGCTCTTTTGTTACTATGCCTGTAACAGAAATTGTGATGCTGCTGGTGATATGTATTATGAAAGATATTTGGAAAGAAGGCAGCCAGATAAACGATTGTTTTCTAAATTAGAAAACAATTTAAAAGGTTTGGTGCTTTTACAAAACCCAGTACTGATAAAAGAAAATTCAAAACTGATGATGAAGAACGTGTGTTAGCCCACATAAATTTTAAGCCAACAGCGTCCACCCGAGAAACTGCAATTGAGTGCGCTACTTCTACAGAAAAAGCTCGCCTAATTTTAAAACAAAACCGCTACAAACCATACAAAACCCATGTTAGCAATACACTGTATCATGGGGATTGTGAGAGAAGACAACAGTTTTGTAGGTGGTTTCTTAATGAAACAAATAATAATCCTGGTTTTAGTCACACTATTATATTTACCGACGAAGCAAAATTTACTAACAAAGGCATGTTTAACAGAAAAATACAGTCTACTGGAGTCAGGAAAATCCCCATTTAACAGAAGAAAGGCGGGATCAACATCAATTTTCGATAAATGTGTGGTGTGCCATTTTGGTAATAAAATACTTGGGCCTTTCTTCTATAATTATAATTTAGATGGTGTACGCTATTTAAATTTTCTACAAAACGAATTGCAAGAAATGCTCGATAATTTGCCACTTCATTTACTGCAAAACTTAAAATGTTTTCAGCATGACGGTGCACCTGCTCACAATGCTCAAGCCGTTTCTGAATATCTTGATAATAGTTTTCCAAATTGGATTGGCAATGCAGGTCCTGTTCCATGGCCGGCAAGGTCACCAGAACTATCGCCACTGGATTTTTTTCTTTGGGGTACTGTAAAGGATGTAGTGTATGCTAAAAAATCCAATAACATTGAGCAACTCAAAGAGAGTATTACAGCAGCTATTACAAGTATAAAACCACAAACGTTAAATAAGGTGCACCAAAACCTAATTAAAAGGTGCGAAATGTGTTTGCAAGCTAATGGAGGTCATTTTGAGCATATGTTAATGTAGGAGTGGGCATATTCGCATTAATTAGTTTTGTTTCCTTTGATTAAGTTATTTGTATTGTATGGATAGTTTATTTTTAAGTATTTTATTTTTCTTAGTTTATAATAAATTTAGTTACAATAAACTTGTGTTTCCATTATTGATTTTACACATTTTGTTTGTTTGTAATATGTATCCATGGACTCCTTGATGTCCGCAAATAAATAAATCGTTTTTCTTTATTATGAAGAAACTACTGAAAACAAGTACATCAACCCTTACATCAGGGTAATCAGAAAAGAAAAACCTTTCCATTTGGGTTATATTGAACTATGGTTTCCATTTAAAAAAAGTGAGATTATGTTTGTAGCTTGAAAACCCATTTCCAATTAAAATTGTCATATACGCTATTGAATTCTACGTAAAAAGTTACCTTACAAACAGTTTTTATTTTCTCTGTAGGTTAAACCGTTAAAAAGTTATTAGCATTTGAAGAAAATGGCAAATTTCAGTTTTTTTCAAATATCTAAAAAAGTTGAGCATCTAGGTGAGTTTTCAAAAAAGCATCATACTACTCGTAAATTTCTCTTCAACTTTGCTAATTTAACCAACATTGTATCTTCTATAATAAAAAAGTTACCCATATACGGAGATAGATTGTGGGCACCCTGTATATATATATATATATATATATATATATATATATCTACAAGAGATGAATTATTACCTGCCCTGTGAAGTGCACTCCTAGACTGAAAACGTATTAGTAAGCTTAATTAACTCAAATGAACCGGGTGTTCACTTGCTCTAATTTAAAATTTGGTAAGTATGTTGTTGACCTTAACATTAATGTACAAAAAAAGATAACAGTAACAAATGCTCTAACGTGAGCTTAGCTTTAGTTAAAATAATCGCGACTTGCAGCATAAGCACATAATCAAACGTGCATTGTGAGCGTAAATTGGTGAAGTGCAGTCTGCAAGCTATTGGATACTCACAAGTAAGAAAACTATAAACAGCGAACAAAGTGTCGGTCGTTCACAATAGCAGCAATGGTTAAGGAAGCAGAAAAACTGTACTTTGAACTATCGGCATCTCTGGCACCATCTTCCAGAATTTAAAAATGCAACCTGCATTTGACGATAGAATGGATGCTGAAAGACCAAATTTAACTAAAGCAGCACTACGTACAGCAACACATTTTAAAATCGCGATTTAACAACGTTTTTTGGCTCTCAAGTGATGTTGCACAGAATTAGAATTGAAGAGAGAAGAAAGCTTTCAAACGCTCGGATTGTATTTATACAGATTGAGAGAAGCGGGAAAAGGTATCATAAAACTATTCTCAGCAATAGAACGTTAAATATATATTCTAGATAACAACTGCGAAATATTTCTAGAATGCAAGCAATGAAGAAAGAAAGTCTCAATAGTACGATAATTAATTCCGCTAAATTTTGTTGTTCGCATAAGAAAGCAAATATATTTTTATTACCCCAAGCAAGTATCCAACCTTGCATACTGCCAAAGGATGCTCAACGTATAACCAGTTGTCTGACTTTCAGAAATGAATAGAGATTTCTATTATATTCGATCCACGCTACGGGGATACTGAGAATGCATTAATTGGGGGAACGGTATTATTACTCAAAAAATTTGACCGAACCTACAAGTGCAGATATAACAAAATACCGCGTTTATTATTTTTTAGTAAACAAGCAGATAACCAACCCATGAAAGTACTTTATTGAACGAGAAGCTTTAATCTTTTATAAAACTTACTAGATATGGTTTTAACGACCAACAAAGTGTTTTCTACTTTTAACGAATCTAGCGAAGTTGTTTAACGATACGCAAACATTTCAGAGAATTTTAGAAACTATTTTAACATATATTCCACGTATTTCTACACTTTCAACAATTTTAATATAAGGTTTTAAATATTCATTTTAATTGAGATAGCATAAAAAAGCGGGCTGTCGCTTGGATTAAAATTTGTAGGCAGCGGCTAAGTAAAGTAGTTGGAAATTAATTCAAAAATCAATCGCCTCAAATTTTAACGTAGCAAAGTTAAACTGTAAATCTATAAGTTCGAGAAAAGATAATTAAAACAGCAATCGGCTGTGATGGTATTCAACATAATTAATGCTGCAACATTGGTATGCGCTACCTAAAACCAACGTTATACATTATAATCTAAAAATTGTAGTAGTTGACGAATAAAACTTTCAAAGTGCTTAAATTCAGGGTTATTTCGATATTAACAGACCGTAGAGATTTGTAGTAGATGTGAACAAATCGAAACGTACAAACCAATTTAATTGTTGTGTATGTAAAACTAACTCAATAAACAACTCTCCTAAACCCAAACGCAATCGACTAAATTAATACTGCGACAATTACATTGTGACATACAAATCAAATGCTGTTGTTATCCAAAGCGGGCACTAATTCGATAAAATGGCATTTGAAGATCATCGCGACAATACTATTATAGTATAGTATATTTACTACTTACAAAGCACTTACGATAGCTAACACCAACGAGGAGTTTCACATGTAAATTTCCATAAGGAGGCTCAAGGTTTATTTTGCACTTTTTTGTACCAAGCATTGAAATGCCCATAAGGAGGATCTTAAGATCAATTCAGGTCACTTTTCAACCAACACCCACGATGGAGGAGTCTATTACATTCAGCTTTTAAGAATAGCATAACACTAATATAAACTACTAAAATCTTGAAAATTAAGTTAGATAGAGCCATTTGGGTTACAAATGAGCACGGATCAGATCATTTCAAATCGTATATCAAATTTTAGAAATTTTATTAAAAATTTTTTCGTAAGTCCGAAATCAAAGCCGGCTTCTGCACAAGATTAATAAGAACAATCAAAAACATGTTCAATACAAGATTTTACTTTTTCGTTCACTATACTCAAAAGTAAGGGAATAGGCCGATCCTGGTGCAGCGCTTCACGCCTCAGCGCCTCACCGCGCCCCTCAGCGCCTCCCGACGCCACACAGCGTTTTACTATGTCGGACATATGTCGGACATACGTCGAATATATGTCGGACATATTTCGAACATATGGCAGGCATATGTCCGATTTTCCAATTAAACGGCGATTAGTGTTAATGGGTTTTTAATGAGAAAACCTATTAAAAAACCATTAGTGTTAATGGTTTTTAATGCGAAAATCCATTAAAAAACGATTAGTGCTAATTGGGTTTTAAATAAAAAACCCATTAAAAAGCGATAAGTGCCAAATGATATGATTAGTGCTAATGGGTTTTTAATGAGAAAATCCAATAAAAACGATTAGTGGCGCGGTGGCGGTTGCGCTGCACCAGGATCTCCCAATTCTCCTACTTTTGGGTATAGTGAGCGAAGAAGTAAAATCTTCTATGCAACATGTTTTTGATTGTTCTTATTAATCTTTCGCAAAATCCGGCTTTGATTTCGTATTTATGAAAAAACTTTTAATAAAATTTCTAAAATTTGATATATAATTTGAAATGATCTGATTCGTGCTCATTTGTAACCCAAATGGTTATATCTAACTTAATTTTCAAGATTTTGGATTTTGAATATTTTGGTACTTGTAAAATTTTTAGTAGTTTTTATTAATGTTATCCTATTCTTAAAAACTGGATGTATTAGCGCTCGATTAAGACACAGTGGACTGTAATTTTTAAACATGAACAAACAAAATAAAGCAATGAACTTACCCAAGATCTGCAGCTCGCTTTAAATAGGCGTTTAAAGGGTGAGATTTAGGATGGTCATTGAAGGAAGGCAAGGATCACCAATTTAGAAATTTAACGTTTTCGAACCCACTCTAGGACGGGTGCAAGGGGTTATTTTGACGTGCACACCGATGCCACAGTTTACTAGCGAACCGAATCACACCGATGTTTGTTACTATCTGTTTTAATTTAGTTATTGTCAGAATTGGCATATGTTTCAATTTATCTATATATTAAAATAACCTGAATTGAATGCTATTATGGCAATAATTTATCGAATTAATAAACTGTAATTTTTAAAATAAAAGGGATTTGTTGCCGGCGTTACCATATCCTCCGCCCTTAAAATGAAAAATTCATATTAAATGAAAAAAAAAGAAAAGAAAAGAAAACTATAAACAGCGCATAGTAGGGTAAATATGGCAATACTGGAACCACATTTCCACCAGCATCCACATTTCCACCCACATCTGGACCAAATTTACATGTAAATTCCCATAAGGAGCAAATGAGGAGATTCATCTCCACATTTCCACAAGCATCCACATTTCCACAATTCCCATAAGGAGCAAATGAGGAGATTCATCTCCACATATCCACAAGCATCCACATTTCCACAAGCATCCACATTTCCACACAAATCTGGACCAAATAGTTTTCTTTGTCTAACCAATGCATCTTTCGAGATAAACCTATCTTGTTTGGTATTAATTAACATTAGAATTTTCTCAGCTACCCGAATCTCTAGGAATTTTTCGGATAACATCATCTCTAAAGGAGCTACCCCAATTTTAAGATTTCTTACCTGTAGCGACTTTTGAGCGTCTGCATAATTTTTTTTAGTCATGCGATACATTAAATTAGCTTAGAATTTTACGCAGAATTCGAATCTGCAAACAGATTTAAAATCGGATCACGCCCTGCAAAGTTACCCCTTTAAAGCTCTCAAACCTCTAAATTTCGCTTTTTGCTTTTAAGCAAAACTAACAAATAGTTTTCTTCGTCTAACCAATGCATCTTTCGAGATAAACCTATCTTGTTTGGTATTAATTAATATTAGATTTTTCTCAGCTACCCGAAACTCTAAGAATTTTTCAGATATCATCACTCCCCAGAGAGCTACCCTGATTTTAAGATTTCTTACCAGTTGCGATTTCCGACCGTCTTTAAACATTTTTTTAGTCATGCGATACATTAAATTAGTCTAAAATTTTACACTAAATCGGAATCTGCAAACAGATTTGAAATCGGACCACGCCCTGCAAAGTTACACATATACCCTCTGCGAGATAAATCTTTCTCCACATTTCCACCCACGAGATAAACCTACCTTGTTTGGTATCAAATAATATTAGAATTTTCTAAGCTACCCAAATCTTTAGGAATTTTTTAGATAGCATCACCCCCAAGGGATCTACCCCAATTTTAAGATTTCTTACTTGTAGCGACTTTTGAATGTTCTTATAAATTTTTTTAACCATGTAATACATCTTGTTAGTCTAGAATTTTATGTAGAATCCGAATCTGTAAACAGATTTAAAACAGGACCACCCCTTACCATTTTACACACACCCTCTAAATTATAACTTTCCTGCAGCTCATACCTAAAAGAAAATCTAAAGCCCATTCTTAAAACTTTTTATTACAGACAATTTTTACTAATACAGTTTAGATTTTGTAAACCACATTTCTAAATACATATACTCAATTTTTTATTCTTAACCTAGAACTTCTCATATCGGCTTATACTTATTAATATTTATTTCTAAATAGAGCACTTTTTCCAAAGACCAACCGGACCCACATGTTTCAAATTCCTCTGATTTTGTTCGCATGGTTTCGCTTAAGACCTCGTACATATTTTCCAGATTACTAGAAGACGTTATAACCACATTTTTTGTGTTAAAGGATTTCACATCGGACTTCTCTTCCCCCATTTTGGTGTAAACGCCGTAGAGTTCGCAGTAGACTTTTACTGCTGTATGTTGTATTCGTTTTTCATTAATTAATCGAATAAATCGCTCTTTCTGCTTCCAAAGAAACTCGGGCACTCCATCTTCGACACTGGCGTTCTTTATGCGATAGCTAGCCATACGGTTGTTAAACGCAGTGCTAACCATTTCTACACCATCGTCGCTAGTAGCGGTAACTGATGCATTTTTATGTCTGTTGCTCCTTAAGTGTGCGGCATACGTAGTTTTTTCCATTTCGAAATCGAATACTTTACACATAATTCGTGGTTGTTTCGTACAAGACCCTGTAACAGCTGGCGGAGCTGAACGTTTACGGCTTAATGACATACCATGCTGTTTTTCCTTGTGTCGCTGTAAGTTGTTCATTCTCGTAAAAGCGATACCGCAAGACCCACAGTTAAAGAACTTTGCTGCTGACGGATGTATAAGCTTAACCCTGGGCGATGTTACACCACGACATTTGTTCTGGTGCCGTTTGAGAGCATTTTTCCAGGTATAGGAAGCACCGCAAGAGTCGCATTTAAAAACGTTTGCAGGTACCATTTTAGTACAAAACAAAATCCGCACTATAAGACTTGACTTGTAAGCGAACTAACTTATAACTAAAGAATTTACTCTAGCGTACCTGCTTTATGTATCCTATAGAATGCATACCGAAGGTTTCCGAAGACACCCGAACGATGTTGAGGATTCAGCGGGGAACTAAATGACGTCATAATCCTTGCTGCTCGTCCAACACATTTAGCGCCAATGCATGCACCTGGTTCGCATCGTCGATGGTGCGAATGCAGTTAGTAGAAACATCGGAAACATCTTCCATGTTATACGGATCGCGTGCATATTAAAAGCCAAAAGGGTGGCAGCAAACGCACACAAATTGTGTGCAAGTCGTGCTGTAGAAGATGCAGTGCTACTATAAACAAAAACACTTTAAACCGTTACTAAGGGAATACCAAACTTGTTGTCTACAGAATACTTACTAATAAAGCAATTTAATTTTAAATAACTTCTACGTCATACTTTAGGAAATGGTAGGTTTAAATATTTTCTAAATGAATCACCAAGCGAAAGTATACGCTTAGCGGTATTAAAATTAACCATTAATTTCCCATTTTTACGACTGTGGTTAATTATAGATTAAAATTTAATTTGTTCACGTTCGAGCTTCCCGTAAACTAACATATTTTATAGCAACAATGCGCTGTATAATACATGCATACCCTTTCGCCGCGCTACTGCTATTCTTGTAATTGCTAGAAAAAGTCCCTCTCCATTTTACTGTTAGGACCGATGCAAAGCACCATTTTTTATACTTTCTATAGCACATCGCGCACTTTTTCGTCTGATAATTAAATTTTGCTTCTGTAGGCTTTTACACTTTCGCATAGCGGTTAGCCGCACGTAATGATTTCTAGAACCGGTAAGTACTCGATATCGCCCAAATAGAGAATTAGATGCTCGATGTCTGTCAACTTCCGATTCCTCGTAAAAGGTAGAAAAAACTTAGTCAATCATCCATCTAACTTAAACTTCGACCCGCTCCTGTTCTGATAATTTACAAACATTTTTCAAACGACAATGGGCCGAGAATTTTTAAACCTCCGAGGGATCTATAAGTCGTGATCAATTACACATCCGAGCTATGCGTAAACTAACATATTTTGCAGCAACTGTGCACTGTATAATACATGCATACCCCTTCTCTGCGCTACTGCTATTCTTGTATTTGCTTGAAAAGTCAGTCGCCCTTTTTACTGCTAAGGTCGCTAAAAAGCACCATTCCATACTTTCTTTATAAGTGTAGCACTTTTTTGTCGGATAATTAAATTTTTGTTTATGTAGGCCTTTACACTTTCGCTTATTTAAACATCTAATACGATTGACTAACCACTTTCGATTATTCTAACGGAGACCACCATACATCGCGCCGCACCGTTCTTTTTGAATCCAACGATTCTATGGGCTTCCACGCACTAACACCTGACGTATCTTTCCTACTATTTGTTAAACAAAAACTACCGGTATCGCCATTGTGGACGTAAACAGATGTTTGTGGATGTGTACGAGAGTATGTAACCATATACATTAATCAGTCTAAGCTATTTTATTTAGTCCACGAAAACTACTATTTTTCTAAACCACAATTAATAATCGCCTTTATAGGTTTAACATTTCTACCATTACCCAATGACTGGTGCTACGTACATGGAAACTTTAATTTCTTATTGGAGAGAATCCTTATTCTCCCACGCACTGTTGCGTAGTTGCATGCCCACCCTTTTTGGGAATATATGCTCGTTATAGGTTGTAGCACCCGCGGTTTTACTTAACTACACTTCGTGAGACCCCTTTAATTTTTTTAATCGCGTCTTTCTCGCTTACAGTACGGTAGGACCTAGCCCTACTACCAACAAATTCTAATACTGGGTCCCCATTAAATTCGTCTTTGAAATTTCCTACAACTTTTTTGTCGACAGGTGATATATTGTGTTTATTATCCGCGGGGTAGTCACTCTTTTAAGATAAATATATTTTGCTAGGTATCAACTAATATTAAATTTTTCTAGGGACCCGAAACCTGTAAATAGATTTTAAATAGGACCACCTCTTACAAAGTTACACTTTATAGACCCCAAACATCTAATTTTTGCACCATCTTTATTTAACTACATTCTTAAACCTTTTTTCGCTACCCAAACATATTCTTTAACTAACCATTCCCCTAGAAATCTAAAACCGATGTGCCCCGCGAACACCACGTGGAGATAACACGTATACTCTGTCAACCAGGATAGAAGCCGGAAGGATTTGGAAGGTGGGAGAAGAACTTAAAAATTATGGAATCTTAAAACTAATATATATAATAGATTTACAAAATCCATACAAATATAAACAACTATCTTATATCTTTACGCCCCCATGCGTAGATTGTTGTACTATTAGGAATGATGTACCTTTTGTCATCTTCCCTCGATAAACTAATTTTATTAATAAGCTGCGTATGCAAATCGTATTCTTTTACTCCGGATACATACGCAGACAAGTACTCGATACCATCCAAATAAAGAATTGGTTGCTTGGTGACTGTTAACATCCGCTTACCTCGTGTACGCCTAGACACATCCCAGCCCATGAGCACCTCTGCGCATGCACACCCCTGCCCATGCGCACCCCTGCGCGTACGCACCCCTGCCCATGCTCGCTGCCCATGAGCACCCCTTTCTGTGCGACTGCTATTTCGGGGTAACGTCACAGCCTTTTATAAATAAAGAACAATGTTATATACTATTATAAAATGTTTATTCTGACATTATACATTACAAATTTAAAAATATTTAATGCCAAGCATGGAGTCATTTAAACTTAATTTTAATACAAAGTTATACACAGAAGACAGTCCTTTCTTTATGTTTGTTTGCAGTGGTTTTAATTTTATCTAATTTTATTCGCAGCTTAAAATTTAAATCGACACCCAAGTCTTCCATCTCCTTTTCTAGCCAATAGTTTGATACATAGAGACCGTGTAGGTTTTCGAATTGTAAAATGTAGCGAAGTTTGCCCCTATATTTAAAGTCTTTGATTCCACCGACAACCAGATCCATTCCTTCGTCTAATTCCTGCAGCCTGTGACAATCTTTTAATCGCAGCTTTCCCACTATATCCCGCATACGTATCTTGTTAGCTTGATCGACTTCTTCCTGTCGGTATTGGAGGAAATCCTTTTTCTCCCACACACTGTTGTGTAGTTACATATCCACCACTTTTGGGAATATATGGTTGTTATAGGTTGTAAGACCCTCGGTTTTAAATGATCCGAAAGGTTCTTTACTAGATAAATATACAATGTTTAGCGGAACCCCTTTGCGTGTGGTGTACGCCAAGGTTACGAAACCCGCATTCCTTAGTTCGTCTTTGTTATCTGCTATTTTGATAAATACGTTTTTAGAATAACCTTTTAAATAGTATACGGATTTAGTACCATCCTTTTCTGCAAGAACGCCTACATAACTAAAAGAGTCTTTCTTACTAACCGCAAATGCATACAGCTTGTACCACCCGGATGTATCTAAGTCAGTCCATCGGCACATAAAATAATCTTTTAATTCTTCCTCATTTTCTCTAATAAGATGTTCTTTGTCTAACACATCTTTGTATTGTTCGCGTATTGCCTCAGCGTTTTCCATGTAGTCCAATTTTCACCTTTTTGCATCCATTTCCTCTAATTCCAGTTGTCTTTTCCTTCCACTTACAGCGTATGGCATACATAATGGGGCAACTTCCTTTAGCGTAAACGGATAGAGTTCACTACCAATGTTTGCGCGTTGTCGTACAACCTCTGGGCGAATGTTAGGTGTATTTATCAATCCCAATTCCGAAATGGCTATTTCTTTTGGAATTGTAGAATATGGTGTTGCAGATTGTGTAAAATATGTACTACCTGCTTTAATGTAGCACTTGTGTAAGATTTTTATTTTATCTTGGCTGTCTTCCTCCTCTACTATCTCCAAATAATTTACGGGTAAATAGTTAAAACTAAAAGCCGAAAGCACATACTTTATAAATGTTTTCCTTTCTTTTGGTTTTTCGGACAACTTAATTTGCAAGCCCGTCAATTTTTTTGTATTGCCATTCCCCCAATACACGTACTGTAGTAGGTTATTATACACTAAACAGCAGCTATTTTGTAGCTTGTCCAATAGCTTACTCCACATTTTGGCAAGTGGTACCGAGTACATTGGCGCCTTTAGGAAGTATAACTTACTATCTTCCAATAACGTTAAACAGTCTTTTAAGAGATTATACACCCGTTCCGCACTGACATAGCTTCCAATTGCACAGTTGTATATTGTCGCTTCCAATCGCGTAATACCATGTTCTTTAGCCAAAGTAGACGCAAATGTTTCCCTTAGACGTACATCTGGACAACGTAAAAAATCTAGTATATGATTGCCAAGTTGTTTATTAACACCAGGACTTGTTATCTGACACACAAATTTGTTGTATATCTTAATTCTTGCATTAGTTGTTAGCCATATTAAACAATCAATTCCCACAGTTTTATCGTTGTCAACTATAATATTACACTTTTCTTCGTATTCGCCCTTTAGCAAAAGTTATGGTTTGTAGTTAAATAATTACACATCTCCATCTTGCTAAATATGCCCGCAAAATCTTGGGTTACATCCATGTCAAAAAAATAGAAATAATCTTTTTCGAGTTCGTCTAATATATCTGGTAGTTCCTCCAATAAAGTTTCCAACTTAACATCTGCTAGTTCCACTTTGTATGGAACACATATAGGATTTTGGAATTCTTTATTAATGCATTCGAGGTCTTCTTTTCCGATAATTTCTTTTACTCTCTGGCCCATCTTGTTAGTGCTTTCCAGAGAAAACGGAAGCTTAGCTTTAACACCATGCCTAGCGGAAACAAATCGGTCAAACTTTCTTTGTAGATAGCTGTTAAATGCATCACAAATTTCTTTTTTTAGGATAAACATCCTTTTGTTGCAGATGTTTGTTCGGCGTCAGAAAAGTCGCAAATTTTAACCAACATTATATTGTCACAAAATGGTTCTGTAATTGGTATGTGTAGTCTACCAGTCAGCATCTGTTCACCTTCGACATAACAAATATTACCAATATCTGTCACCAGATTATTGTTGCACATATTTTCTGCCAACAGCCATAATCCAAATCGCTCATTTGTCGGTTTCACTTTATTTCCAAGAAGTTGAGAAACGTTAATCACCTTGGAGACGCTGTATGGATGCGTATGTATCCGGAGTAAAAGAATACGATTTGCATACGCAGCTTATTAATAAAATTAGTTTATCGAGGGAAGATGACAAAAGGTACATCATTCCTAATAGTACAACAATCTACGCATGGGGGCGTAAAGATATAAGATAGTTGTTTATATTTGTATGGATTTTGTAAATCTATTGTATATATTAGTTTTAAGATTCCATAATTTTTAAGTTTTTCTCCCACCTTCCAAATCCTTCCGGCTTCTATCCTGATGATAGAGTATACGTGTTATCTCCACGTGGTGTTCGCGGGGCACATTGGTTTTAGATTTCTAGGGGAATGGTTAGTTAAAGAATATGTTTGGGTAGCGAAAAAAGGTTTAAGGATGTAGTTAAATAAAGATGGTGCAAAAATTAGATGTTTTGGGTCTATAAAGTGTAACTTTGTAAGAGGTGGTCCTATTTAAAATCTATTTACAGGTTTGGGGTCCCTAGAAAAATTTAATATTAGTTGATACCTAGCAAAATATATTTATCTTAAAAGAGTGACTACCCCGCGGATAATAAACACAATATATCACTTGTCGACAAAAAAGTTGTAGGAAATTTCAAAGACGAATTTAATGGGGACCCAGTATTAGAATTTGTTGGTAGTAGGGCTAAGTCCTACCGTACTGTAAGCGAGAAAGAAAGGGGTCTCACGAAGTGTAGTTAAGTAAAACCGCGGGTGCTACAACCTATAACGAGCATATATTCCCAAAAAGGGTGGGCATGCAACTACGCAACAGTGCGTGGGAGAATAAGGATTCTCTCCAATAAGAAATTAAAGTTTCCATGTACGTAGCACCAGTCATTGGGTAATGGTAGAAATGTTAAACCTATAAAGGCGATTATTAATTGTGGTTTAGAAAAATAGTAGTTTTCGTGGACTAAATAAAATAGCTTAGACTGATTAATGTATATGGTTACATACTCTCGTACACATCCACAAACATCTGTTTACGTCCACAATGGCGATACCGGTAGTTTTGTTTAACAAATAGTAGGAAAGATACGTCAGGTGTTAGTGCGTGGAAGCCCATAGGATCGTTGGATTCAAAAGAACGGTGCGGCGCGATGTATGGTGGTCTCCGTTAGAATAATCGAAAGTGGTTAATCAATCGTATTAGATGTTTAAATAAGCGAAAGTGTAAAGGCCTACATAAACAAAAATTTAATTATCCGACAAAAAAGTGCGCGATGTGCTACACTTATAAAAAAGTATGGAATGGTGCTTTTAGCGACCTTAGCAGTAAAAGGGCGACTGACTTTTCAAGCAAATACAAGAATAGCAGTAGCGCAGAGAAGGGTATGCATGTATTATACAGTGCACAGTTGCTGCAAAATATGTTAGTTTACGCATAGCTCGGATGTGTAATTGATCACGACTTATAGATCCCTCGGAGGTTTAAAAATTCTCGGCCCATTGTCGTTTGAAAAATGTTTGTAAATTATCAGAACAGGAGCGGGTCGAAGTTTAAGTTAGATGGATGATTGACTGAGTTTTTTCTACCTTTTACGAGGAATCGGAAGTTGACAGACATCGAGCATCTAATTCTCTATTTGAGCGATATCGAGTACTTACCGGTTCTAGAAATCATTACGTGCGGCTAACCGCTATGCGAAAGTGTAAAGCCTACAGAAGCAAAATTTAATTATCAGACGAAAAAGTGCGCGATGTGCTATAGAAAGTATAAAAAATGGTGCTTTGCATCGGTCCTAACAGTAAAAAGGAGAGGGACTTTTTCTAGCAATTACAAGAATAGCAGTATCGCGGCGAAGGGGTATGCATGTATTATACAGCGCATTGTTGCTATAAAATATGTTAGTTTACGGGAAGCTCGAACGTGAACAAATTAAATTTTAATCTATAATTAACCACAGTCGTAAAAATGGGAAATTAATGGTTAATTTTAATACCGCTAAGCGTATACTTTCGCTTGGTGATTCATTTAGAAAATATTTAAACCTACCATTTCCTAAAGTATGACGTAGAAGTTATTTAAAATTAAATTGCTTTATTAGTAAGTATTCTGTAGACAACAAGTTTGGTATTCCCTTAGTAACGGTTTAAAGTGTTTTTGTTTATAGTAGCACTGCATCTTCTACAGCACGACTTGCACACAATTTGTGTGCGTTTGCTGCCACCCTTTTGGCTTTTTAATATGCACGCGATCCGTATAACATGGAAGATGTTTCCGATGTTTCTACTAACGGCATTCGCACCATCGACGATGCGAACCAGGTGCATTAATTGGCGCTAAATGTGTTGGACGAGCAGCAAGGAATATGACGTCATTTAGTTCCCCGCTGAATCCTCAACATCGTTCGGGTGTCTTCGGAAACCTTCGGTATGCATTCTATAGGGTACATAAAGCAGGTACGCTAGAGTAAATTCTTTAGTTATAAGTTAGTTCGCTTACAAGTCAAGTCTTATAGTGCGGATTTTGTTTTGTACTAAAATGGTACCTGCAAACGTTTTTAAATGCGACTCTTGCGGTGCTTCCTATACCTGGAAAAATGCTCTCAAACGGCACCAGAACAAATGTCGTGGTGTAACATCGCCCAGGGTTAAGCTTATACATACGTCAGCAGCAAAGTTCTTTAACTGTGGGTCTTGCGGTATCGCTTTTACGAGAATGAACAACTTACAGCGACACAAGGAAAAACATCATGGTATGTCATTAAGCCGTAAACGTTCAGCTCCGCCAGCTGTTAAAGGGTCTTGTACGAAACAACCACGAATTATGTGTAAAGTATGCGATTTCGAAATGGAAAAAACTACGTATGCCGCACACTTAAGGAGCAACAGACATAAAAATGCATCAGTTACCGCTACTAGCGACGATGGTGTAGAAATGGTTAGCACTGCGTTTAACAACCGTATGGCTAGCTATCGCATAAAGAACGCCAGTGTCGACGATGGAGTGCCCGAGTTTCTTTAGAAGCAGAAAGAGCGATTTATTCGATTAATAAATGAAAAAAGAATACAACATACAGCAGTAAAAGTCTACTGCGAACTCTACGGCGTTTACACCAAAATGGGGGAAGAGAAGTCCGATGTGAAATCCTTTAACACAAAAAATGTGGTTATAACGTCTTCTAGTAATCTGGAAAATATGTACGAGGTCTTAAGCGAAACCATGCGAACAAAATCAGAGGAATTTGAAACATGTGGGTCCGGTTGGTCTTTGGAAAAAGTGCTCTATTTAGAAATAAATATTAATAAGTATAAGCCGATATGAGAAGTTCTAGGTTAAGAATAAAAAATTGTGTATATGTATTTAGAAATGTGGTTTACAAAATTTAAACTGTATTAGTAAAAATTGTCTGTAATAAAAAGTTTTAAGAATGGGCTTTAGATTTTCTTTTAGGTATGAGCTGCAGGAAAGTTATAATTTAGAGGGTGTGTGTAAATTGGTAAGGTGTGGTCCTGTTTTAAATCTGTTTACAGATTTGGATTCTACATAAAATTCTAGACTAACAAGCTGTATTACATGGTTAAAAAATTTTTTAAGAACATTCAAAAGTCGCTGCAGGTAAGAAATCTTAAAATTGGGGTAGATCCCTTGGGGTGATGCTATCTAAAAAATTCCTAAAGATTCGGGTAGCTTAGAAAATTCTAATATTAATTGATACCAAACAAGGTAGGTTTATCTCGTGGGTGGAAATGTGGAGAAAGATTTATCTCGCAGAGGGTATATGTGTAACTTTGCAGGGCGTGGTCCGATTTCAAATCTGTTTGCAGATTCCGATTTAGCGTAAAATTTTAGACTAATTTAATGTATCGCATGACTAAAAAAATGTTTAAGGACGGTCGGAAATAGCAACTGGTAAGAAATTTTAAAATCAGGGTAGCTCTCTGGGGGGTGATGATATCTGAAAAATTCTTAGAGATTCGGGTAGCTGAGAAAAATCTAATATTAATTAATACCAAACAAGATAGGTTTATCTCGAAAGATGCATTGGTTAGACGAAGAAAACTATTTGTTAGTTTTGCTTAAAAGCAAAGAGCGAAATTTAGAGGTTTGAGAGCTTTAAAGGGGTAACTTTGCAAGGCGTGATCCGATTTCAAATCTGTTTGCAGATTCGAATTCTGCGTAACATTCTAAGCTAATTTAATGTATCGCATGACTAAAAAAAATTATGCAGACGCTCAAAAGTCGCTACAGGTAAGAAATCTTAAAATTGGGGTAGCTCCTTTAGGGATGATGTTATCTGAAAAATTCCTAGAGATTCGGGTAGCTGAAAAAATTCTAATGTTAATTAATACCAAACAAGGTAGGTTTATCTCGTGGGTGGAAATGTGGAGAAAGATTTATCTCGCAGAGGGTATATGTGTAACTTTGCAGGGCGTGGTCCGATTTCAAATCTGTTTGCAGATTCCGATTTAGCGTAAAATTTTAGACTAATTTAATGTATCGCATGACTAAAAAAATTTTTAAGGACGGTCGGAAATCGCAACTGGTAAGAAATCTTGAAATCAGGGTAGCTCTCTGGGGGGTGATGATATCTGAAAAATTCTTAGAGATTCGGGTAGCTGAGAAAAATCTAATATTAATTAATACCAAACAAGATAGGTTTATCTCGAAAGATTAATTGGTTAGACGAAGAAAACTATTTGTTAGTTTTGCTTAAAAGCAAAGAGCGAAATTTAGAGGTTTGAGAGCTTTAAAGGGGTAACTTTGCAGGGCGTGATCCGATTTCTAATCTGTTTGCAGATTCGAATTCTGCGTAAAATTTTAAGCTAATTTAATGTATCGCATGGCTAAAAAAAATTATGCAGACGCTCAAAAGTCGCTACAGGTAAGAAATCTTAAAATTGGGGTAGCTCCTTTAGGGATGATGCTATCTGAAAAATTCCTAGAGATTCGGGTAGCTGAGAAAATTCTAATGTTAATTAATACCAAACAAGATAGGTTTATCTCGAAAGATGCATTGGTTAGACAAAGAAAACTATTTGGTCCAGATTTGTGTGGAAATGTGGATGCTTGTGGAAATGTGGATGCTTGTGGATATGTGGAGATGAATCTCCTCATTTGCTCCTTATGGGAATTTTGGAAATGTGGATGCTTGTGGAAATGTGGAGATGAATCTCCTCATTTGCTCCTTATGGGAATTTACATGTAAATTTGGTCCAGATGTGGGTGGAAATGTAGATGCTGGTGGAAATGTGGTTCTAGTATTGCCATATTTACCCTACTGCGCATGTAAAAAAATGTTTACTGCGTGGGGAGTAAACACAGCTTTGCTACTGGACGGGTATAAACCCCATCTTTTGTACGTACTGTGACAACCCTAATAATGCCGTCTTTTCCGGGGTGAGTTTGTTCAATTACCCCTGTTGGCCACTGCAAAGGCGGGCAATTATCGCGCATCACTATCACGACTAAACCTGGCTCAACAGGACAGGAAGGTGTATTCCACTTCTGTCGGGATTGTAGTTCACACAAGTATTCCCTAGACCATCGCTTCCAATACGATTGAACAATTTGATCTAAAAGTTGCTTGCGATTTACAAGCGTAAGCGCCTTTCCGGTTTCATCGGCAGCGGGCAAGAACTGCAACGGGGTGAGAGTTAAAAAATGAGCAGGCGATAATGCGAGAGGTTCCGAAGGGTCTGAACTAAGCCAGCATAACGGACGTGAATTTAACAACGCTTCGATTTGTGTTAAAACCGTTGAAAATTCTTCATAAGAAAGTATTTGCTCTCCCACAACTTTCATTAAATGACCTTTCACGCTTTTGATATTCCGCTCCCATATTCCTCCAAAATGAGGAGCCGAAGGCGGATTGGATTTCCAATCAATGCGCCTTTGACTAAGTTTATAGCCAATGGCATTTAGGCAATTTGAATTTCGGAAAAATTCTTGAAGGGAATCTAAATAATTTTTGGCGCCCACGAAATTTGTCCCGCGGTCGGAATACATAACCGCACATGGTCCCCTTCTAGCAAGGAAACGCTTAAATGCGACAAGGTATATGTCGGTTGACAAACTTGACGCTAATTCTAGATGCACGGCACGAGTTGTTAAACAGACAAATATGCATATACAGACCTTTTGAGCTTTAACTCCCCGGTGTCTACTAAGAGTTATATTAAAAGGTCCGGCAAAATCAGTGCTTTGGCCTGATTAACCCTAGGAGACGGTAAGTCAGCCATAAGAGGAAAAAAAGGTCGAGGTTTTCTTCTGAAACAATGATTACAATTTTGAACACGAGTCCGAACCAAATTTCTAGCCGCTATAATCCAAAAATGCTGACGTAATAGAGAAAGCAGAAGATGTGGCCCTGTGTGTAAATTTTTTACATGAAAATGATCAATTAATAAATCGGTAAAACGATCTTTCTTAGGTAAAAGAGCTGGATGCTGCTGATCATATGAAATATTTGCATTTGACAGACGACCTCCAACTCTAATTAAGTTATTTGAAAGAAAAGGATTCAAATGTCGAAAGGGTTTCGAACAAAGTTGTCCCTTTTCCAGAAAAGTCTTTTCGGAGAAAAAATGTTTATCTTGTACTGCTAAAATTAAAATATTTTCCGCCGCAACAAGATCTTCCGCAGAAATGCGGTTCCTTTTAGGCAAACGTTTAACAAATCTCAAAACATAAACAGTTATGCTTAACTATTTAGAGTAAGAACTGCATCTATCAATCAGGGCGTATAAGAGATGAACTTCTGATTGTGTCACAGGAAGTGAAACCAATTTCTGTTCAAGTTTATTGTCAGCCAAAATAATTTCTTCCGTGTCAATGATTTTAATAGGCCAATCGCTTTCTTGAGAAAGAAGCCACGATGGCCCCTGCAACCACAACTCGGCGTTAAAAAATTGATTTGGAGATATACCGCGAGACGCACAATCGGCAGGATTTGAAATGTCATCAACATGAAACCAGCGAGTTACTGGTAACAAATTTTGAATTTTTGCCACTCGATTGGCTACAAAAGTTTTCCAACAATGGGGCGATTTATGAATCCAGTTAAGAACCACCATGGAATCAGAAAACGCAAAAACTTGTTTGATAGTGCATCGTGAGGAATATGTGCGAATGATGCAATTTAATAGTCTTGCAAGCAATAAAGCAGCACATAACTCCAAACGAGGAATGGTGACAGTTTTTATTGGAGCCAATTTAGCTTTACCGCGTAGTAAAATAATTTTTACTTCGCCATCCAGAGACACTGTTCGGGCGTATACGACGGCACTGTATGCCTTTTCAGAAGCATCGCAAAATCCCACAAGTTGTAATGACGTTACTGATGAATATCCGATGTGTCGGGATATTTTAAAGTCGGAAAGTTGAATTATTTCTTGCTGAAAGGTATTCCACAAACCTTTAATATATGGAGGGGTTTCTTCATCCCAAGACAACTTTAATATCCATAATTCTTTGATTAGTAGTTTGGCAAAAATTGTCACGGGAGATAAGAGCCCTAATGGATCCCACATTCTAGCTACAGTGGAAAGAATATTTCTCTTTGTACAGATTTCATTTGGACCTTTAACCGCAAATGTTAAATTATCAACCTTTGGATACCATTGAAGACCCAATACCTTTAAAATATTGCTTTCGAAATCTACAACATTGTCCATTCGAATATTTTCAGATATTTCGTTT
The DNA here is from genome assembly GCA_036346225.1 of Platerodrilus igneus. NCBI lineage: Eukaryota > Metazoa > Arthropoda > Insecta > Coleoptera > Lycidae > Platerodrilus > Platerodrilus igneus. Next base: position 649,573 of record JARFIW010001235.1, read on the forward strand.
GTTAAATGCGAAGAATTTGTGGCCCATTTAACTAACTGAAAACCTCCGGCCGTGAAAAGCCCGAGCAGTTCATGATAAAAGACTTTGGCGTTATCAAAAGATTCCACCGAAGAAATTACGTCATCTAAATACATATCTCTTTGTACAGCTGCGGATGCAAGCGGAAAATTTTTTGCTTCACCTAATGCTAGCTGAAGTACAGTACGTAGAGCTAAATATGGAGATGATTTGACACCAAAAGTAACTCTTGTGAGTTGATACGTTTGTAATGGTTCATCTATGCTGAATCGCCAAAGCAAACGTTGATAAGATTGATGTTCGGAACATATTTTTATTTGGCGAAACATCTGACGAACGTCAGAAATTAAGGCAAATTCCATTAATCGAAAATTAATTAATATGCAAAATAAATCGTTTTGCAATTTTGGACCGGCATAAAGGCAGTCATTTATTGATTTATTAAATGCATCTTTAGACGATGCATCAAAAACGATGCGTAAAGGGGTAGAAACCGATTCTTCCTTAAACACCCCGTGATGAGGTATAAAGTATCCTTTGAAATGAGGAGTACAATTTGGAATAAGGTTTATATGACCTTGCTCAATATAATCTTTCATCGCCGCACTATAGGCTACTCTGTATGACGGCGATAAAGAAAATCTTTTTTCTAGAGAATAAAATCTGCGCAAAGCTGTGGAAAAGGAATTTCCTAAGTTTGGCGGATATTCTGTAAAAGGTAAAGCAACAATGTATCGACCAGTATCATCTCGTTTTGTTGAAGTAGAGAACAATTCTTCACATTTAATATCATCGGAACTACGAGTAACGACTTTACCTACTTCTTCAAGCTACCAAAATTTCTGGAGCAAAGGTTCTATGACCTCGGACCCTTCAACACAACAATAAACCTGTAAATTGGTCGTGACATTTTGAATTGGAGTTTGACTCATAATTATAAATCCTAAAGTGGAATTTATGGCAACGGTTAATCGGGACTTGAATATTTAAATGATTCCAAAATATGAGGTACAAGTTCAGCACCTATAATTCCGTGAATTTCTCCAGGACGAAAGAAAGTTTCATTGGCTAAACGTAGATTGCTGAAATGTTTACAAACTGCTGGGTCGACAGCACAAGATGGCAAACGATCCGTGATTTTGTCTAACACGAACGCTTGCATTTTGTATTTAACATCTGCATCATGTTGAGATGTAAATGCTATTTGCGTTTGACCGCGAACAGGTTTGAAAGACGCACCGATCCCTGAAATAGACGTGCAAGTTTTATTTACAGGTAATCGAAGCAATTGACAGCATTTTGATGTAATGAAGTAACATTGACTAGCACTATCAATTAGGAACCTCAACCGCAGGTGAGTACCCATTGTTGATTCAACTTTAACGATCGCAGTCGCTAAAAGAATCGTGTAATTTTTATCTGAACCTTCCTTAGTCGACGTTGAACAAAGACTCACATTAATTGCTTCATTTGTATTTATAGAATTAGATAACGCTTGATTATTTGTGTCAACAATCGGACTAGAAATATGTAACACTGAATGATGACGGTTACTGCACAACCTACATGAATACGTGGAAGGGCATAACGACAAAGCGTGCTTAGAACTGAGACAGTTAATACACAATTTTTGATCTTTAACAAAAGAAATTCGATTTTGCGGAGAAAGATTAAGAAACTTATAACACCTAGCTAATCGATGATGTTCGCCTTTACAATAAGCACATTTCAAATTGTCGTGATTATTTACTTCTTTTGTGGCGAAGGCATGTAAGACCTTCGTCTTGTTTGTGTGGCCACTAATTTGCTTTGTTTTGCTACTGCTGGTTCGATCTAAAATTTTAACTTGTGCTTTTACGACCGTGGCTAGCTCATCGTTAAAGATTGTTCAAAAATTCGTCGTGTATGATTGTCTAGCTTTGATAAAGCAATGGAAGTAAGAATAAAATCAGACAAGTTTGTAATGTTTAATTTACGAAGAGCATTGATTGCAGTGTCGACCTTTTCTATAAATGAATTTAGACTGATAATACCTTCCGTTTGAAGCGCTTTAAAGTCGAAAACCTAAGAAAGATAAGTGTTAGCTAAAGCGCGTTTATCTTCGTATTTTTCAATTAAAGCGGCCCATAGTATAGAGCAATGTTCAGCCGTCGGTAACATACCAGAGCTTAATGCCAGAGCGCTACCCCATAATTTTCCTAATAAATAATGCATTTTGCAAGTATTGTCCAAACTAGAATTATTATGGATAAGGCTTTTAAATGTTTTGTAGAAAAGAGGCCATTTTAGAAAGTCGCTGTTAAAATCAATTAGATCAATTTTTGGGAGACAAACAGTAGCTTCAGTTGCGTGTATAGTTTAATTTTGAGAAGATTGATCGGTAACTTTCGAAGTGATTAGACCGGTAGCAACATCCTAAATGTAACAATAAAGATTATCGATAGTGTTTAATTCATTGTAGTTCGGTTTAAATTCTGGATCCGTTTCAAACCCTATCGTATTGATTTCATCTATGATTTCATCTAATTTACGTTTTGTGTCATCTAGGGTTGCGTGTCTTATCTTAAATTCTTTTAAAATTACCGAATCTTGAATGTTTTTACTTTTATCGTAAAGAATTTGAATTTTTTGGAAATAGGTTTCCTTTTTAGATTGAAGTGATATTAATCTATTAACCGCTTTACTCATTGTAATATTAATAATTCGGTGATTAATAACAAATTGCAGATGTATAACAAATATGTAAATTTAGAACAAAATATTTGTATTGTTTACGCTATTTCAAATGTACTCACTATTGCAAGGATAGATAAGCGAATTTGAAATAGAAAAGCATATGCGACAACAGAGCGCGAAAAGTCTGTTTAACATACACCTGTTTATGTTATCTATAGTGAAGGATTCTTGTAAATGAACTGTGGCATGAACGAGCAAAATAACCCTTATAAACCGGTATTTAGTAGAGTGCTAAATTCCCGCTACTAACAATCCGTGCCCGAAGGTAACCAAAATATTAGCGCTCGGTTAAGACACAGTGGACTGTAATTTTTAAACATGAACAAACAAAATAAAGCAATGAACTTACCCAAGATCTGCAGCTCGCTTTAAATAGGCGTTTAAAGGGTGAGATTTAGGATGGTCATTGAAGGAAGGCAAGGATCACCAATTTAAAAATTTAACGTTTTCGAACCCACTCTAGGACGGGTGCAAGGGGTTATTTTGACGTGCACACCGATGCCACAGTTTACTAGCGAACCGAATCACACCGATGTTTGTTACTATCTGTTTTAATTTAGTTATTGTCAGAATTGGCATATGTTTCAATTTATCTATAAATTAAAATAACATGAATTGAATGCTATTCTGGCAATAATTTATCAAATTAATAAACTGTAATTTTTAAAATAAAAGGAATTTGTTGCCGGCGTTACCAGGATGTAATAGACTCCTCTGTCTTTTGTGTTGGCTGAAAAGTGACTTGAATTGATATTAAGATCCTCCTTATGGGAATTTACATGTAAAAATTGCACTCTTTGTGCCCGTACGGAGGTTAATATATCTACTAATATCAGTATTTAACTATGGTCTTCTTTTCTATTAAGAGAAATAAACAACAATTAAAATTTTGAAAACCATATGAAATAGATGTGGACTAACACTAATAAAATCCACTCACAAACAGATTACAAATAAAAAACATCTTATATAGGACTTACCATTTAAAGTGATAAAGTCATTATTAGTTTCTGATAGAAGCTGTAACATCTCCATTAATAAACATATTTTAAATAGAGGGAACATACCCGACTAGATAAATGACAGAAACCTGTAAACCTAATGATAGGAATCTTTTCATAAATATTTATCAAACCAGCAACCGTGGAACACCGTACAAATAAGATGAGCAAACAGCGCTTGAATTAAAATTTACATGTATCTTATTTTAAATCTTGCGTTTCTAAAAGTATTAAACTTTATATACCCTTGGAGCAACCCTGTTTAATGTTTTCAAATTGACATTTCCTTAAAAAGTAAATACAGTTATTTATATTTGAAACGTCAACAGCAAAAACCGCTTTTACACAATTGGCAGACATTTCTAAGCACGCAATTAAGAAAATAAGTATCCGAAAAGAGTGTTCGGGATTTAGGATTAATAAAGAACAACTTCCAATACAAACTGTACTAGATCATCTAGAAGAAATATTCATAGTTTAATATTGGAAGCGAGTCTGCACTTAGAGAGGTCGTGATCCAAATTCTGTCATGACGATACCTTTTACTAAAGCAGGTGAAACGCTGATTTTATTAGCTTTGAATATGAAACAGCCAAGCACCAAATATGTATTATTAATCATGATCTACGGCCGTCAAATTTTCTGGTAGGCAAACATCGCCAAATGGACGATTTGTGATTGCATTCCATTTAGATGTCTGGTACAATTGGTAGGATACCGTCTTGTAGAAATAATATGTTCGTGTAGGATGTAGATTAAATGGCACGTCAAAAAGAAAATGCCGAGCGACAGAGATATTTCTTCTAACCTACTCCAGATGCTGCTATTTATACAAACCCTTAGGGAAACCTAGCTGAAAATAAAAAGCCTTCGTACGCGTTCTTGGTAGTTTAGGGTGGTAATTAATTTTAGATAAACGGTGGATTGCATGCACATAGGTAATAAAGTAGTAATGCATGTAGAAATGTTTGTTGTCCGACCAGAATGGTTTAAAGACACTAAGAATGTGCTGAAGAGGATACATACACTCAAAATAAAATTCGTTGAAATTTATGAGGATAAAACAACATTTTAGCATCTTTTTGGGCGTATATTCACCTTACTTCAGACTCTGTCTGTAGGTACGAGAAACGCTTAACTAATACTTAGTTCATGTATATTTAATTGATTATATGTTACAGCAAGAAACACGTTACAAATTTGTGGTGTTTAATGTATACAGTACATATAAGCATAACACAACCAACATGAACAAGACGTATGTGATAATATGAAAGCATCTTCTCATTATGGTTTATATTCCGCAATTGCGCTATTATATTTCAAAACATAATTTTGAAAGAACTTGTAAATGACTTTGATTAATTATCGGCTTTAAGTGCAAATCAAAGTAACGTGGGTAAATATTTCAGTAAACTTTCTTAGAATTTTACAATTAAGGTTAACTTAACTGGAGTTAATTCGCCTGGAGCGAAACGATCATTAGAAGTGAAAGTGAGCCTTTTAGTCAGCACCGGTAGCAATTAGCACTTTAAATAAATTCAACTCACTTAAGGTGGATCAAACGAAAGTAAAAATCTTTGTTAGCTGCAATCTTCTTTCGCAATTTAGCTTTATTAAGGCAATACAAATAAAAAACGTATTTCAAGATCCTGTCCTGTTTTACATACAATAAGTAAGTGCAGGATACATACGAACATCTAAACGTCTTTTTTAATAGCAGGAGTTTAGGCATGATAGGCGGTGTAGGGCATCGGATCGAAAGCATAAGCGAGGTCTCAGAAAACAAACCAAGTAAATATAATTAAATTATTCGCGTAATTACGACTGCTTTCGAAATATTTGATAAAAGGAAATCATAAGTTAATTTTTAAACACTTGAAGTTGGAGACGTTTACACTAAGATTTGAGTTAGTAAACGCCTAGCTTATACAAATCTAAAGCTTTATGCAAGATGATATTTATAATTAAAATTGCATTATAAATAGTTTTGTAGTTTAATTTAGTGAGAGCCTGCGTGATGTGTGAAAGCTGAGATACATTTTTATTACAGACGTATCTAATATTTTGGTATTAGTGCAGTAATCTTTAATAGTTTTGGGAATTTTTTGTACACTGATATGTTGTATTATTTAAATATATTACTTATAGGAGTTTGTTATTATGAAAAACGAGTCTGTAGATATACAACTTTGTTTAATATCGATTAATTGTCGTATAGAAAATTATTAAAAATTTTGAATTAATGATAACGTTACTAGTGATTAACTAATTACTGAGGAACATCGGTATTCCCTGATATGATTTATTACACTTCTTTGCATTATAAAACTCACTATACTAAGCTTTGAATCTTTTACTTTAGCCATACATTCTTGTAGTGGCGGATTTAAGACTAACCAGTCTATAAGTGTAATAGAAGCTTGAGTTCCCTGATCCTTTTTAAACAGATGTGGAAATTATATCGAAACACTACATATAGAGCATTATTATGTTTTTATTTTATAAATAACAAAATCCCTAATTTTATTACAACGGAAGGTTTTGAACTTATTATAATATGCCACAAATTCTAAAAATCACTAAATAATATAAATCATACTCTACTTACACAAAAAAGTGTTTTCAAGTTACTATAATATACTACAAATATATATATATATATATATATATATATATATATATATATTGCTGGGGAATTGCCTTTAAGATTTTATGCCCCTAATATGCGTGTCATAAAATTGCTGTGATTATATGATTTTCTTAAAGTTAAAGATATTTATATCTATCCTACGACCCCTATGATTTAATCTACCCCTAAACTACCCTATTATCGCAGCATTATTCCCCCAAATTAAATATAAAATTTTTGATCAATGCCATTTTTGGCGCCCAATGTGAAATTAAATCCCCATTGATTACAATTCTTATATTTTTATTTTATTTGCTGACTTCTTTGTTTTCAATTGTTTCCCCAATATTATTTGCAAAATCTAATTAATCCTATCTCTAAATTTCTATCCTAAATTCTATCTACACCTATCTTAACTTATGATTATGTCCCTATTCTAATTCTTTAATCCTTTATCTATACCTATCCTAATTTATAATTATATCCCTATTTAACTCCCCTATTTATAAGTAGATAGAATACCTATGTTCTAGCACACTTCGTGCGAACCAACACATCAATATATATATATATATATATATATATATATACACAGCAATATATATATATATATATATATATATATATATCATCATCATTTTGTTTTCGACCTCACTTAAGGTCGGTTTGACGCAGCTCCAACCCCCCCTCTAATCTGTGCTAATCTAAAAAGCTCTACATACCCTTCACAACCTAAATTTCTAATAATTTGACTAACATAGTTTGGTCCAGGTCTTCCTATATCCTTCTATCTTTTTCCCATCCAGCTGACTCTACATAGATATTAGCAACCTGATGGTTGTCAAAGAAATCCAACATGCCCACAAGATTACCATTTATAAGGAAATGAAACATAACCCGGTTATCCGCTTCAAAAAGGAAAAGTGTTAAATTATATGTTTTGGTAAGGCTTAAGCAACGAATCGCTGCCAACATGCCAGACCGCTACCTAATTGTGAGTTATGTCATGGTGACGTTTATTAAATTATATGTTATGGTAAGGCTTAAGCAACGAAACGCTACCAACATGCCAGACCGCTAACTAATTGTGAGTTATGTCATGGTGACATTTAGTTAATTGATTTTTATTTTTTTTTTGTTTTGTTTTGTTTTCGAACTTACTTAAAGTCGGTTTGACGCAGCTCTAAATTCTTTTCTATTCTGAGCTAGTCTAAAAAGGTCTACATAGCCTTCACAACCTAAATCTCTAATAATTTGACTAATATAGCTTTGTCTAGGCCTTCCTACTCTATTTTTATTTGGTAGTCTATAATCTAAGACTTTACTAAATAGTCCCTCATGTCTTAACTGGTGCCCTATCATTCTATCTCTCCTGACCTTCAATTGTTTCCACATACAGGGATCCTCACCTATTCTTCTATAAACTTCCTCGTTTGTTACTCTATCTGTCCAACTAATCTTTAACATTCTCCTATAACACCAAGTTTCAAAAGCTTCTATCTTTTCTTATCTACTTCTTTAATTGTCCAAGTCTCACTACCGTATAGTAGAACGCTCCATACGTACGACTTTAAGAAACTTTTTCTATTATCTAAACTAATACTATTAGCTATTAGTAAGTTTTTCTTTTTTAAAAACATTTTTTCTAGCTACTATATCCCTTCTGCTACGTCCATCCTTTGTAATTATACTACCTAAATAGCAAAATTCATCTACCTCCTCTAACTCGGTATTACCTATTTTTAATTTTGGTTTAGAACTAGGCTGTAACTCACTTGTCATTATCTTTGTCTTTACTGAGTTAATTCTCATACTATAGTTACTCCGTAGTATCTCATCTAAAATATTTAAAAACTCTCCTAACTCTTTTCTAGATTCTGCTATAATGGCTATATCATCTGCAAAACGTAACATGTCTATTTTCTGTCCCTGTACACTAATACCTATCTCTTTTCTCTCTCTGGCTAAGTTTAAAGCTTCCTCAATATAAACATTAAAAATCAAGGGAGACAGTATACAACCCTGCCTAACACCATTTCTAATCTTAGCTTCCTTATCTATTTCATCAAATCTAATTACTACGCTTTGGTTTTTATATAGACTGTAAACAATTTTTCTATCCCTATGAGAGATTCCTATTTTTCGCAAAACCCTGAACATAACAATCCAATTAACCCTATCAAATGCTTTTTCTAAATCTACAAACGCGAAATGAGTCTTTTATTTTTTGTAACCTTTTTCGATAATTACCCTAATCATTAGTATCGGTTCTCTAGTCCCTCTGTCTTTACGAAAACCATATTGGTCTTCGCCTAAATAATTCTCAGTCAAAGCTTCTACTCTATTTTTAATTATTATTGTTAGTATTTTGGAAGCATGAGAAGTTAAACTAACAGTTCTAAAATTCTCACACCTATCAGCTCCTGACTTTTTTGGGATTGGGATAATAATATTTTTTTCGAAATCTATTGGAACCTCACCTGTGTCATATATTACATTCACTAGTTCATATAATCTGTCTAAAGTTTTCTGACTTGCATATTTTATTAATTCTGCGGGAATATCGTCTATCCCTGGCGCTTTATTTAATTTAAGATTCTGAACAGCTCTATCAAATTCCTCTCTTAATATTGAGAACCCTATTTCTACATCCTCGTCTTGGTCGTTCTCTAACTCATCCATATCGTCTCCTTATATAAATCTTCTAAATATCTTTTCCATCTATCAGCTACCTCAACTTTATTTATTAGAAGCTCATTATTCTCGTCTCTAATACCATTATATTTTTCCTATCTTCCCAAAAACTTTTTAACTGCTCTGTAAGCCCTGTCTGTCTTACCTACTCTCAAATCATCTTGTATTCCTTACAATTCTCCTCCATCCATTTATTTCTAGCTTTTCTACACTCATGTACTATCTTATTTCTAACTGTATTATACTTTTGCTTACTTTCACTATCCACTTCTCTGAAAGGTTTAAGCTTTCTTCTATTCTCTATTAAATCTAATATCTCCTTTGTTACCCACGGTTTTCTCGCTTCTATTTTTTCTTACCTATAGTCTGTATTGCTGTATCATGTACAGTCAGTTTTATTTCTTTCCATCTATTTTCTACGTTCCTCCTACAGCTATCTCTTTGCTCTTATTATCTAATACTTGTTTATATTCCTCTTTACCCTACTATCATTAAGCTTACCTAGATCCCATCCTCTCTTTTAACCTTTCCCAATTTTTGAATTTTAGTTTACACTTCATTTTAACTAAGTTATGATCGCTGTCTATGTCAGCCCCTGGATAACTACGACAGTTTTAACTTGGTTCCTAAATCTTTGTTTAACTAAAATATAATCTATTTGGTATCTAGCCCTATCACCTGGTGCTTTCCAGGTGTATCTTCTCTAACATGTTGTTCGAATAGGGTGTTTACAGTTACTAATTTATGTTCCTGGCAAAACTCAACTAATCTTTCTCCTCTATCATTTCGTCTGCCATATCCAAATTTTCCTACCATTTTTCCCTCACTACCTTCTCCCACTGACGCATTAAAATCGCCCATAACTATTAAATTCTCATCTCCTTTTACTTTTCTCACTATACTATTTATATCCTCGTATACCTTTTCTACTTCCTCATCCTCGTACTGAGTTGTTGGCATGTAAACCTGTACTAAAACAGTGTCTGTGGGTTTTGTACTCAATCTAACCATAATTATTCTATCACTAAATTGTAAGTACTCCTTAACTTTATGCCCTAATCTTTACCTAACACTATTCCTACGCCTGCCTGTCCATTAGTTGAAGAAGTTGTAATTATTCTATAACTATCTTTCCAAAAGTCATTACTATCTGGCCATCTCACCTCACTAATACCTAAAATGTCCAGCTTTTCCTTTCTCATTTCGACTAATAAATTCGTTAACTTATCTACTCTGAGTAATGACCTTACATTCCAAGTCCCTATCACTAAATCGAACTGTTGTTTTATATTCTTACGATGACGAGCCCCAAGTACCCTCCCGGAGATCCGAATGAGGAGTATTTTACCTCCGGACAAGAATTTTACTTGTGAGCTCTCCATCATATGATTTCGTGTTTTAGGCCACGCACACCTGGGAAATATTGTGGTAGGCTCCCATATCTTTCCACAACGCAGTTTTTAAAGATTTTAGCAAAAGCCGTATCCGTCACGGCCAACCCCAACAAGCTTTAAATTATTGAGGATCGCCCGAGACCAACCGACCCTCCTCCAATATCTTTTAGCCAGCAAGGCTGCTGCCCCTTGCTGCGCCTTTTAATCGCCTTTTACGATAAGCAGGCTTACTATAGTAGTATTCTTTATCCCCTACTATAGGGATATATATATATATATATATATATATATAATATAAATAGTAGGTTTTAGGTCTGCTGTATGATTAATAAGACTCTTTTTTATTACCTAAATTTTCAAATATATTTATATTTTTCTTCAGAGGTACTATAAAATATACAAACGCATTAACAATAAATAATTACATTTAAGATGTACTTACTAAATTGAGGTTTAAAATATATGTAATGGCATCAGATATATAAATAAAAATAAAAAAATAAAAAAATGTAAAAGGTTGTTGAAACATATACTAAAATTACTTTGTATATACTAAGATGTTTTTTTTTGAAGTATATCATTTAAATTTTGGCAGTTATTTTGTATACCTTTTGTTATTTTTTATATCGTAGTTGTATGCATGTACATCATGCTGTACGTATTGATAAATATACAACCGTCAGCAATACGTATACATACATCTACACATACATATATCTTAGTAAATATTAATATACTCAAATATTCAAACATATTAAAAATGTTTCAATAACCTTTGTATATCACTTAAATTTAATTGTGGTAATAAAGCAAACAACCTATAATTGATCATTTTTCTTTTTTGTGCTAAATTTATTATTTATGTATTCATAATTTAGAAGGTATATGTAGATAGAGCTTAGATCATCAACGTCCGTCATCTTATTCATTGTATATGGGGTTTTGTAAATATAACACATTTCTAAAAATTTTCTTTTATTTTCGTTTTTATCTCTATCAATAATTTTGACATTTTGAAAATCTACATGATGGTCTTTATTTATGATGTGCATTGATAAAAAACATGCATTAGGCTTTACCCGAACATCACTTTTGTGTTGGGTAACACGTTGTTTTAAATTTTGTGACGTTTGGCCTATGTAACTTTGATTGCAATCAATACAATTAATTTTATATAACGTCGCCCCAGGATTCTAATGTAATTTGCACATTAAACGACGTTTAATACTCAGTTTAAAACACGTAAACCACAATGTTTTGTTGTCGTAGAAGAAACACAACTAAGGAAAATGGGCTGAGACCCCTTTTAAATAGCAAAATGATCAAAAATATACAAATTAGAGCGCATCCCAGTGGGGATACTCCTAGAGGAATGGGGCGCAGTGACGTCTGGGGAACTTGCGATACAATAAATAGGCATTCTACGCTTTCGGGTCTTATACAATATAGGTCCATGGCGCCAAACGCCCCAAATGCTGCTCTATCCCTTGATCAAACTGTCCCATATATACTCCCTGTATGTTTGTTGTGGTTTGTTTAGCATTCTTCCTAATCTTCTTTGGGAATTAAACCACTCATAGTTTTTAAAATCATCTTTATTTACGTTTTGATTCATGACCTAGGATCGTTGTCAAAATAATAAAAACTTCAAGTTTGACATTTATGACATAAATTGAAGGTGACTTTGATTTATTGATGTTTGAAATATCTGGTTTGAGTACACTAAGCAAAAATCATATTTCTATTTATACAATTGAGAGATTTATAATTTTATGTCTTATTTTACCGAGATTTAGTGAAGGGGGTTAAGCAACCTGTGGCTACCAAGATCCCCCAATATTTAGAATTTGCCGAAGTAATGGTTTTCTAGTTAATATGCTTATTGTTATGTTTAGTTATTGTATGTATAAATAGAAATCACATATGTAGGCTATATTTTATGTTAATATCGCAAGAAAAACCCAGGAAAAACTTGCAATGCTACCTAGATATTGTGGGCATTTGATCTTCATTTGCAATTTCTTTTACTAACGAAATCCATTGTTTACTGAAGGTCACGGATTCGTTTGCAACGCAGTTATTTTTATGTAGGGTTATATAAGCAGCTTCTTTGATTTTACGTTTTTGGTGGTTTCCTTCTTTGTCGATAACTTTTGAGTCTTCCCATTTTATTTTATGATTGGAGTCCCATGCATGTTGGCAAATCATGGATTTTTCAAATTTTCTATTTTTTATATATGATTTATGTTCTTTTAATCGAACTTCAAATGGTCTGGAACTTTCCCCTATATAAAACTTATTACATTCGCACGGTATTTTGTAGATACAGTTTTTTGAACTTTGTATTGTGTTTTTGGGTTTTGTTTTTGTTAATTGTGCTCTTAGTGTATTGTTGGTTCTAAATACTGTTTTAATTCTAAATTTGTTTCCTTTTCTTTGAATTTTTTCGGAGAATCCTTTTATGTATGGTATTGAGAGCATTTTGTGGTGTGTATCGTTGCTTTTGTTTTCTTTTTCTTTATTTTTAGGGTTTTTATTCATTTCTTTTTCTATTATTCTTTTAGGATATTTGTTTTCTATTAGTGTACATCTGATTAGGTCTTTCTCTTTCTTTAAAATTACGACACTTTTGTAATCTGGCCCCATGGACATCAAACACTTAATAATTTTCTAGATCACATAAACAATCAACATAGAAATATTAAGTTTACTATAGAAATTGAAAAGAACGGAACTCTGCCATTCCTTAACGTTCTGGTAGAGCGCAAACCTAACGGAAGTCTAGGTCATTCCGTATATCGAAACCCCACACACACAGACAGATACCTACATGCGTCGTCACATCATCACACTTCACAAAAATCATCGGTAATTAACTCTCTAGTCCACCGTGCAATTAAGATTTTACAACCAGAAAACTTATCTAATGAACTGGTCCATCTTAAAACTAGTCTTATAAAAAACGGCTGTCGCAACTCAGATATCGGTAGAGTAATAAACCGATATCTGCATCCTACACAAACCCCCAAACCACGCTGTAACCCCGATACACGATCTTTAGCAATCCTTCCATATATACACAGAGTAACAGACCTAATCGGCAAAATTCTACGTAAATACAACATCAAAACAACCTATAAACCCACTAGTAAAATTTCACAAATATTACCAACCCCAAAAGATTCCGAAAATAGTCTTAAAGCCCCAGGCGTATATAGTATACCTTGCAGTTGCGGTTTAGTATACATAGGAGAAACAGGACGGTCAGTACAGACTAGACTAAACGAGCATAAGCGATGCTTAAGAACAAGCCAGTACAATCGCTCAGCGGTGGCCGAACACCAACATGAAACAGGTCATACCATCAACTTTGACAAGACGAAACTAATTGCCAGAATTCCATTTTTCTACAATAGAAAAATTAGAGAATCCATAGAAATCAATAAAAATTCTAATAATCTAAACAAAGACGATGGCTACTACCTTTCCCCTATTTGGAAAATAAGTCTATGTTCACAACAGCGGAACCGTGACGTTTACTGATCCACTACGACACTCCTCTCTGTGCATGATCACTCATTCATCAAGTTCTCGCCCTATATAAACCACCAGTTTTGCTACTTTCACCAGTTACTTCGCCACAAGACACCTTTTGGCTATAAATGGGCTAGTGAGGTTGCTAGTTCAGGAGTAACTCTTCTTTTTACACTGAAACTTGTCTATTTAATATTATCATTCCTATATTTTTATATATTAATTTAAAAAAGATATATATATATATATATATATATATATATATATATTATTTTATTGTCCTGATGAAGCCCCTTACAAAAGTGGGCGAAACGTCGACCTTAATTTATAAAATGACACGATCCCAACCCGGAACCATAAATAATTATAATGACTCCGGCCGTGAAAGCCTCCGACATTAATACGTCATTTTCTCTATTTCATTCTAGATTGATTTTGAAGCATTAGTCACTGGATCATGTCATAATTACGTTGATCTGCCGTTTTAATGAACTAATAGCATAAAGTTTATCGCGGTCGTAAAAATTTTTGTTTACTGTTTATCGTCTCCTTTTCTTTGTTGATGCATTAAGGTATAGCCGCTGCTACCTCTCACTTAGAGCTCTTAAACGTGTTATCAATTTTATTTTATGGTTTTCCAGATAGTAGAAATTTTTTTGAATTGCGGCGTTTATTTATTCACGATAAGTAATTAGTTATTCTTAACGCATTTACAAATTATTTATGACTTTACCGAAGACTCCCAAAATCTTAGTTTGTTAAACAAATAAATATGGCGTTTTAGTTTTTGGAGTAAATGGTATAACTTGTTCTGGAATTAAACCGAAATGGGCTTCTTTGAAATTATGCTCAGTTTTATTAAAACTTATAAAGGTGGTATTTTTAACGAGAATGAATACAATATTTTATTTTGAACGATATACTTACGCACGGACAATGTAATTTGTAAATGCAATAAAAAACCGTTTTTTTTAATGATATGTGTTTTTATATGCGTATCTTATTTTACGTGCTAATAGACTACGCTTATGTTTATACAGAGTAGAAAAATATATTTGGGGAAATTCTACTCTAACGTTTTTTTTTCTTTGGGATGTTATTTTTTGGTGTTGAATAACTTTCATGACCTTATTTTCACATCAATATAATAAATATAAAATGCTGTGTTAATAAGGTCATTAAGGGGTAGTTAGGACCAATAGTACATTGCACTTCATGTTAACTACATGAGGGCTCAGAAAACGAGACTGTTTTCTGAAGAAAACAAGAAATACGATGATTAGGCTGGAAAGTAAATGACAACGCCCTATATATAAACCATAATCATAATTAATTTAGTTATTGAAAAAGATTTTAGAAGATTTATTTGAATAAACAAATTTGCAAGTTTTAAAACAACATAAACAGAAGCTGAAACGCGACACGCATAAATAACACATCATTATTATGCCAAGAATCCTAATTAAAACAAGCAGGTTTAAAAATGCGTAAGATACCAAACGCATATAATTTAATACATAAATTATATTAAGTCTACGCGACTAGAAAGCGAAAAACTGGAAGTAGAGGTACAAGGTAAATTTAAAGTCTTTTTTTGTCGTATTGTCGCAAGCTCCGTGCGTAATTAAAAACTGAGTTAGCCGAGGTAATTAAAATTATATATTAAAAATCAAAAACTGACAGAATAAAAATTTTAACCCTTTAATTCACAAAAAGGGAGCACCGGGTTATTGCAACCGTATCACAACACTATATATATATATATATATATATATATATATATATATATATATATTGCTATGCTATTGGAATTCTCAAGCCCTTACGTTGGGTTGTTATATTTATTTGCTATGAACTGGAATAAATTATCATGCCCCTATGTTGTGCGCCTTATTAATTTACTATATACTCTAAATTATTCGCGTTCCATCATTTGGACGATAATTTTAATATCTACTATGAATAAACAAGATTGTAATTATCTCCTCCTCCGGCTGTCTTATTAATATTGCTATCAACTTAACTGGATTTTATCTTGAACCAACCTTGTCTGCCAATAGCAAAATTCGATACGTTACCGCCTACTTGTTATCAATTTCCCATTCAATTCGTAGCTCCTCCTTGAACTAAATATGACCTCGGCTAGCATTTATTTGGAATTAAAAAATTCAGTTAATTTCGATTTTATGTATAATGAAACCAATATATTATGCACATACAGCTCTTGTAAATTATTTGAAATACACTTTTCAATTAGTTAACGTTATAAATCTCATTTATTAAAAATCATCTACTATTTACTCAAAACCCAAAGTCACCAAAAAAACCTATTATCTTTATCAACGAAGTGTAGAATATTCTAAACCTGTTATCATATTACTCATTGTATGCAACTTCTTTTGATGACTTTTTCACAAGCATATTATATTAAGCAAATTCAAAATAAAAAAATATGTAGAAAAACAAAATGTCTTATAACTAAAAAAAATCTGACCTGATTTATTTCTTCACATCGACGCTTCCAATAAAAATTATCTTCCCCAATTCATTTAAATTATTGCCATTACACTATGGACTAACATTATTAATTTATGCACCCCCAATTTATTGTCGTTTCATATCAAACTCCTTCTTATTATCATTCAATTTTCTCAAACTTCGAATTGTATTATTCTTCCCCCAGACATCAAAATTGTATTACTGTATTTTTCCCTGGACTTCAAAATTGTATTACTGTATTTTCCCCTTGGACATTGAAATTGTAGTTTGTTTACCCCCGTACTTCAGATTGTAATTTGTTTCCCGCGGACATCAGAGCCCTATTATTTTTATGTTTTTGTTTAAAAATAAATTCCTTAAAAATGTACTTACGTTTTTAATCAGCAATTATAGTTTTCATCTTGGCACTTATTTTTATCTTTTACTTTTAAAATTTGCGTATTATTTTATTTCATCACGACGCACTTCGGCCTTTGTTGAGTTCAAAACTAACCTCGTTATCACGGTGCTTGCTAATATATTCTTGAATTCCCACTCCATCAGTGGGTATGGTCTAGAACTTGTCGCTTATTTCTGATCAATCAAATAATTACATTTAAATCAGTTTCTGATGTAATGCTCCACGATTCCCCATAATCGTAGCCTGCTTGCAGCTGTCTTTCGTTATCAACATGCTGTGTTTTGATAGATTTAATTGCTTTTCCATAAACAACTGATGCAACTCGACTTTAAATTTTCATATTTACATGTTGTTCACGCAATTTTTAATCTGCTTTCTTATCAAAAAATGGTTAGATATTTGTACGCATTTATCTATGCTACCTGAAGCTCTATTTCTATCCCTGTATTAATCTAATCGTCTGGAACTCCTTTTGAATGCGTGTCTAATTACACTTTATCATTTATTTATAAATATACGCGTGGTTCCACTGAAAAATATTATTACCTGCTATACCTAAAATAACTAAATCTTTATCTACAGGGTATTTAATATTTACTATTTACCTAATGAATGTATTTCTCATTCATACGCCAACTATGCGTTCTTCTAGGTTTATCTGCGTCGCTTAAAACTATTTATACTTTATATACAGGGTGCTGACTGCCAACTATTTACAAACTATGTCTATTTCTCATTTCTTCACTAAATAAGTGACGTTTTCTGCTGCCTATGGTAATTTCCCATTTCTAAATGAACTTTCCTATAAAGTGCACCCTTAAACAAACCCTTATCACAGCAATATATATATATATATATATATATATATATATATATATATAACCCATTTGTTTTTGAGACACGTTGATCGTGCGATTTTAACATTTTTTTTTTAAATTGTAGAGCTTGACGAACTGAGCCGAAAATGCCATATTTCTACAAAATACAAAGCCTACTACGTCAGTTTTTAGGTTTAAAATTAGTAATTTTTTGTTTTCAAATCTGCGCACTCCGTCTAATAGAGCACCCCTCAAAATGAGCCTGTACCAAATTTTATCAAAATCTTTTGTGTAATAACTATTTTATAGCTTAATCAAATATGCACAATACTTTATCATTTACATCGATTTATTCTGAAAGTCATATTCTTATTCCCAGTTCTGATAAATTAAATATAAACTTTAAACAATACTTAAACAGAAAAATCAGAGAAAGTTACAAAACCTACAATATTTTTGTCGCTTCTACCAATCCACCATTTATTTCAATGCAGTTTTCAATTCTTTGCTACACATTCATTATCGATGCCTTTCGTATTTGATCTGCAGTAATTTCTGAGCAGACGTGTATTATGTTAGTCTGTAGTTCTTGAACAGTTTGTGGTCTTGATTTGTACACATTTTGCTTAAGTAAACCTCAGAGGAAAAAATCGAGTGGCGTTAAATCGAGAGATATTGGCGGCCATTCAATCAAGGGACTGTTTCTCCTTATCCAACGATTTTCAAAATGTTCGTTTAGCCATTTTCTTACCAAAACAGCGTTATGAATAGGACTACCATCTAGCTAGAATTTTAAATTAAGGCGATTCTGTAAAGGTAAATCCTCTAATGCATCCCAATATTCGTTCTCAGGAAAACGTAAAAATCCATTTGCATTTAAAGAAAGGAGCAACTAATCTGTCATTTAGTATTTCGTACTAAACGTTAATTTTTTACGAATGTTGTCTTTTTGCATTTATAACGAATTCAGAATTCTCAGTTGACCAGTACCTACAATTTTGACTTGAAACAACTCCATTTGTGGTAAATGTCGCTTCATGACTAAATACAATCTCATTCAAAAAATTAGAATTATTTAGATATTCCCCCTGAAGCCAATAACCAAACCTAATCGTTATAAATCCATTAGCAGGCAAAACGGATTCTTTCATTAAAAACAACTAACACTTTTTAGAAAAATTATCAAACATAAAAATTGAAAATACACACACAATGGTAAGCTTTGATGTAGTAAAGTAGGGGGGGGGGGTTGTAGAAAGCAGACTGACCTATGATGTATGCGGCGGTAAGGAGTTAGTAACAGTACCTGTAATAAAAGAAATTAGAATAGCAAACCTGAAATAAAGAAAAAGCATAGCAGCAATGCATAGTCTAAGTTATTCAGTACTTGGTAGAATGAAAAAAAAACTGTTTAGATAATCTATATAATATAACAACGGTAAAAGCAATACAAAATTGTTTAGTACAAAGTGAGGTAATATTGGGGAGTAGCAGAAACGTTTCCTCACACACCAATTAAACATAAATCAGACAAAATATTAACAAAAGATAAATAGATAAGACACAATTGGTATGAGTAATTCAGTAGTATTGATTTTTCTTTCTTTCTTTTTTTTATGTTTTAAAAAAGCATGCAAGTCTATTGTAAAAAGTATCAGAACGACAAAGATATGGTAAAGCAACAAATAGATATTTAAAGTAATAACCAGTAGGAAATAGTTCAACTTACAAAAGTCCTTCAGCAATGCCTCCTTGCAACTGAAGTGTGGGGTTCAACGATGTCCTGCACTAACGAAGCACTTCACCCTTGACTGTGAGGGTGTTGATGGAACTTAGCACACGTTACACTAATCACACCTACGTATTTCACTGGGGTTAGCAGCAGACAATCTCACGCGTCGGAACTATGTAGTTGATAAATTTCTTGGTAATTCTATTTCCTAAGACAATAATTTCGAAATATTCTGTAGCACTAGTTTAATTTCAACTGGGACCAAAGGTATATTATTTTCATAAACATCCCAAAACGCAGTGAGAAACTACAACCAATACCTTGGTAAACCGGTAATCTGTTATATTTCGCAAACACGAAACTTGCACAAGCAAAGATCTGTTGTAGATTCTTTGGAGTTAGAAAATTCAGAAACTACAGTATCCACAGTATTTGGGATAATCCAAAGTATGAACTACTCAAATAAGAAAAGGACAACGCCACAAAAACACAATTAGTAAAGCAACGCGAGTAAAGGTTCGGGCCTTTGGAGCTGTGTTTTTAAAAAACAACTTCGACACTTAACAAAAATTTAATGTAATTTGTACATAATAACTTTATAAAAAATTAATTGTACTGGTGAGTAGCCTAGATAGACAACAATGCAAAAGCTGTAAACTCAGACTGACTGCCGGGCCTTGAGCTCCCGGGTTTTTTATAATAACCTGCCCCTCACACGGCTTGTGGGAACTTGCAGATCTCATGTCTGCTTTACACTTTGTTACAATGTATCAATCTTAATTCTAAGTAATTGCGGTCTGTTGACCGCCTGTGACCTGCCACCTGCAGTATCACTGCCCTCACGGATGCAAAGTTGCATGTCCGTTCTCATGAACTGTCGATAACCTCTCTGGGTTATCCTTGTGTTACAATGTTGCATTGAACTTATACTTTACTTAACAATTTCTAATAATTCCTATTAGATTCAATATATCAATATATATAGGTAATTGGGGGATACATAACTCCTCCACCGTAAATGAAAAATTAAGGTTTTTCTTAATTTTTAAATACATAAAATTCATTATTCAAATTCATTTAAAATTCATTGTTTCTAAGGGTATACTTATTGTTTCTTTCTTTCTCTTTGTTTCCTTAAATCTAGAACTGTTTCCTTCATTCTTATATCTAAGGTACATTTTGTAAAATACATATATAATTACAAAAATTATTAAAATGATCAATACAATTGTCCAAACACTTATATTATTATAATGTAACTTCGGCGTTTTGAGTTCACTTAATTGTTCTTTATAACTTTCCACTAATTTCACAGTGTGGTTGAGATCGTCTAAGTCTAGATACTCTAGCTTCATAGGTTTCTTGATTATTTCTTCGTCTTCTTGTTGTATCTTGAACTGTAGTTCCGGTAGGTTTGCAAGTTTCTTTGTTGCTATGGGATCTTGATAAACTCTGATTACTTCATTATTCAATTTCACATAACAATCTTCTTTGAGGGTAATTAGTTTGCTTCCGATTAATGCTTGGTTATTTTCATCTTGATTGCAGTTGATGGTTGCTATTACTTCTGTTGGGAAAATGGCTATCCATTTGTTATCTGTAACTTTTTGAATTTTCATGTTAGTTATTTGCACTTGTTTGGATTCACAGTTTTCGTAATGATTTGAGAATTTTAATAGTGTACTTCACACGGGCTGTCTTCTTTAATGGTTGTCGTCGTCATCGATTGACATAAATATTGGTTTGGTGTTACTTCAGTACATTTTTCGTTTGTATAACCATATCTCAGTTCATTTAGGGATAGGAATTTGGTTTTGGGTATGATTACTTGGTATGTGCTAGTAACTTTCGTTGGAAAAGCAAATAAATGATAATAATTATAATTGTTAATTTCTACTATCGGGATTTCTATCAAAAATATTATTTCGTTATTCTTAATGTAGCCTTTTACTATAGCTATATTTTCAAATATTAGAATGTTCCATTCTGTTACATCAAAAGGTAATTTACTGTTAATTATAAGTGATCTGATTCTTATTAATTCGTTTAATAAATCGGTTGGTTCAATAATGCTAGAGTGTAGGGTATTTAATTTTGCAAATGTTACTGCGTTTTCTAACGTTGCTAAAATTTGTTGCATTAAAGTAAGGGTGGATATTATTTGAGTAAATATTGTATTAAATCTAATTAAATCTCGCATGCCTAGCGAGGTAGTTTGCATGGTGGTTTCAAGGGTTTGCATTCGGTTGGCTATACTGTCCTGATTTATTACTAACTTTCTCAATGTTTCGTTGAATTTTATAATCGTTGATTGGGTTAACGATAATTGGTTGCTGATTATGGTTTTTTATGTCGTATTGATTCTCAATTAATTGTTGTATTGTGTTGTCATAACGTTCTGCGTCTTGGTTATCTAAATTGCCTGTGATAGCTTTTATTATGTTACCTAATCCGTTGATTAGTCCTCTTTTTCGTCTCGTAGTTTGTTCGTTGGGTATTAGTCTATTAAGTTTATCTTCTATGTTTCTTAAAATGCTTTCTATTATACTGTTGTAATTCATCATTTCTATTGCGTATTCTTTTCCGAATTTTGCTGGGTCCATTGATTGTTTTAGTCAGTCATGATTTTCTGTGATTGTTTGAAATTCTTGTTTTAATTCCGTTAGGTCGAATTTTTGTGCGAATGTTCAATAGTCGATCGTGTTTTGCATACTGCCTAATTTAATTGGTAGTATACCGGGGTTGTTTTTTATATCTTCTATTATTACTTGGTTGTCCGATCTACCTGGGTGGAGGTTGACGGTAAGGGTGATGACTGTCCATCTGAAATTACAGGGTGTCTTAGGTTTTTCAAATGAATGTACTTTGTTATTTTACCGTTGTCTACTACTGCTATGTTTTTATCTGATATTTTCTTAATTTTAAATGGTCCTAAATTTCTGGGTGCTGTTTTATGTCGCTTGCTTTGAAAGTTTTTCTCATACACGGTTTGTCCTATTGAAAATTTATTTGAGTCGGTATTTTTATTTCGGGTTGTGGTGATACGTTCTTTATCGTTTTCTAATTTATCTTTTACTTTGTCATAAGTTATTTTTAGTTTCTGTTTGTGGTCTTTCGCATATTGTTGATATACTTCCTTGTTGTAGTGTATGTCATAGGGATTTCGTGAATCTGAATGTCCTAATGTTAATTCTAAGGGTGTAAAATTTGTTGATGAGTGAATAGTGTTATTATAGGCGATTAGTGCGTATGACATTAAATTGGTTATATGTTCCTTTTTATAATTTATTCTTAATAATCGAATTTGTTCTAACAGGGTTAAATGTAGTCGTTCAATTAGTCCGTTTGATTCAGGGTGGTTTTCCGTTATGAAATGAATTTTTATTTTGTGAAGTTCTAAAGTGTTTTGTATTGTCTCATTTTTAAATTCGCTACCATTGTCTAGAGTTATTGATTCGGGTGTTCCGCAAAATGTGAAATATTGTAAAATCCTTGGGTCACGTCGATGCTATTTTTGGATGTGATTGGTATTGCTTGGCCTATTTTGTGAATGCGTCTACAATTGTTAGATAGTTTTGCGCTTCTACTACTAGAGTATCGGCATGTAGTTTTTGAAATGGTTTGTCGGGTGTTTTGGTTAACATTAAGGGCATCTTTGGGGGTTTCCCATCATATTTCGCTCTGTCACATAGTTCGCATTGGTTAATAAAATCTGTGGTCAATTCCTTCATGTCTTTAAAATAATAACGTCTTACAAGTTGCTTTATAGTTTCGTTAATTCCACGATGGTTGGTTTTTCCTTCGTGTTGATTCCTAATTACATCGTTTATTTCGTCAGGGTCGTCTAGTGTTATTAATTTTTTAGTACATCTGATGAGTTCAGGGCCAGAGTTATTGAATAATTTAATGTATAATTCTGAAAATCTTTGGTATAAATGTTCGGTGTTGAAATAAAAATAAAATCGTTTTTTCTCGGGGGTGTATTCTTTTAGAATTTTAATTATTTGTTCGTCATTGTCATCTTTAGTTATTTGAATTTGGTATATCTTTTTGTTATCCACTTTTGTATATTTTACTGGATTGGGGTTATTTAAAACTTCGGTTATTGTAAATTGGTTGGGTTTCATATCGATTGCTTCGTTTAAAATTTTAATCGCGTTTTTTGGTTCTTCGTTTTGTGTCGAATGTATCGTGTCGATCTCGTCTGGATCTTCCCATATTTCTGCTTCGTCTACGTTTCCTATAATGGATTCCGTTTCTAATGCATTGAGTTGGATTCTGCTTAAAGCGTCGGCGTTGTTGTTATAGATTCCTTTTTTGTATATAATTTCGTAATCGTACTCTTCGAGTCTGATTCTCCATCTTTGTAATTTTGAATTCGGTTCTTTCAGTTTGCATAGCCATACTAGTGGTCTATGATCGGTGTATATGTAAAATTTTCTTCCGTATAAATAAGGTCTAAAATATTTTGTTGCCCAAATTATGGCTAATAATTCTTTTTCTATGGTACTATATTTTTGTTCAGTTTCGTTTAGGGTTCTGGATGCGTAGCTGATGGGTTTATCGCTACCTACTTTTCCTTGGCTCAATACTGCGCCTAATGCTACATTCGATGCGTCTGTCGTCAGTATAAATGGTTTTGTAAAGTCTGGGTATTCTAATACAGGGTAATTCGTTAATATGTTTTAATTTTGTCTACGGCTTTAATAAATTCCGGGTGTGTTCAATTTTGTTTCCTTTTTAAACAATTTGTCAGGGTTTGGTTATCTGAGCGTAACCTTTAATGAATTTGCGGTAGTAACCACTAAGTCCTAGAAATCCTTTAATTTCTTTGGTTGTCTTTGGTAATGGGTAATTTTGAACTGCATTTGTTTTGTCTGGATTTGGCATTACTCCTTGGGGTGTTATTACATGTTCTAAAATGATACTTCTTTTGTAAAAATTCACTTTTGTCTAATTGTACTTTAAAATGTGCTTGTCTAAGTCTTTCGAATACTTCTTTCAATCTTTCTATGTGTTCTACCAATGATGTGGAATAAACTATGATGTCGTCAAGGTATACAAGGCATTTTTCATTGTGTATTCCTCGTAGTATATTGTCCATGACTCTCTGGAAAGTAGCGGGTGCGTTCTTTAATCCAAATGGCATTCGTTTGTATTCGTAATGTTCTCTAGGTGTGCTGAAGGCTGTTTTTGATATGTCTTTTTCTTCCATCTCTACGTGATGGTATCCTGATGCTAGGTCTAATGTTGTAAAATATTGGCATTTGCCTAATTTGTCTAAAATTTCGGTTATATTTGGTAGTGGATATTTGTCATCTACCGTTTTTTCATTTAACTTTCTATAATCTATTACCATTCTGTACTTTCTTTTTCCGGTTGCGTCTAATTTCTTAGGTACTATTAACACGGGGCTGCTCCATGGTGAGTTGGAGTGCTGGATTATGTCTTGGTCTAATAAGTCTGCTACTTGTCTGTCAGCTTCTTCTTGGCTTGCATGAGGTAGTCTATATGCTTTTGTAAAAATAGGTTTGTCGTCTGTTAACTCGATATTATGTTTTACTGTGTTGGTGAATGTTAATGGTATTCCTTCGCAGTGGAATATGTCTCGGTATTCAAAACATAAGTTTTTAATTGCTTTTTCTTCTTCTTGATTGATGTCGGTATTGAAGCGGATGTTAGTTAAATTTTCTCTTAACATTTCGTCATGTTCTATTAGGTTGTAATCGTTTTCTAAATTTTCGTCTATTTCTATTTCGTTAAAATTTAGTTCTTCTACGTTAATTGGGTCTGTCAGTGATAATTCTACGGGATAGTCGTTTGAATTTAATATTGTTGTGGTTGCATAATTGTCTTTTATTTGTGCTAAAGCGGTTGGGGTTTTTACTCCTTGTTGAAATGTCATATGATGTATTATTCCTAAATTTTTGTTAGATTTTACTGGGATTTTTATTTTTCTTTCCGTTTGGGGTTCTATTGTGTATTTTTGTTCAATTTGTGTGTTTTGAAATTTAATTGGGATTTTTCCGTATTTCGTCCTTAATAAGCGATTTTTTATGTCAATGTTGGCTCCTAATTTTCTTAGAAGGTCCATTCCGATTAATCCGTCATATTTGTCGTTAGATTCGAATACACAAAATTTATGTTTCATTTTAACATTAAATGTTCTTGGTAAGGGTATATTGGCTACGAATTGGTGTAATGTCGTTTGATGGGCTGTTTTAATTTTAAATGGTTCTCTTTCTACATAATCGAAATAATGTTTTTGTACGGTTCTGTGGCTAATTAATGTTTTTAAGGATCCGGTGTCGATTAATAGTTTGAATTTGGCGTGGGGTATTTCTATGTATGGTAATACTAAGTGATTTATGTTATTTAAGTTTATTAAGTTTGGTTGTCTATAAATGGGTCCATTTGAAAATTTGAGTTCGAGTTTTCGTCGTCGTACTCCTCGTAAGTTTCGTATTGTTCGTCACGTTCGTAAGTTTCTGCATGATTTGATTCATAGTTCGTAGGTGTCTCAATGTAATTATTCTGGTCAGTGTCAAATTTTTCTATTTCTTGATGGAATATCTCTTCCGATGTAAAATTGCGTTTCTGATGAGGGTTTGGTCGGATATGTGTTATTTTTGTATTTTGTCTGGTGTTACCAGATGAGGTATCCATTGGTGTTGGTTTGTAATAATTATTAGGGTTGTTATTATTATTAGTCATTGGTGTATTTTTATTGGGGTTTGCGATGAATGCTGGTCTTTGTTGGTTTAGGTTTTGATTAAATCATGGTTAGAATGCGGGTTTCGTAAAAGTTGGGTTAAACGTTGGTTTTGAAAAATGTTTATATTGATTATTAAAATTCGTATTGTTGAAACTTGGGTTATTAATTCGCGGTTGATTTGTTTGTGCGTTAAAGGGTGTGAATTTTTGTTGAGGGATTGTTTGTCTTGTGGCTTGTATGGTTTTTATTGGTGAATACCTTTTATTCGCGTTGGGATTGTATAGTCTGTTACGGTAATACATTACATTTTCTTCTTCTATGACTAGGTTCATAACTTCCTCTAGATTTTGGGGTCGTTGGAATCTGATTTTATCCGATAGTCGTTCTGGTAAAGCGTTTATATATGTGTCTAGTGCCATTTCGTCATACATTTTTGTTTTTAAATGTCTAACGTTTTGATCGGGTTCTTCGATTTTTAATTTTGTTAGTATTAAACTTCTCACGTCTTGGCATTTCATTCCGAATTGGTAGGGGGATTGATTGTGTTCCATTCTAAGGTTTATTAGGTCTCGTACCAGGCATTTTATGTTACGTTGGTCTCCAAAATATGCAATTAGTAGTTGTTTAAACTCCTGCCATTCTTGTAAATCGTCCCTACTGGCGATTAAGGTTAGTGCCCTTTCGGTCAGTTTACTAATTATCAAGCGAATAAGCAATGAATTTCTTTCGTTATCTCCGGGTTTGTAGAAGGTTTTTAGGAACATTTTAGCTGCTCCAATGAAATTTCCAAGATGCGCCTGCGTGCCATCAAATATCTGTATTGTCTCTAAATAGAGACGCATGTCTGAGCTACTCATGTTGGTTAAGGGTTGTGAACTTTCTATTTGCCGCTTGAAGCGAGCGGACGTGTTTCTGCCGAGCTCCCGCTTCAGCAATAACAGTAAGTGTTTATCTAGGGTTTTATTATTTATTGTTGAATTATTTTATTTGAAGCTTTGCTTTTTATTGTGTTTTATTTTTATAATTGTGTGCCATCAAAATTTAAATACAGGGCAGTAAAATAAAAATTTTAAAACAGAATTTAAACTAAATAAAAACTAAATAAATCGCGTTTTCTTTGTAATTTAAACTAAATCCGCGTTTTAAAATAAAATAAATAAATTACGGGCCAACAAAACAAAAATCTACTAAATTAATACTCAAAATAATTTCGGAATAACTCAAAAAGGCATTTTTAATAATAAATTTAAAATAAAAACCGCGTAAATCGAGTATAAAACCGAGTAAAACAACCAAAAAGTGTGTGAAATTTTTATAGTGCGCGTATAATAAAATAATAACCAAAAAAAACAAAAATCTAAGCCTTTTTAAATCAAATAAATATCTCAAAAACTGTAAATTTTAAAACAATTTTAATATAAATTTTCCGTAATTTAAGTACACGCGTACTTATAAGTTCCTTTAAGATCGATTTTGGTGTAATTA
Source organism: Platerodrilus igneus (assembly GCA_036346225.1). Lineage (NCBI taxonomy): Eukaryota > Metazoa > Arthropoda > Insecta > Coleoptera > Lycidae > Platerodrilus > Platerodrilus igneus. The sequence goes on from JARFIW010001235.1 coordinate 677,231, forward strand.
AGCGGTGTAGCAGTTACAGTTACCAAGTGATTAAGTGAAAGGTCATTTCCGGTTACCTCATTCCGATTGCGCTCGACCTTATTTTTTAATTACACGTTTAAAAATAAAGTGTTGTTGTTTGTAAATTAGATATTTTAATATTTTGAAGTAATTAGTTTATTTAAATTGATTTGGCGGTTTTAAAAGTTTAAAATAAATAAATAGTGTTCTTCGCGGTACATTTTGAATCGAATTGCGCTAGGAATTTATTTGATTCTAGTTGTTATTTTGACGCTTGGTGCTTGTTGTATTTTTGTTAAAATTTGATATTTAATTGGGCGGTTCGAAGTTTAAATAAATACAAGGTTGCTTACGGTTCACCTTTAAACAAAACATTTTTATTGGACTAACGTTTTGCGTTCTTCTAGCGTCTTTCTTTTAGCGTCGTAACGGTCAAGTGGTTTTTGAGCTGCGTTTTAGGTGTCATTTTCTGTCGTTTGTTTTGTCAGCATGGTGGTCCACCGCGACGAGGACCCGTTGCCCAGGAAGAAGAGGGGAGATAGGTCGGAGTCTAATAGGTCGGAGGCTGAGGGCGCTGTTGGGGAAAAACAGCTAAAGGTAATTTTAAAAGACGTTAGGTTAGGGATTCAGGAGGAGGTACAGGAGGTAGAGGAGCCTGTGTCTGCGGCGGTCGTGTCGGGGGAGTCGGGGCCCCCTGGGGTGGCTGCGGCGCCTGGATTGCCCTCAACTTCGGGAGCCCAGCGAAAGATGTCGACTAGCAGCGACGTTAGCGTTGCAGCTAGCGACCTTGATGAGCTGGACCTCCTGAGATTGAGGGTGAGGAAGGCGCACTGGGTCATCTCCGGGAGGGTGCCGACGACCTCCGCCACTATCGTCGTGGAGGACAGAAAGAGGATTCGCTACGCCCTGGATGATTTCCTCGACGCGGCGAATCAACTTATAGGTATGGTTAGGGCGCTTCGGCTTGAGGCTAGTGATTCTGGGAGAGCTAATGTTGTCGGGGGAAGTCCAGCGGTGGTTGCTTGTGTTTCAGGGCAGCAGTGTTCCAGGAGCCAGGAGGTGCCGATGCCGCGGAAGGCGTCGTATGCTGCAGCTGCTGCAGGTGCGACGCCCACCTTTGCAGTTAGGGTCAACGCCAGGTCAGGGGAGAAGGATGACGTCATGTCGACCCTAAAGAAGAAGGTCGATCCCGCTCGTGATGGTTTTGTTGTGGTCGGAGCTCGTAGAATTCGCAGGGGGGGTGTAGTTGTCGGGTGTGCAAACCGAGAAGATGCGAAGAAACTGCAGTCGAAGGTTGTCGGTGACTGCAAAGAGCTCGTGGCGAAGACCATCAAGAAGAAGCGCCCACGGGTCGTTCTTCCGGGTGTCGAAGCGGGGATGAAGGCGGAAGAGCTGGTGCGGTTGATCACGTGCCAGAATCCCCGCTTCGGCGATTTGAAAATTGAAGACCACCTAAGAGAGAAGTTTAGGTTTGGCGGAAAGGGCCCTAGGGATCCTTTCGTCAACGTAGTCTTCGAAGTGACCCCCACACTTCGGAGGCGCATATTAGCTGACGCTATAAACCTTAGGTGGCGAAGAGTCTGGGCCCGGGACCACTTCTCGATGACGCAGTGCTACAGGTTCTACGAGTACGGCCATAGATCGATGGAGTGCAGGGAGAAGGTACAGTGGTGCGGTAACTGTGCCGAAGTCGGTCACGAGTTCAAGAATTGCCGGAGGGCAGTCCCCTGCTGTGTGGTTTGCGCTAGGGCAAACGACAGAACTGGCGGTGGCGCGATGGTCGATACGCGCCACGACGCCAAGTCGAGTAGATGCCCCACGATGCTGAGATTGAAGAACGCAATCACACGCAACATCGATTATGGACCGTGAAGAAAAAGATAGATTTAAAAGAAGCAAGAAGATTAAATTCGCGCAACTAAATCTCGGAAAGGAAAAGGGGCTACAAATAGCTTCGTAAAGTTATTCAGCGAAAATAATATCGACATCGGGCTTATACAGGAACCGCACCTGTATAGCCACAAAATAACAGGTTTTGGGAAGGGGGTTACCGTTTTAAACGCAAACAGCGCACGACCGCGTAGCGGATAATAATAAATAACGGGACGTGCGCCGGAATAATCCTAAACAATCTGTCGAATGAGTTCATAACCACCGCAGAAATAAAACGGATTGCATACGTTTTACGTGATAAGCACTTACCTTCCGCCGATCGATTCCCGGCGGGAGAATCCTCAAACAGAGGACTTAATAAATCGAATTGAAGGAATCCTTCGTAAAATCGGTAGAAATAGAAATTTAATTATCGCGGGAGACTTTAATGCTAAGTCGCCATTATGGGGCAGCCCTATCGAAGACGATAGAGGCTCGCAGGATGCTGATCTTTTTACGGGATGGGACCTTAGTGTGATAAACACTAATGATTCACCTACGTTTGAGACGCATAGAGGCAGCAGTTTTATAGATATTACTGCAGTCTCGCACGAAATGTTAGAAACGATTTGTAATTGGAAACTAAGGTCGGACGAGGAAACGCTCTCTGACCATAAATTAATAACATGGGACGTTGAAACCAAACCAAGCGCAAACGAGCAGCTAACTATATTTCCGCGGTTCTGTAATAAAAAAGCAAATTGGGAGCGGTTTAAAGAAAAATTTGGCGAAAGTATCCCTGCGCTCGAAAATGAGCTATTTAACTGCCGAGAGGCAGACGAAGTAGAAACACTCGCGAAAAAATAGAACTACGCGGTGGTAGACGCGTCGTCGTATTCCATGCCGCAAAAGAAAACATTTAAAGACAGCGTACCCTGGTGGACCCGGGAACTAACCACCAAGCGGGCAGAAACGCGTAACCTAAGGCGCCGCTATCAACAGGCTTCGGGAGATATAAGAGAACAACGGAGAATAGAATATAATCAAAGTTACCGCGAATATAAAATATTAATAGAAGAAACGCGAACGAATAAATTTAAAGAATTCTGCACGCAAAACTCAGAGAAAGAACCCTGGGGAACCGCATACCGCGTAATTAGAGGAAAACAACAAAAAATCGCGCTCAGTAATATAAAGAAAACAAATGGCGAATACACGGAAGGTTTTAAAACCACAGCGGAATATTTACTAGAGAAATTTTTCCCATCGAATAATCCCGAGGGGGATGAAGGGTCGCACGATTTAATACGTCGGGAAGCTGCAAAAGCGCAAGGAACAGGTGCCGATAAGGCAATCCTAGTTCACGAGGTCGTCAGGGCTCTTAGGAGGATGAACCCTAAGAAGGCACCGGGGCATGATGGAATCACTTCAGACGCAGCTCTGCAGGCGTGCCTGTTAGCCCCGTGTGTCTTTGTTGGGTTGTTTAATCTTTGTTTAGAAAGGGGCGTTTTTCCGCGTTGCTGGAAATCCAGAATGTGAAATTTATACCCAAACCTTAAAATGCGGATGCGTCAGATCCGGGCAGCTATCGTCCAATTAGCTTGCTACCGGTGCTGGGGAAAGTTTTAGATCGCGTTATGACTACGCGTGTTGAACACCTAGTGCGAGACAGCGGCGGTTTTAATAACCGACAGTTTGGTTTCGTGGAGGGCAAGTCGACTATCGACGCGTTAGAGTTCGTTGTCGGGGAAATTAAGCAGGCAAGAGATGCCAAAGAGTACTGTGTCGTTGTTGCTTTGGACATTTCAGTAGCATTTGATGCTGCCTGGTGGCCATTAATCGTTTGCGAGTTAGATCGTAGGGGTTGTCCGCGAAACTTGATGTCTTTGGCCAAGAGCTATTTCTCGGGGCGATTAGCACAGGTTGAAATTCCGGGTGAAGTTCTGTCGCGTGAGGTGGAAAGGGATGCCCGCAAGGGTCATGTTCTGGTCCCACATTTTGGAAGTTGTTGTATGAGAGCATCTTTAGGGTCAAGTTGCCCGCAGGATGCTCAATCGTTGGGTTTGCAGATGACACACTTTTAATTGTAAGATCGAGATTGTTAATGGATATGCGCACAAAACCGAACGAGGCGCTTAATAAATTACACGAATGGTCGCAGGCGGTAAAATTAAAATTTAACACGGCGAAGTCAGAGGCGCTTTATTTCGGCACGAAACCAGGACAGAGACCTCCTAGGTTAGAGCTAGGAGGGAGAAAATCCGTTTAAAGATTGTATTACCTACCTCGGCGTCAAGATCGACAATAAATTAAATTGGAAAGCGCACGTACAATACGTAAAAAGTAAGGGCGGCGAAATATCAAATAAAATGATGACGGCGGCTAAAATAAAGTGGGGTTTCAGGGCGAATCGCTGAGGACGGTTTATGCCGGAGCAATTAAGCCGGCAATACTGTACGCAGCTTCTGTATGGGCAGAAGGTTGTAAAGTCCGGGAGATGCGTCAATTGACGAGCGTACAACGCATAACCGCGGTAAAAGCGACGAGGGCGTACAGGACCACCTCCACGGAGGCTGTCCTGGTGATCAGTAGGACTCTCCCTATCGAATATGTCGTAAGGGAGATTAGAGATAGACGATTAATAAATATAGGAAAAGGGCGCGAAATTATCGAAGATCTTAATCTTGGTAATAGGGATATTGCAAGAAAGATTGTTGTATCTGAGTTAGGGCACCCGGCTGATATTAGAGGGATCGAGTTTGTCGAAGGTGATGAGGACGCGATGGGTATCAGAATTTATACGGACGGTTCACGTATGGACGATGGGCAAGCAGGCGCGGCGTTTGTCATGTATAAGCAGGAAAGGGAGGTGTTTCGGTTTCAAACCAAACTCGCGAACTGGTGCACTATCTTCCAGTGCGAATTGGTAGCCATACGAGAGGCTATCGATTACGTAATAAACCATACGGGCAGAGACGAGTATTATATAATCAGTGATAGTAAATCGGCGCTAACGGCTTTAACAAACATGAACACCTCGACAGATCTCCAAGCGGACGTCTGGAGGATAGCGCGTACGGCGCTAGAGTTTCGACGTTTAAAGTTCTGTTGGGTCAGGTCGCACAATGGTAACGTAGGAAACGATAGGGCTGACGAATTAGCTAAAGAGGCCGCGACGGGCGACTTTCGAATATCACATTCGTCGATACCGAGGTCTTTAATCAAAAGAAAGCTGCGCGAAAAATCAATCCGACAATGGGAAGAGAGGTGGAACAACGCTGCCACGGGCAGGTTGACCCACAAATTCATACCGAGCATAGAAGCCAGAGGTAAGATCGAGGTTAAGCTCGATCACAAAATGGTGCAGTTGATAACAGGGCACGGCGCCCTGAAGGCGTATTTACAAAGGTTCGGTCTAACCAACAGCGACCGCTGCGAATGCGGTAAGGGCGCGGAAAGCGCAGAGCACGTGCTCTTCGACTGCCCGCTTGAGGCGGGAAATCGAGGGTTGGCTGATAGCAAACTAGCTATCCTAGGTCTGGCATGGCCAAAGAGCCTAGAGGAAGTCGGGGAAGTGGTTAACCAGAAGGCGTTCTGGACAGCCTTAAAAGAATTCGCGGGAAGGGTCGCGAGATTAGACAATCAATGACGACCGCGTGTAAAAATTCGGTGGGGTTGGTGGGAGGATTGAAAAATTTTAGACTGACTTGGCGTGAGTAAGGATACGAGCATAACCAAAATAAACTGATATTAAATAAAAATTAAAAAAAAAAGATAATTATACCAAAATGTCCAATATGCACGAGAAACCCCACTCCAGTAATACAATCACTGCCTATCTTCATAATTATGTGCGGAAAATCGGGAATAAATAATACCAAATAAACAATAACAAATAAATCATAAACCCTCATTAAATTAAATCAATAAAGTAAACAAGAATAATAAAACAGAGCGCAACCGCGCATCCCCCCCAGGACTTGAAAGTGAAGTGATAGTGATTGTGATCCCCCCAAGAACATTTAGTGCATACCCACCAGGACTTTAGCAGTGCACCCCGTCCCACCTTTAGAAGTAAGTTACAGACGACCAGATCTTCGGATGCTGGAGAATTTTATTATCGAGGTAAGACTTAAATTGTGGCGGCTGTACTCGCACAAGCATTGATTTACATTAATTAGTAGTTTTTGAAATAATTTAAGAAGCACGTTTGGTGTGTAAAGGCGCTAGCCGACATAATGCTTGTACGAGTGCACCTGATAAATAGGGTGATGCTTTCGCTATTTTGTGCACTGCTATATGCTTAACGCTTATTAAACATTTATTTATATATTCACATAATTATATTTATTTATATTTTATATTTACATTTTATATTTATTTATATATAGCATGTATTATGTGGCTTATTTGTTTTGTTTGACGTTCTGTCGCCATTTTGGTTGCAGTATATATTTGGGAAGGACGAGCAGAATTGCGAAGATTGTAATCATAATGTAAATCAGTTAGGGAACGATAGGGAAAGCTAGGGATGGATTTAAGTTAGTTAGCTAGATTTGGATAGTTTTAAGACGACCCTTCAGGTCGCACTGGTAAGCAGAACCGGCGTCTGCTATCCAGTATTACGGATCCCTCCCCCTCTCATTTTTGCTTGTTGATCGGGTACACTCGAAAGTCAGCGCTAGGGATACCATTATTTACAACCCTGTTTTTAGTTTTTGTTTTGTTTTTGTTCCAGTTTTTGTCAGATTTTTAGGTTTGTTAGATTGTTAGAGTTTGTTAGGTTTGTTAGATTTTTAGGTTCGTTAGATTTTTATTTAGTTTTTATTTAGGGTGAATCAACAATGAAGTAAGAATAAATTAGGAGCACGACTATTTTTCGCGTTTAAACCCAATGTAGTACCTCCGGGTGGAGCATTGGGGACGTGGCCGCAAGTATAGCGGCCCTAATTCAAATTATAATGGTTAAGGGTTGTTTTCGATTTTGGGTAATTTCAAAAAAAATTTTTTTTTTGAATTGAGGTTTAATTCGCTATGTGTATTGTTACTTTTGCTTCGGATTTACTAATTTTCCGTTTGGGTTGTGAAATTTCAAATTTTGTAAAAATTGGGGTTGATTTTCTATTTGTAACGTTAATTATGCTGTGGATGTATTAATTTTCCTTTTGGATTGGATAATTTCAAATTTTGTAAAAATTGGGGTTGGTTTTGCTATTTGTGATGTTAATTTTGCTTTGGTTTTATTAATTTTCCTTTTAGATTGAATAATTTTGAATTTTGTAAAAATTGATGTTGATTTAGCTATTTCAAACGTTAATTTTGGTTTTGGTTTGTTAATTTTTCATTTAGATTGGGTAATTTTGAACTCTATAAAAATTGGGGATGATTTTCCTATTTGAAACGTTAATTTCGGTTTGGGTTTATTAATTTTCTATTTAGGTTAGTTAAATTCAAATTTTGTAAAGATTGAGATTTATTTTGCTATTTTCAGCGTTAGTTTTGGTTTGGATTTGTTAATTTTGAGTTTAGATTGGGTAAATAAAAATTTGGTAAAGGTTGAGATTTATTTTGTTATTTTTCAGCGTTATTTTTGGTTAGGATTTGTTAATTTTACGTTTAGTCCGCGTCGAGTTATTTTTAGAATCGTAGTCGCTGTTATTTGTATTTAATTAAACAGTGCGGTGATGTACTTGTGAGATTTATATTCAGTAATGTTGAATTAATTACCGTAGTCTTGGATTTGCCTGTTTTTATGCAGCTTTTAATTTGTGTTGAGTTTCTGTTTCTTAAAGAATCTGAAATGGATGGATTTGTTCTCGCTTTATCTGCTTTGTTGTTAATTTGCAATTAATACTCTTTCCGTGGGTTTTATTGAGTTGCGTAAACGTACAGTTCGTCTGTCTTGTATTCTAATTACGACTTGCAGGTCAATTACTTCTGCACTCTATTGTTGCAATTTAAATACTTAAGTTGTAGTCTTTGTCATTTAATCACGTTTCTTGGTAATAATTGCGTACGTGCTTAATAACATATGATTATACTTGTTGAGGTAATTAGCACTTACAGGTGTTAATTTACAATTTATAGGAATCAGTAATTCGCTTCTCTTACTTGCTATTTACTTGCATAATGTTACGTGTATTTATTTTAGATATCTCGGTATTTAATTATAATGCTTGTTGGAAATTGAAACTCTCGTAATGTAGGTTTTAATTAAAGCTTCTTATGATGACCGTTTAACTGCACTTTATAATTGATGAGTAATTTTTAATTGAAAAACGTTTAGCTTTTTATTCCGTGTTTGTTGCAATTGTACACGCTTTTATGGATTAATTAAATGCAAAACTGCGTTGCTTTAGTTCTGAAGCTATTGCAATTCTCTGAGGTTTTAATAAAGGATGCTTCTTTCGCGACTTTGCTTATCTTAGGTGGTTTTAGGTTACCGTAGCAGAGTGTTTTGCTATAATTTATAAGGTCAATGTTTTAAATAATCGTTCCCTGATTGCTTTGAAGAATTAGCTTTAGCCTTTGCGTTAGTTTACCGGTTTATAAACGTGCGTTGAATCGCGCTAGTTATTTGGTGTTAGTGAGTGTGCGTTCGTTATTTTTTTTTTAGTTTATTTTAAGTTTATTTTATTAATTGTGGTAAGAATCTCTTTTAAATTCAAGTCTCATTTGCTTTTTAAGAAAATCTCTTTTACATTCGTCTCATAAAATGTTATATAGTCTCGTTTTGAAAATAATTCACTTTGTAACTATTTTCAAGAAAATATTAATAAAGTAAAATTCATAAAACAATAATAATAAATGGTAATCAATAATAATAATACTAGCATATATCAATTATAGTTTCTGGTTAAAAAAAGGTATGGAAATGAACTTACATTAATTTCATCTGTTTCTTTGGTGAGCTCGATCGATGCTGTATCTTGTCCACCTTGGTTTGTTTGTTGGCTTTAGACGATTCTTGTTCTGCGTCCAACTTGGTTTGTTGTTGGATTTAGACGATTTGTGTTCTTCCTCCAACTTGGTTTGGGTTCTGCCAAAATTTCGAATTAAAATTTTTGGTCACCAATCTTCCGATTTTTGGATTTTTAGTGCCCTTTTGACATCCTACCGACTGCGCCAGTTAAGGTTCGGGCCTTTGGAGCTGTGTTTTTAAAAAACAACTTCGACACTTAACAAAAATTTAATGTAATTTGTACATAATAACTTTATAAAAAATTAATTGTACTGGTGAGTAGCCTAGGTAGACAACAATGCAAAAGCTGTAAACTCAGACTGACTGCCGGGCCTTGAGCTCCCGGGCTTTTTATAATAACCTGCCCCTCACACGGCTTGTAGGAACTTGCAGATCTCATGTCTGCTTTACACTTTGTTACAATGTATCAATCTTAATTCTAGTAATTGCGGTCTGTTGACCGCCTGACTCACCTGCAGTATCACTGCCCTCACGGATGCAAAGTTGCATGTCCGTTCTCATAAACTGTCGATAACCTCTCTGGGTTATCTTTGTGTTACAATGGTGCATTGAACTTATACTTTACTTAACAATTTCTAATAATTCCTATTAGATTCAATATATCAATATATATAGGTAATTGGAGGATACATAACTCGCGTATCACTAAAAAAATGTTCCGTAAAACAAGCACGTGCGGTCGAGTCAACAAGTTCTATCACTTTGTTTTCAACAGAAAAGCAACAAAAAGAACAATTAGTAAAGCTACGCGAGTTATGTATCCCCAATTACCTATATATATATATATATATATATATATATATATATATATATATATATATATTGATATATTGAATCTAATAGGAATTATTAGAAATTATTAAGTAAAAGTATAAGTTCAATGCAACATTGTAACACAAGGATAACCCAGAGAGGTTATCGACAGTTCATGTGAACGGACATGCAACTTTGCATCCGTGAGGGCAGTGATACTGCAGGTGGAGGTCACAGGCGGTCAACAGACCGCAATTACTTAGAATTAAGTTGTTACATTGTAATAAAGTGTACAATTAAAGAGAAACGCAGACATGAGATCTGCAAGTTCTCACAGCCGTGTGAGGGGCAGGTTATTATAAAGGCCCGGGAGCTCAATGCCCGGCAGTCAGTCTTCAAACTCCATACTTCGTTGTTTGAGCTACTCACCAGTACAATTAATTATTTTTTTTATTAAAGTTATTATGAACCAGCTATTCCAAATTTCTTGTAATTTCTGTTTAACTTATTAAATAAAAAATTGTTAAAGTGTCGACGTTTTTTTAAAAAACCAGCTCCAAAGGCCCGAAGTTTAACTGGCGCAGTCGTAACGGATGTCAAAAGGGCACTGAAAATCCAAAAATCGGAAGATTGGTGACCAAGAATTTTAATTCGAAATTTTGGCAGAACCCAAACCAAGTTGGAGGAAGAACACAAATCGTCTAAATCCAACAACAAACCAAGTTGGACGCAGAACAAGAATCGTCTAAGGCCAACAAACAAACCAAGGTGGACAAGATACAGAATCGATCGAACCCACCAAAGAAACAGATGAAATTAATGTAAGTTCATTTCCATACCTTTTTTTAAACCAAAAACTATAATTGATATATGCTAGTATTATAATTATTGATTACCATTTATTTATCATTGTTTATGAATTTATTTTTATGTATATTGTTTTGAAATTAATTACAAAGTGAATTATTTCCAAAAAACGAGACTGTATAACATTTTATGAAACTTGAATGTTAAAGAGATATTTTTTCTTTAAAAAAGCAAATGAGACTTGAATTTTAAAAGAGATTTTCCTTTAAAAAGTAAATGAGAATTGATATTAAGAGATTCTTACCACAATTAAATAGAACGAACTCAAAAATAATCCAAAAATAAACAGGCGCACGTTCACTAACACCAAAATAAGAAACATTAACCAGCGCGATTCAAACCCACGTTTTCAATTCGATAAAAGAAAAACACAGAACGCGAAATTAATTTCAAAGCTAAAGCTAATCCTTTAAAGCAATCACGAAAACGATTGATTAAACCATTGACCTCTACAATACAGCAAAAAACACTCTGCAATAATTGAAACTACGGTAATTTAAAACTACCGTAACCCAAAACCTCACCTAAGATAAGCGAAGTCTGCGAACGCAATATCACTATTACCTTAAAGAAATAGCTTTCAGGATCTTTTGCACAGTACTAAAGTATAATTTCAATCATAAGTAATAAACTCATCACGAAATAATAAAGCAACGCAGTTCTTGCATTTAATACCTACAAGTAATTAATCCATAAAAGCGTGTACAATTGCAACAATCACGGTATAAAATCTAAACGTTTTTCAACTAATTAACCAGCATTATAAAGTGCATTATTTCAATACGAAAATAGAATAACGCTAAACGCTCATAATTGTAAACCTGAAAACGCACGTAACGAAGAGTTCAATTTCAAGTCGTGAACACCGAGATATCTAAGAATAAAACTAGACGTAACACTTTATGCAAAAGCATTAGTAAGTAACTTAACAATTCCAAACTAAAAATAACGCCGAAAATAGCAAAATAAACCTCAATCTTTACAAAATTTGAAATTACCTAATCTAAAGGAAAAATTAACAAACCAAAACCAAAGTTAACGTTTCAAATAGCTAAATCAACCCTAATTTTTACAAGATTCAAAATTATTCAATCCAAAAGAAAAATTAATACATTCCAAGCATAATTAACGCTACAAATAACAAAACCAACCCCAATTTCTACAAAATTTGAAATTTTACAACCCAAACGGAAAATTAATAAATCCGAAGCAAAAAGAAACAATACAAATAGCGAAATAAACCTCAATTCAAAAAAAAAAATAATAATAATAAATTTTTTTTAAATTTCCCAAAAATCGAAAACAACCCTTAACCAACATGAGTAACACAGACTTGCGACTCTATTTGGAGACAATCCAGATATTTGATGGCACGGAAGCCCATCTCTCAAATTTCATTGGAGCAGCTAAAATGTTCCTAAAAACCTTCTACAAACCCGGAGATGACGCAAGAAATTCATTGCTTATACGCTTGGTAATAAGTAAACTAACCGGAAGGGCACTAACCTTAATCGCCAGTAGGGACGATTTACAGGAATGGCAGGAGTTTAAACAACTACTAATTGCATATTTTGGGGACCAACGTAATATAAAATGCCTGGTACGAGACCTAATAAACCTTAGAATGGAACACAATCAATCCCCCTACCAATTCGGAATGAAATGCCAAGACGTGAGAAGTTTAATTCTAACAAAATTAAAAATCGAAGAAACCCGATCAAAACGTTAGACATTTAAAAACAAAAATGTATGACGAAATGGCACTAGACACATACATAAACGCTTTACCAGAACGACTATCGGATAAAATCAGATTCCAACGACCCCAAAATCTAGAAGAAGCTATGAGCCTAGTAATAGAAGAAGAAAATGTAATGTATTACCGTAACAGACTATACAATCCCAACGCAAATAAAAGCTATTCACCAATAAAAACCTTACCAGCCACAAGACAAACAATCCCTCAACAAAAATTTACACCCTTTAACGCACAAACAAGTCAACCGCGAAGTAACAACCCAAGTTTTAACAATACCAATTTTAATAATCAATTTAAACATTTTTCAAAACCAACATTTAACCCAACTTTTACGACACCCGCATTCCAACCAAGATTTAATCAAAACCTAAACCAACAAAAACCAGCATTCAACGCAAACCCTAATAGAAATACACCAATGACTAATAACAATAACAACCCTAACAATTATTACAAACCAACACCAATGGATACCTCATCTGGTAACACCAGACAAAACACAAAAATAACACATATCCGACCAAACCCTCATCAGAAACGTAATTTTACATCGGAAGAATTATTTCATCAAGAAATAGAAAAATTTGACACTGACCAGAATAATTACATTGAGACACCTACGAACAATGAATCAAACCATGCAGAAACTTATGAACGTGACGAACAATACGAAACTTACGAGGAGTACGACGAAGAAAACTCGAACTCAAATTTTCAAATGGACCAATTCATAACCGACCAAACTTAATAAACTTAAATAATATAAATCACTTAGTATTACCATACATAGAAATACCTCACGCCAAATTCAAACTATTAATCGACACTGGATCATCGAAAACATTAATTAGCCCCAGAACCGTACAAAAACATTATTTAGATTATGTAGAAAGAGAACCATTTAAAATTAAAACAGCTCATCAAACGACACTACACCAATTCGTAGCAAATATACCCTTACCGAGAACATTTAATGTCAAAATGAAACATAAATTTTGTGTATTCGAATTTAACGACAAATATGACGGATTAATCGGAATGGACCTTCTAAGAAAATTAGGAGCCAACATTGACATTAAAAATCGCTTATTAAGGACAAAATACGGAAAAATCCCAATTAAATTTCACAACACACAAATTGAACAAAAATACACTATAGAACCCCGAACGGAAAGAAAAATAAAAATCCCAGTAAAATCTAACAAAAATTTAGGAATAATAAATCATATGACATTTCAGCAAGGAGTAGAAACCCCAACCGCCTTAGTGCAAATAAAAGATAATTATGCAACCACAACAATATTAAATTCAAACGACTATCCCCTAGAATTATCATTGACAGACCCAATTAACGTAGAAGAACTAAATTTTAACGAAATGGAAATAGACGAGAATTTAGAAAATAATTACAACCCAATAGAACATGACGAAATGTTAAGAGAAAATTTAACTAACATCCGCTTCAATACCGATATCAATCAAGAAGAAGAAAGAGCAATTAAAAACTTATGTTTCGAATACCGCGACATATTCCATTGCGAAGGAATACCATTAACATTCACCAACACAGTAAAACATAATATCGAGTTAACAGACAATAAACCAATCTTTACAAAAGCATATAGACTACCTCATGCAAGCCAAGAAGAAGCTGACAGACAAGTAGCAGACCTATTAGTCCAAGACATAATCCAGCACTCCAATTCACCATGGAGCAGCCCGTGTTAATAGTACCTAAGAAATTAGACGCAACCGGAAAAGAAAGTACAGAATGGTAATAGATTATAGAAAGTTAAATGAAAAAACGGTAGATGACAAATATCCACTACCAAATATTACCAAAATTTTAGACAAATTAGGCAAATGCCAATATTTTACAACATTAGACCTAGCATCAGGATACCATCAGGTAGAGATGGAAGAAAAGGATATATCAAAACAGCCTTCAGCACACCTAGAGGACATTACGAATACAAACGAATGCCATTTGGATTAAAGAACGCACCCGCTACTTTCCAGAGAGTCATGGACAATATACTACGAGGAATACACAATGAGAAATGCCTTGTATACCTTGACGACATCATAGTTTATTCCACATCATTGGTAGAACACATAGAAAGATTGAAAGAAGTATTCGAAAGACTTAGACAAGCACATTTTAAAGTACAATTAGACAAAAGTGAATTTTTACAAAAGGAAGTATCATTTTAGGACATGTAATAACACCCCAAGGAGTAATGCCAAATCCAGACAAAACAAATGCAGTTCAAAATTACCCATTACCAAAGACAACCAAAGAAATTAAAGGATTTCTAGGACTTAGTGGTTACTACCGCAAAATCATTAAAGGTTACGCTCAGATAACCAAACCCCTGACAAATTGTTTAAAAAAGGGAAACAAAATTGAACACACCCCAGAATTTATTAAAGCTGTAGACAAAATTAAAAACATATTAACAAATCACCCTGTATTAGAATACCCAGACTTTACAAAACCATTTATACTGACAACAGACGCATCGAATGTAGCATTAGGCGCAGTATTGAGCCAAGGAAAAGTAGGTAGCGATAAACCCATCAGCTACGCATCCAGAACCCTAAATGAAACCGAACAAAAATATAGCACTATAGAAAAAGAGTTATTAGCCATAATTTGGGCAACAAAATATGTTAGACCTTATTTATACGGAAGAAAATTTTACATATACACCGATCATAGACCACTAGTATGGCTATGCAAACTGAAAGAACCGAATTCAAAATTACAAAGATGGAGAATTAGACTCGAAGAGTACGATTACGAAATTATATATATAAAGGGAATTTATAACAACAACGCAGACGCTTTAAGCCGAATCCAACTCAATGCATTAGAAACGGAATCCATTATAGGAAACGTAGACGAAGCAGAAATAAGGGAAGATCCAGACGAGATCGACACGATACATTCGACACAAAACGAAGAACCAAAAAACGCGATTAAAATTTTAAACGAAGCAATCGATATGAAACCCAATCAATTTATAATAACCGAAGTTTTAAATAACCCCAATCCAGTAAAATATACAAAAGTAGATGACAAAAAAATATATCAAATTCAAATAACTAAAGACGACAACGAGGAACAAATAATTAAAATTCTAAAAGAATACACCCCCGAGAAAAAACGATTTTATTTTTATTTCAACACCGAACATTTATACCAAAGATTTTCAAAATTATACATTAAACTATTTAATAACTCTGGACCTGAACTCATCAGATGTACTAGAAAACTAATAACACTAGACGACCCTGACGAAATAAACGATGTAATTAGAAATCAACACGAAGGAAAAACCAACCATCGTGGAATTAACGAAACAATAAAACAACTCATAAGACGTTATTATTTTAAAGACATGAAGGACTTGACCACAGATTTCATTAACCTATGCGAATTATGTGACAAAGCGAAATACGATAGGAAACCCCCAAAGATACCCTTAATGTTAACCAAAACACCCGACAAACCATTTCAAAAACTACATGCCGATACTCTAGTAGTAGAAGCGCAAAACTATCTAACAATTATAGACGCATTCACAAAAATAGGCCAAGCAATACCAATCACATCCAAAAATAGCATTGACGTGACCCAAGGATTTTACAATATTTCACATTTTACGGAACACCCGAATCAATAACTTTAGACAATGGTAGCGAATTTAAAAATGAGACAATACAAAACACTTTAGAACTTCACAAAATAAAAATTCATTTCATAACGGAAAACCACCCTGAATCAAACGGACTAATCGAACGATTACATTTAACCCTGTTAGAACAAATTCGATTATTAAGAATAAATTATAAAAAGGAACATATAACCAATTTAATGTCATACGCACTAATCGCCTATAATAACACTATTCACTCATCAACAAATTTTACACCCTTAGAATTAACCTTAGGATATTCAGATTCACGAAATCCCTATGACATACACTACAATAAAGAAGTATATCAACAATATGCGAAAGATCACAAACAAAAACTAAAAATAACTTATGACAAAGTAAAAGATAAATTAGAGAACGATAAAGAACGTATCACCACAACCCGAAATAAAAATACCGACCCAAATAAATTTTCAATAGGACAAACCGTGTATGAGAAAAACTTTCAAAGCAAGCGACATAAAACAGCACCCAGAAATTTAGGACCATTTAAAATTAAGAAAATATCAGATAAAAACATAGCAGTAGTAGACAACGGTAAAATAACAAAATACATTCATTTGAAAAACCTAAGACACCCTGTAATTTCAGATGGACAGTCATCACCCTTACCGTCAACCTCCACCCAGGTAGAACGGACAACCAAGTAATAATAGAACATATAAGAGTAACCTCGGTATACTACCAATTAAATTAGGCAGTATGCAAAACCCAAATAACATTTACAAAATTAAATACCCTACACTCTAGCATTATTGAACCAACCGATTTATTAAACGAATTAATAAGAATTAGATCACTTATAATTAACAGTAAATTACCTTTTGATGTAACAGAATCGAACATTCTAATATTTGAAAAGATAGCTATAGTAAAAGGCTACATTAAGAATAACGAAATAATATTTTTGATAGAAATCCCGATAGTAGAAAGTAACAATTATCAATATTATCATCTATTTGCTTTTCCAACAAAAGTTACTAGCACATACCAAGTAATCATACCCAAAACCAAATTCCTATCCCTAAATGAACTGAGATATGGTTATACAAACGAAAAATGTACTGAAGTAACACCAAACCAATATTTATGTCAATCGATGACGACAACAACCATTCAAGAAGACAGTCCTTGTGAAGTACAACTATTAAAATTCTCAAATCACTACGAAAACTGTGAAACTAAACAAGTGCAAATAACTAATATGAAAATTCAAAAAGTTACAGATAACAAATGGATAGCCATTTTCCCAACAGAAGTAATAGCAACCATCCACTGCAACCAAGATGAAAATAACCAAGCATTAATCGGAAGCAAACTAATTACCCTCAAAGAAGACTGTTATGTGAAATTGAAAGGAGAAGTAATCAGAGTTTAGCAAGATCCCATAGCAACAAAGAAACTTGCAAACCTACCGGAACTACAATTCAAAATACAACAAGAAGACGAAGAAATAATCAAGAAACCTATGAAGCTAGAGCATCTAGACTTAGACGACCTCAACCACGCCGTGAAATTAGTGGAAAGTTATAAAGAACAATTAAATGAACTCAAAACGCCAAAGTTACATTATAATAATATAAGTGTGTGGACAATTGTACTAATCATTTTAGTAATTTTTGTAATCATGTATGTATTATACAAAATGTACCTTAGATATAAGAATGAAGGAAACAGTACTAGATTTAAGGAAACAAAGAGAAAAAAGGAAACAATAAGTATACCCTTAGAAACAATGAATTTTAAATGAATTTAAATAATGTATTTTATGTATTTAAAAATTAAGAAAAAACCTTAATTTTTCATTTACGGTGGGAGGAGTTATGTATCCCCCAATTGCCTATATATATTGATATATTGAATCTAATAGGAATTATTAGAAATTATTAAGTAAAAGTATAAGTTCAATGCAACATTATATAGAAATAGTAATTGCAGAAAGATATTTACTAATTGAGAAAAGCGTAAAATGTTAAACTTGATAAAAATGCACGTTACAATTTCCCCCCTAGCAAAATAAAGACGTCGGGGTGAGAAAAAAGAAAAACAACAGACAAGGAACCAAACAAAAAATTTATTTTTATCCGGTTCGAAGGGCCAATACCAGTATAAGAAAAGGAACTTTTTTTTAAAAGAAGTCAAAGTCATCTATCGCAACCAATAACGACAGAACAGGTAAGGAAAGCATTAAGTAAACACCCAATGAGGATTAAAGGTCTTCGCTACTTTCAAAAACGTCAAAAGACGGATGTCCCCCCAAAAGGGACATTTCTGTTCTCCACCTCAAAGAAAAGTTTTGGCTTCCCGCGGAGAAATCAAGAGGAAAGAAAAAACGAGGAAGAAAACTTGTAGCAAACCAACTAGACGACAAAACTGTCAACCTCAAGTGTGCAGCAAAGAAAAAACCAAGACAAAGTAAAGAGCAAAGGCAAGCTAGTACACAACCTAAAATACTTCCAACTGAGGTAACACAGATTCGTATGAAACGATTACTCAAGCAGAGTATGGCTAACAGACCTACAAAAGCGACCAAGTCGAAATACCTAAAGGCAAAGAAAATAGATCTGAAGCCTACCTCAGGGAATGGATGTAGAAAGCGACTATAATAGTCAAAAAGTGAACAAATGGTAGAACTAGCCAGAAGAAAAAGTCACGGGATGGGCTAGCTACAAAATATAAATAGGAATACGAAATGGGCGCCAGTGTTTTCGGACACAAGCTTATCAGAGAAAACACAAGACCAATAAGCCAAAAAAAAAATTACAAGTCATTAGGGACAGCGACACGCAGGGGTCAAAATAGAATCAGCCGTAGGTAGCCCATTAGAATCCGGAGGTTCAGGATCAATGTCTGGAGGGTCTAAAGTTTTATCGGGTTTGAGGTCCTTAATATGCCAAGTACCCAGATAGTTACCAGAATCATCCACTAAGGTATAGGTCCAAGGAGAAAGTTTAGTTCTAATAGTAAAGGGACCCACATATTTGGGAGCAAGTTTAGCATTGAAGTAGCGAGTAGCATCCGAAAGAACATAATTGCGTTTCCACACGCGATCGCCAGGAGATAAAGTTAAGGGACGACGACGAAGATCGTAGTGTTTAGCATTTTTCTTGTATGCCACGAAAAGGCGTTTCGAAATTTCTTCACGAAGTGACTCAAATTTGACTAAGTCAGTAGGAGGAATAGGACGTTCGGGATCCATAAGAACATCATCAGGATTAAGAGGTTTTCCAAAATGATCGCCGTAGAGAACATGTTCACGACCATATAGAGCAAAATACGGGGAGTAACCAATAACCTCATGCTTAAGCGTTCGAATAGAACAACCAATTTTTGCTAAATTAACGTCCCACCGACGTTGATTATCAGAAACGTAAGAAGAAATCATAGTTTTCAGGACTCTATTAATACGTTCGGCCGGATTCGCCTAAGGATTATAGCGAGCATTAAACGGAATTTTTGTTCGATAAGAATCACAGAGTTTGGTGAAAATATTACTACGAAATTGTACACCGTTGTCCGCAATTAGATACTGAGGAGTACCATACACCAGGAAAATATTTTCCTCAATGGTTCGAGCAACAGCAGTGGCCGTAGACGCACGTAGAGAAAAGAAACAAGCATATTTTGTAAAACAATCGGCAACAACTAAAATGAAAGTATTACCTTTAGAGGATCTAGGAAGAGGTCCGACAATATCCGTACATAGGACTTGCCAAGGACGAGTGGCAGTAGCACGGGGAGACATATAGCCAGGAGGTTTCTTTTGTTCGACTTTGTGTGCAGAGCAAATTTTACAACGACGGACGTATCGAGCAACAGCGGCTCTAAGTTTAGGCCAATAGTAACGCATGGAAATTTTAGAGACCGTTTTGTGGACACCAGGGTGACCTGAAGTAGGTAGATCATGATTTTCGTGTAGAACCTTATTCCATTGTTCGCTGGGAACTAACTTCCAATCGTCTTGAGAAGGTTGGAGCAAAGACTGTTTAGATTTTACATGTTTATATAGTAATTCGTTTTTCACATGCCAGTTACTGTATAGTTTAGGATTGGAATTAACACGAGTTCGTAGCTTAAGATACCAAGGATCCAAAATTGGCAGAGTAATAGAAGATTTAGGAAAGTCATCAATTAAGTCAATTTTAGGTACTGAGCGAGATAAGGCATCGGGAACGATGTTTTCTTTACCTTTACGATGTACGATGGTGAAGTTATATTGTTGAAGTCGTACAGACTAACGAGCTAAACGACCGTTGGAGCTTTGTAGATTATTCAGCCAGATAAGCGAGTGGTGATCGGTGATCACAGTAAAGTGAGAACCCTCGATATAGGGACGAAATTTCTCGATTGCCCAGATAACACCAAGACATTCTTTTTCGGTGGCGCTATAGTTGCCTTCCGCCATTTTAAGAGAACAGCTAATGTAGCTAATGACTTTTTCGTCATCACCCTGTTGTTGGGTCAGCACAGCACCCAGATCAAAATCAGAGGCATCAGTCTGTATAGTAAAGGGCAAAGAAAAATTAGGACAACTCATCTCTGGAGCCGTTACCAAGAGTTCTTTCAGCAGCTTAAACGCCTGCTGACATTCTGAAGACCAATTAAATTTAGAATTTTTCTTAGTCAAAGCAGTAATCGGAGTAGTAAGAGTAGAAAAATTTGGGATAAAGCGACGATACCACGAGCACATACCAACTATGCGTCGTACTTCAGTTACAGTAGTAGGAGGAGGAAGATTAAGAATGGCCGAAACTTTTTCTGGGTCGACCTGGAGTCCATGACGATTTACTACGTATCTCAGATAACGGAGTTCCGGTCGGCATATAATGCATTTATCTCTGCTAAGAGTAAGACCTGCAGAATTTAAACAAAAAAGCACTTTCTGTAGTACCACCATATGTTGTTCGAAAGTAGGGGTAGCGATGATCACATCATCTAAGTATGCGAAACAGAAAGGTTCGAGAGCAGCACCAAGCACACGATCTATAAGTCGCTGAAATGTCGCTGGAGAATTATGAAGGCCAAATGGCATTTTAGTAAACTGGTATAAACCTCTACCAGGCACCGTAAATGCAGTAATCGTTTTAGAATTAGAAGAAAGAGGTATTTGCCAATAGGCAAAGCGAATGTCCAAACTAGTTAAGAATTTTGCGTCTCTAAGACGGTCTAGAATCGTAGAAATATAAGGAAGGGGATAGGCATCTTTTTCTGTAACCTCATTGACCTTTTTAAAATCGATGCAAAAACGATATGTGCCATCCTTCTTAGGCACCATAACAATAGGGCTAGACCAAGCGCTATTAGATGGTTCTACAACACCACTTTCTAGCATCTCATCCAGAGCTTAATTGACATGTCGAAGTACCGTAGGGGACATGGGATAATATCGTTGCTTGATAGAACTAGATGTAGTACGGATCTGATGTTCAATGAGATTAGTACAGCCCAAAGGTAAAGTATCACCTTTAGGAAACATCTGTTGGACTATACGAGACAATTCGGATTGTTGCATGCTCGACAGATCGGAAAGAGCATTGATTTGACTGATCGAGACAGTAGAAGAAGAACCAAAAGTCCATTGAACCGTCTGAAAATCTGGGACAACACCCATGGATTTCCAGAAGTCAATGCCTAAGACCAGAGACTGAGAAATAGAAGGAACGACTAGGACGTCAAGAAGAATAGTTTTATTTTCGACCGACATGGGTAAAGTAAGTGACCCGAGAATGTCACAAGCTTGACCATTGGCTACCGTACAGCTGTGGATCTCCGTTTGGGACAAAGGCAAAGAAAGAGAATAGAGAATATCCCAACCAGGACCACCAATAATAGTACGAGAAGCGCCAGAATCAAGCAAACCCTTAAATTCGATGTCGTAAATAGTAACAGTAAGATAAGGTCTGTCGTCCTCACGAGAACTAGCTAAAATAAAATCCAGAACATATTTAGATCGGTCATCAAGACCAGAGAAAGGATTTTCAGAGGAAATAATAGGTACCGAGACAACTGTAGAAGGAATCGGGTCGGTTTCTCGGCTTAGCGACTCGATCGGTAGTTTAAATTCTTGTTACAACTAGTACAATTTGTACGGGTAACATTAGGTTTACCACAGCCATAGCAATGAAGCATTTGAGGTTTAGTACAGGAAGGAGACTTGTGTCCTCGTTGGCCACAGTTCCAACAGACGACCTGTGTACTTGTAGTAGGGGTAGCTGGGGTAGGGATAGAAGAAAGATTATTTCTATTCGCGGGGGTTGGGTGTGGTTTAGAAAAGTTAGACCCACGAGGTTGGACCAAAGAGGGTAACGAAGGGTCTGGTTTATAGGCCAGATCAGGTTCCACATACGAGTGGGTATTTCTATTAGGGGGTACGTAATTGTCGACCCTAAATTTTGTCAGTTCTAATTTTTGACACTCATTTTCCAACTCTTCCCAAGAATGTACGGTAGGCAGCCGGGCTAAATAGAAAGGGGACAGGTTACGAGAAACTATATCAAGTTGTACATCGGCCGGTACACTCCCATGGCGCCTGAACAATGCACTCATGCAGGACAAATATTCAACAATACCTTCCGACGGGTCCTGTGTCCTTGTTCGGATGTGGTCAAATAACCGATGATAGTAATCTGAGGGTGCAAAATGACGTATTAGCAGCCTAGATAGTGATGTCCAATTGGAACAACGGTGACAATTACCTCGGAACCAACAGAGCGCTTTGGATTCGAACAACTCAACCGCGGAGTCAAATAATTCACTCTCCGGGATATTTCGGGATTTTCGGAGCTCTTCCAGTCTTCCACTCAAGGAAACTATGTACCGTTAGGGTTTGAGAATTACCTGAGAATTTTAGATCAAGTTTCGGGACTCGGTTACGTGTGGAGGAAGTACACGACTTAGAAAGGACAAATTCGGATTCCTCTTCCTCTTCGGAATCGGATGTAAGTATAGGGAGTCCATCCGGGTCTACATGAGGAGTAGGAGAAAGAAAAATACTAGGGCCAGCTAATGGGATACCGGATGTGGCAGTAGGGTGTCGAAACTTTTTAATCTTTTTATCATAGTCGCGGCGGAGATTATTTACCGTAAGAAGTAATTGACGTTGTATTGTCTGCTCATCG
The DNA here is from genome assembly GCA_036346225.1 of Platerodrilus igneus. Taxonomy (NCBI): domain Eukaryota; kingdom Metazoa; phylum Arthropoda; class Insecta; order Coleoptera; family Lycidae; genus Platerodrilus; species Platerodrilus igneus. The sequence continues at coordinate 700,304 of JARFIW010001235.1, forward strand.
TCTTTTGGGGACAAATTTGCGCAACGACGCTCGAGATGTATCCACAAGGCACTAATACGTCGAAACGTATCTGAGGACTTATCACCATCAAAGGGGGGAAGTGAGGTTTCTAACTCTTGAATAGCGACTTCGACATTCAGAATCAAAATCTGCTTTTACAGGGATGGAGGGAAGCCTTTTCTCTCGTTCGATGCTAAGTGCACTTCGAACGGATCTACGTAACTTTTCCACATTGTCTTCAGGAGCGTAACCCCGAGAAGATAACTCGTACTGAAGTTCAGTCTTCCGTAACCGGTTGACCGTCATACGCCAATAAGCCATTATGAAATGAGATTTTTAAGTATTATCAGTATTATAAGTATTATATATTAAGGATTATAATTAAGTGATGTAGCGAAAGTGACGTGAAGAGAAGAGAAAAAAAAAGGTGGTGTACAGAAAACTTGGGCGCCAGTGTTTTCCAGAACCAAATTACCAGCGAAAACACAACTCTGATAATTCACACAAAAAAAAAACTACAATCAAAGAATTTCTATATAGCGAAGGAAGAGAAAAAAATCAAGACAACACCACAAAAAAAAATTAGAGCCAGCCAATATAGGCAGAAAAGAAAATCGAACCGATACACCAAAAAAAAAGTCAAGTCCAAAAAATCAAGGTCATAAAAAAAAATTTAGAAAATCAAGAGCAAATCAAAAAAATCAGGCCCTTCAAAAAAAATCGAGCCCCTCAAACAAAATCGGGCCCCACGTTGGGCGCCAAAAATTCTTGTTACGTTAATTCGAGGCAGCTACGTTGGGCGCCAAATTTATGTTACGTTGGCTCGTAGCCGTGCGTAACCCAAAGAAAATCAAAGAAATGACTGGGCTCAATCGGAGAGTAGGAGGGGTTGTAGAAAGCAGACTGACCTATGATGTATGCGGCGGTAAGGAGTTAGTAACAGTACCTGCAATAAAAGAAATTAGAATAGCAAACCTGAAATAAAGAAAAAGCATAGCAGCAATGCATAGTCTTAGTTATTCAGTACTTGGTAGAATGAAAAAAAACTGTTTAGATAATCTATATAATATAACAACGGTAAAAGCAATACAAAAATTTTTAGTACAAAGTAAGGTAATATTGGGGAGTAGCAGAAACGTTTCCTCACACACCAATTAAACACAAATCAGACAAAATATTAACAAAAGATAAATAGATAAGACACAATTGGTATGAGTAATTCAGTAGTATTGATTTTTCTTTCTTTCTTTTTTTGTATGTTTTGAAATAGCATGCAAGTCTATTGTAAAAGGTATCAGAACGACAAAGATATGGTAAAGCAACGAATAGATATTTAAAGTAATAACCAGTAGGAAATAGTTCAACTTACAAAAGTCCTTCAGCAACGCCTCCTTGCAACTTAAGTGTGGGGTTCAACGATGTCCTGCACTAACGAAGCACTTCACCCTTGACTGTGAGGGTGTTGATGGAACTTATCACACGTTACACTAATCACACCTACGTAATTCACTGGGGTTAGCAGCAAACAATCTCACGCGTCGGAACTATGTAGTTGATAAATTTCTTGGTAATTCTATTTCCTAAGACAATAATTTCGAAATATTCTGTAGCACTAGTTTAATTTCAACTGGGACCAAAGGTATATTATTTTTATAAACATCCCAAAACGCAGTGAGAAACTACAACCTATACCTTAGTAAACCGGTAATCAGTTTTATTTCGCAAACACGAAACTTGCACAAGCAAAGATCTGTTGTAGATTCTTTGGAGTTAGAAAATTCAGAAACTACAGTATCCACAGTATTTGGGATAATCCAAAGTATAAACTACTCAAATAAGAAAAAGACAACGCCACAAAAACACAATTAGTAAAGCAACGCGTATCACTAAAATAATGTTCCGTAAAACAAGCACGTACGGTCGAGTCAACAAGTTCTATCACTTTTTTTTTAACAGAACAGCAACAAAAAGAACAATTAGTAAAGCTACGCGTATCACTAAAATAATGTTCCGTAAAACAAGCACGTGCGGTCGAGTCAACAAATTCTATCACTTAGTTTTCAACAGAAAAGCAACAAAAAGAACAATTAGTAAAGCTACGCGTATCACTAAAACAATCCGACTCTTTTTAAAGCAAACCGCACACACTATTTTTAACGTAATTAATTTGTAGGATCAAAGAGCAAACTCAAACTTTTAAAGCAAACAGGAAAACGAACTTTTCAAGTCACTTATGTATAGGAACAAAGAACCAAACGACAACTGCCCGTCTGTAGATATAAACTCGTTGTTATTACTACCGCTTATCACCTATCAACTCGACTCGTATATCCACGTAAAGAACATCTAATAAAATGAATGCAGCACTCCTATCTACATAATTAATTACCACGGTTTATCATTTCCGATAAGTTGGAAAGTAATTTATTTAATAATGAAAATCAATCCTCAACTAAACTACTTTTAAAATTAATACACACGAGTTAAATTGTATACAATTCTGAAAACTATGCGGAAGTATTTGCTTTATACAAACAAATATAAAATATAGAAATAGTAATTGCAGAAAGGTATTTACTAATTGAGAAAAGCGTAAAATGTTAAACTTGATAATAATGCACGTTACACCCTTTTCACTACAACTGTACACACCAGTGTAACGAATTCATTCTTTGTATTATATTCGCAATAAATACGAGTCTTCCAGCTATATTCAATAATCATTAATATTTACAGAATCTTGTTTACATTAATCAGCTTAATCACTTTTTGTAGGCACTATTTTAATCTTCTAAATACGAAAGAATTAGACACTATCATAGCACTAACTTTCTTGGTAATTTATTTATCTGACACACTTGTAACGTATCAGCGAATCTATATATATATATATATATATATATATATTGCTATGATATAGGGTTATTTAGGGTTATATAAGGTCACAAGGGTTGTATACTCCATGTAAACGACACCAAAGTTACTGAAAACGAGTTTTCATAAATACAAAACCATTCATTTCATATGCGTTAAAACGAAACATACTTTCCGTGTATTCGCTTTATTTGTCGTAAAAGCACAACATCAATTGAATTTGCAAAGCATAAGGAATGCATTTTTAAGTTGTTATTATGTAATTAAATTAATTTTAAGAATTTCAAACAAAACATTCTTCAAAAACGTTAAATACGTTTTTTTACTAATAGTCTTTAAAAGTCATTGAAAGCATTGATTGTTTATATCAATGAATAAACGCGGTTTCGAGGAACTTGCGCGGTTATTAAAATGCAATAAAATAAATAAGAAATATTTTTAATAGCTTTCCATAGTACAATAGGAGAGAAAGAAAAAACGAATATTGACTCTGTGCGATAAAAATGTATAAACGACGCTTTACAACATCATAAATCACAACAATTGACACCCATTAAATCATTAAAACGCAAAATTGAAGTAAATTCTTACATCAGCGGCGACTAGTATTCAACAATAAATTGAGAATGTTATGGAAATTGACGTATAGAGATAATTTTTGAATCTACACTGGATTTTAAGAAGAACGATGGGATTCTTTCTTAAGCCAAACAATATGTGACATCTGACATAGGGTCAGTTATTTGAAGACATCAAATATGTAACCGTAAGTAAGGATTTGAACGTATAAGTTCAAGCAATTTATAATTTTACGATATGCAACAAGTACCGTAAAACTTGGTACAACTATAAACATGATTAGTTTTAAAAATCTTCGACATAAATGATGATGCAAGGCTATTGCTGAGTTTAGTAGATTAAAAGTGAATGTATTTTAAAAATTGATAAACTGCTGCAGAGATAAGATGAACAAGTAAGTTTATAATACCATAACTTACGTTATAAATCAGATGCTGAAAAGCGCTATATTCTGCAACTATAAATTATGATTGTTTGTTTGTTAATTGATAAGAACATTAAAATATTTTGTAATTTAAATTAGAATAAGCGTTCAATTTTATTAATTGTGAAGCGGATGGATGCCAGAAAATTTTGAGTTCAAAGTTCGAAGCATTTTCATTTTAATAAATTAACTGTGAAAGGTTATTAGTCAATTACATTCACGAGCGGGGTAGTAAAGATAGGAAAATTATCCATTTATAAATTAAAGAGGATTTTGTACCTGCTAACAAAGAATAGGTAACGAATATTGTAATAATAATTTAGAAACAATTTTATGAATCAAATTAAGCCGTAAACTGTTCGATATTCTTTTGTATGAAAGAGAATGCTTTTGTATGTATAGACGTTTATTGAGATTGCTGTGTTTTATTTTTTTTAGTTTGTAAATTCGACAGTATGATTTTCTTTGTTCTAGTCATGCAAAAAAAGAAAAGGAAGGTAAGATTGTAATTTCATATTTACTAGTTGAATCATCATTGGTACAGTTCACTGTACCTAAATCACAACAATAATTTTTGCGACTCCCCCATACAGAAACTGATCGCAGCAATATATATATATATATATATATATATATATATATATATATATATATATATATATATATATATATTATAGTTAGAATTAACGACCTCTGGTTTAAAACTATTCAGTTTTTCTTTTATGGGTTATTGGTCCTGTTTTGAAAAATAATAAAAGGCGTACTCTTTTTATTCCATCTGAATTTTCGAGTATATTTGTACTCTTAGTCACAGATTACTAAAAATTACACGTTGTATAAACACAGTTTTTGCAAATGAATATATACCTACAATAGTTGAGATTGTGTAATTACTGGCATGTGTAACAGGAAACATTTTTAAAAAACTATTTCGAACAATTACAAAATTGACAGTTTCTGACAAATGACATATAAATTAAAACATTTGTATATAAACATGCAAACTAAACTAGAGTGGAACTAAAAATAAATTATGAATATGCTTTATGGTAAATGATTATGAGTGGGGTGTACTAGTAAATGATATCTGGTTTGCAGGTGAATGTGTTTGTCTATGTGCAGTGTCTGTATATTGTATATTTGTGTATGTTATGTATGTGTGTGTCTGGTAAGCTTTGTTTTGTTGTGTAAAGTTGTATATGTGCGTGTGTTTGTGTGTGTGTGGGTACGTGTATATATGTGTAAGTGTGTATATTGAGTGTAATTACATTATTTTTCTCATTAGAACCTAAGTTTCTTTTTTTTTTAAATTTTTTTATAATATATTTTATTATTTTGTGTATATTTGCTATTTGGGTGACTTGAAATTGAGCAAGTAAGTGTATATCGAACCTAAATTGGAGATATCTGTTTTTTTGTTTATACTATTTGGACAGTTATATATGTCAGAAACTCAATTTTCTAATTGTTCAAAATAGTTTTTTAAAAATGTTTCCTGTTACACATGCCAGTAATTACACAATCTTAACTATTGTAAGTATATATTCATTTGCAAAAACTGTGTTTATACAACGTGTAATTTTTAGTAATCTGTGACCAAGAGTACAAATATACTCGAAAATTCAGATGGAATAATAAGAGTACGCCTTTTATTATTTTTTTAAACAGGACCAAAAACCCATAAAAGAAAAACTGAATTATATGTATATATATATATATATATATATATATATATATTGCCGTGGAATCGTGGATTAAAGTTTTAACATCGAGCCTTCACTGGGCCGTCATAAAAATTTTCGAAAAACAAACTAAAAACTTTATAAATTTCTTACCCTTTTATTTCTTCTTCAAATACCTTCAGCTTCCCTGGCTAGCTCAGCTGTGCCTCTTCTCGAATACCTAAATTTATAGACATATCTCTTGCACACTCGCACACCATTCAATAAAGCTACCAAATAATACCACAAACATACAACCTTTGATTTACACCTATTAACAGATAAATTATATTTACAGGGCAATATATATACATATATATATATATATATATATATATATGTATATATATATATATATATGTAGGTATATATACAGGGTGAGTTTTTAGTGTGGCAACGGTCAATAACTCCGTTATTATAAAAGCTACGTAAACCAAATTTGGAGGCATATTAGGCATGCCTAAAGTGCACATTCTAAAAATATTTGGAAGCATACAGAGTGTTTCATAATTACAGGGCATATTAAACTTATATTTTTTTAAATGGAACATCCTATATTTTATTACATTTTTGAAAAGCTCATAAAAAGATCTTTAATATGATGTCAAATTATATCTGTCTATTCCTTTTAGTTTTTGAGATATTCAACTGTTTTTAGAAAAAATGACCCCGATTAGATACATTGCCACTGCACTAATACACAACTTATGTTAATTTTCAAGATGCAGAAAATTTTACCATATACCATAGTATATTTGTAAATATGACTTTTTTGAAATTTTTTCCCAGTATACAGGGTGTGTCAGGTTTCGCAAAATGCAATTTTTTTAATTTTTTTTAAATGGCACTCTACCAATTTTATTGCTACAATGGATAGTTCATTAAGTGTCCTTTCATTTTTGTTAAGCATTCCCTATACCTAAATCCATTACTTTCAGAGATATTTTTGATTCTCTTCAAATTTTAAGAATGTTTTTAATTTACATAATTAAAAATAACTTACTATTGTGAATATTATAAAACAATTAATACATTTTGATTAACAATCAACTACACTTATCCTATAACAATTTTCACTAAAGATATAACAACCTACAATAATATGCTATCAACAGAATTCTGCCAGATCAACAATATGCATTTTACAGAAATTGTTCAAACAGGAAATCAGGCAGGCTTTGAAAAAAATAACAATTACAATCAAAATGTCATTTAGGTTTATTAATTGTAGTGTGTTGTCATTTAACACATTATCAGTTCTGTTTTTAATGTAATTTTTGAAGGAGTTTTCAAAATGAATTTTACAGTGGAAAACAAATAAATATGATTTGGGTATGGAGAGCAAGTTTAAAAGATTTCTTAATTGCATCAAGAATATACCAAGAGAGATATCCTGTTAAATGACAACACACTACAATTAATAAACCTAAATAACATTTTGATTGTAATTGTTATTTTTTCAAAGCCTGCCTGATTTCGTGTTTGAACAATTTTTATAAAATGCATATTGTTGATCTGGCAGAATTCTGTTGATAGCATATTATTGTAGGTTGTTATATCTTTAGTGAAAATTGTTATTGGATAACTGTAGTTGATTGTTAATCAAAATGTATTAATTGTTTTATAATATTCTCCAATAGTAAGTTATTTTTAGATATGTAAATTAAAAACAATCATAAAATTTAAAGAAAATCAAAAATATCTCAGAAAGTAATGGATTTAGGTACAGGGAATGCTCAACAAAAATGAAAGGACACTTAATGGACTATCCATTGTAGCAATAAAATTGGTAGGGTGCCATTTAAAAAAAATTAAAAAAATTGCATTTTGGGAAACCTGACACACCCTGTATACTGGAAAGAAATTTCAAAAAAGTGATATTTACAAATATACTATGGAATATGGTAAAATTTTCTGCACCTTGAAAATTAACATAAGTTGTGTATTAGTGCAGTGGCAATGTATCTAATCGGGGCCATTTTTTCTAAAAACAGTTGAATATCTCAAAAACTAAAAGGAATAGACAGAAATAATTTGATATCAAATTAAAGCTCTTTTTATGGGCTTTTCAAAAATGTAATAATATATAGGGTGTTTCATTTAAAAAAATATAAGTTTAATATGCCCTGGAATTATGAAACACCCTGTGTGCTTCCAAATATTTTTAAAATGTGCACTTTAGGCATGCCTAATATGCCTCCAAATTTGGTTTACGTGGCTTTTATAATAACGGAGTCATCGACCGTTGCCACACTAAAAACTCTCCCTGTATAATATATATATATATATATATATATATATGTAATATATATATATTGCCTGAATACATATAGTATATATATATATATATTATATATATATATTGCCGTGGAATCGTGGATTAAAGTTTTAACATCGAGCCTTCACTGGGCCGTTATAAAATTTTTCGAAAAACAAACTAAAAATTTTATAAATTTTTTACCCTTTTATTTCTTCTTCAAATACCTTCAGCTTCCTGGCTAGCCCAGCTGTGCCTCTTCTCGAATACCTAAATTTATAGACATATCTCTTGCACACTCGCACACCAATCAATAAAGCTACCAAATAATACCACAAACATACAACCTTTTATTTACACCTATTAACAGATAAATTATATTTACATGAGTTAAAAACAGTTAGATTCAATAATTATAAAACTCAAATTATGGTATGGTCTTAAAGTCCTTGATTTTCCTAATAAATTTTAAACAACTTCAATGAAATCTGAGTAGATGGACCCTCACATGTTACCCTAAACGGACATCACACTGGAGTATGGTGAGCTCATAATAACCCAGTTTAGTTTGTATATGCCTTTTAAACCTTGCATAAATTTAAACCGAAATTACACAGCCGTTTACCCTTGACAATTCAATTTTTATCCTGATTAAAATTTGGATTTTCTAACTACACCCTTTTTCAATATTTAACATCAATAAATTGTCCAGTACATGTATCTTTCTCAATAAGTCTCTACAACCATAAATATGCCACAAAAAGGTCAACCACACAGCACAAAATTTTACAAATGTTTATAAAGCAACAGAAATTTTAAATAAATTACCTGGAGATTCTTCAGGCTTCCTTCCCGTCGAAGATGATTGCCGGAACACCTCTCCGCGTTGTCTTGATGTGCTGTGCTACTCAGCGGATCCCCAGGCCTCTACCATCTGCTACCTCTACGAGCTATGCGGCTCGTCTCACAGTACCATTCCATATATCATGCATACAAACTCGATTACTCGTGGTGCCTACCCTATATACCATGCTTCCATTTATTGATTTTTGTGTTTTGTATGCTAGTAGCCGGACCTTTATTAATTTAAAATGCACTACTCGTACTTCACGTCAATAATTAGAGGTCCGCTACTACTACGTTTTCATACTTGCAGCCACTCTATTTACGGTAACATATTCACATAAAATAATATTTACAAAAAAAACTTTATTGCATGCTGGTCGGAACTAGCATTCAGCACTTTATCGCAGTAATCGAAAATCGAACAGAAGAGAAGAGAAGAGAACCTCAATAACCTAGATTGGGTATTTATATGATTTCAAAACCCCCTTAGTGGACGCTTTTCTAGCGAAAAGCTCATTTTCAATACCGTTTCTACAAATTTTGAGTATAACAGTCGGTTGATTCTGAAAATTTTTCCCGCCGTGCTTGTTCTATACTTCAAATTTGCTTACAACCGTCGCGTGTGCATTTGTTTCTAACACTGTTGACTTTCGACCAATGACAGAGTTTTCTGTCGTCACCAAACTCCTAAACGCTATTTATCTCTGTCTTATGCATGTTTGTTGTCTCGTTCAAAACCCCACTTGAGTTACAGTAAATCGATATACATGACATCCACGTGGAGTTGAGATAGGATGTCATCAATATCGATTTTCTGTAACTCAAGCGGGGTTTTGAACGAGACAACAAACATGCATAAGACAGAGATAAATAGCGTTTAGGAGTTTGGTGACGACAGAAAACTCTGTTATTGGTCGAAAGTCAACAGTGTTAGACACAAATGCACACGCAACGGTTGTAAGAAAATTCTAAGTATACAACAAGCATGGCGGGAAAAATTTTCAGAATAAACCGACTGTTATACTCAAAATTTGTAGAAACGGTATTGAAAATGACCTTTTCGCTAGAAAAGCGTCCACTAAGGGGGTTTTAAAATCATATAAATACCCAACCTAGATTATTGAGGTTCTCTTCTCTTCTCTTCTGTTCGATTTTCGATTACTGCGATAAAGTGCTGAATGCTAGTTCCGACCAGCATGCAATAAAGTTTTTTTTTGTAAATATTATTTTATGTGAATATGTTACCGTAAATAGAGTCGCTGCAAGTATGAAAACGTAGTAGTAGCGGACCTCTAATTATTGACGTGAAGTACGAGTAGTGCATTTTAAATTAATAAAGGTCCGGCTACTAGCATACAAAACACAAAAATCAATAAATGGAAGCATGGTATATAGGGTAAGCACCACGAGTAATCGAGTTTGTAAGCATGATATATGGAATGGTACTGTGAGACGAGGCGCATAGCTGGTAGAGGTAGCAGATGGTAGAGGCCTGGGGATTCGCTGAGCAGCACAGCACATCAAGACAACGCGGAGAGGTGTTCCGGCAATCATCTTCGACGGGAAGGAGGCCTGAAGGATCTCCAGGTAATTTATTTAAAATTTCTGTTGCTTTATAAACATTTGTGAAATTCTGTGCTGTGTGGTTGACCTTTTTGTGGCATATTTATGGTTGTAGAGACTTATTGAAAAAGATACATGTACTGGACAATTTATTGATGTTAAATATTGAAAAAGGGCGTAGTTAGAACATCCAAATTTTAATCAGGATAAAAATTGAATTGTCAAGGGTAAACGGCTGTGTAATTTCGGTTTAAATTTATGCAAGGTTTAAAAGGCATATACAAACTAAACTGGGTTATTTTGAGCTCACCATACTCCAGTGTGATGTCCGTTTAGGGTAACATGTGAGGGTCCATCTACTCAGATCTCATTGAAGTTATTTAAAATTTATTAGGAAAATCAAGGACTTTAAGACCATACCATAATTTGAGTTTTATAATTATTGTATCTAACTGTTTTTAACTCATGTAAATATAATTTATCTGTTAATAGGTGTAAATAAAAGGTTGTATGTTTGTGGTATTATTTGAGTTTTCAAATTGTATATTTAGGTATTCGAGAGGCAAGAGTAATATGTTATAAAATTTAGGTATCTGTAAGAAAATTGAGGCAATTGCAGCTAGGCATTATTATAATATATTGAAGATAGTATATATATATAGGGTAGTTTTAGAACGTATATTTTTATAAAGATAAACATAATTTAGGCATTTTAGCAGCCTAAAGGCAATTTTATATAAATATTTAAAACTTTCATAATTCCAGGGCATATTAATATTATATTTTTAAATAAACACTATATACAATATATACATATATTAAAACATAATAATATTATATTTGATATCATAATTATTTCTGTTAGTTTTTAGTGTGAGTTTCAACTGTTTTTGAAAATGGCCCCGTTATTATAATTGCCACTGATAATACCAATTTGTTACATTTTAGGGCATTTTACCTAAAGTCATATTTTAAATAATTTTGAATTTCTTTCAGTATACAGGGTGTTTCATTTCCAAAGGCAATTATAACTTATATTTTTAAATGAACACCCTATAATTTTATTACAATGAATAAGTCCATAAAGGTCTTTACATGTTAGCATACCTCAAATATTATTTCTGAGATATTGATTTCTTTAAATTTTATGAATATTCAACTTTACATATTAAATAAAATGGGTATTAGTATAACATTGCATTTTGCATTAACAATCACTACATTATCATAATTTTACAAGTAAAAATCTTTACAATATTCCATCAATCATATTTGCCAGTAAAATATCATTTTTGAAAATTCTTCAATACAGAAATCAGTGTCAGGTTTCAAAATAACAATTACAATTAAATTTATTTAAATGGCATTTATTAATTGTTATTGTCTTTAACATGGATATTCCTTTAATTCTTATGCAATTGTTTGTTGAGCATTCCCTTACCTAAATCATTATTGTATTTTGATTCTTCTGTAAAATTATTATGAAAATGTTTAATTTACATCTAAAAATAGAACTATTGTGTTAAATGACACACATAATTATAAAACAATTAAATACATTTTGATTAGAAATCAATAAGTTATCAAAGTAACTGATTTTCACTGTTTAACAATTTATAAAACCTGCTAATATGCTATCGCAGAATTCTGCAGATAACAATTATGCATTTATATTTAAAAATTGTTCAAACGAATCAGTGTAGTTGAAAATTAAGCAATTACAATCAAAATGTTATTAATTGGTTTATTAATATTAATAGTGTTGTATTTACAGATGTAATCTAAATTCTTATAAATTTAAGAAATCAAATATCTCATAAAGTAATGGATTTAGTTTGAATCTTCAATGTAAAGATCATTTATGAACTATCCATGTCAATAAAATGTAGAGTCCATTAAAAAATTAATATAATTGCTGTTAAATGACAACCCTGTACTACAAATAATTTAAAAGTCATATTTACATTCTATGATATGTAAAATTGTTTATCTTTTATACATAAGTTGTGTATTATCCTGTTCTAACATTTCTAAAAACATATGTAATATCTCAAAATTCTAAAAGATATAGATAGATATAATAATATATTATAAGTTTTTATACTTTATAAAATTGTTATAATAATGTAGTTGATGTTAATAAAAATGTATTAATTGTTATAATATGTGTAATTTATGAAACTTGTAGCATTCCAAAATATTCTTAAAATTTGATTTAGAAATGCACAATATGCTCAAAGTAATGGATTTAGGTATAGGAATTTTATACAAAATTATGACAGTGCACACTTAAAACTATCCACTGTAGCAATAATATATATATATATATATATATATAATATATATATATATATATTATATATATGCGTAAACCTACAATCGTACTAGTATACTTGGGATATATATGAGTTTCAAATAGTCATAGGTTTACTAAAATATCGTCATGTAAATGGTATTATTTAGGCTGCATTGAAAATGAAAGTTGTGATAGCGAGTGGCAATGATATTATGATTCTATTTTTTTCGTAAAAACAGTGAGCTAGTCTCATTAAACTAACGATAGGAATAGAAGATATAATTTGAATATATTAATAGTCTTTTATAGTTTTCAAAATGTATAAAATGTAGGATGCTCCATTAAAAACTATAAGTTTACGATTGCCCTGTAATTATGAAACGCTATGTATGCTCCAAATATATATTTAAAATGTGCATGTAATAGACTATGCGTAATAGACCTCAAATTTGGTTACGTAGCTTTTATGATATACGGAGTTATTGACCTTGCCTACACAAACTCGGACCTAGCGTATTTACTACAATTATGTATAAATAATACATATATAGACATAATATATAAATTTCTTGGATATATATTGCCGTTTAATTTATAGATTTAGCTCTTGTTAATTAGGTGTAACTAAAAGGTCTTATGTTTGTCGGTATTATTTGGTAGCTTTATTGGAATGGTGTGGAGTGATGAAGCGCATCAATTCAACGGTGTGTTTGCGTCTGAATCCAGCCAGTAATTAAACTACCGATATTCGAGAAGAGGCACAGCTGAGCTAGCCAGGAAGCTGAAGGTATTTGAAGAAGAAATAAAAGGGTAAGAAATTTATAAAGTTTTTAGTTTGTTTTTCGAAAATTTTATGACGGCCCAGTGAAGGCTCGATGTTAAAACTTTAATCCACGATTCCACGGCAATAAATATATATATATATATATATATATATATATATATATATATATATATGTACTAACTATGCGTTACGACCTCCAAATTTCGTATAATGTATACGTTGAGACCTCATATATGACGCTATGGCCTCCGAAATCGGAGGCCATAGCGTATTTAACAATTTCGTGCATGTAAATAATCTATAGGGTGCATAGAGCATAACTGCAAAAATTTTTGTGGAGGTCACTATGCCTGTTTTTATGATTTCATAGGGGGTTTTAGTTCCTTGCGTTAGCCACTGGCGCTAGCGTTTTTGATACATCGTACGGATACTACGAAGAGACCTCCATATATGTTTCCTTCGGTAAATGTTCTAATTCTAGTACGATGTGGCCTCTTGTTATTGGCAACATTGCAGTAGCATGGAAGGGATAGAAGCGCATCAATTCAACGGTGTGTTTGCGTCTGAATCCAGCCAGTAATTAAACTACCGATTTTGCCATAACATATAATTTTAGGTGCGTTATGGAGAACAGATTCTTTCCCTCCGCATATACAAGTTCCTATGCATTTATACGTATTAATAATTACCGATCTTTGTATAATTTGGTTTTAAAAAAGTCACTTAAGAATGGAGTTTGTTCTAAACAAAATATTATTTGTTCTTAAATCACATATTACTGTAGCAGTACCATTGTGGTATAAAGACATAAATAGACTTGTTAATACAATAATGTGCACCTGAATAAAATGTTGTATTTAGTCTTTATTTGGCGAATTATATACTCAGCATAGAATTCTTCATGAATTGAGTGTTCACTTAAAATTGGTACATCACGGTGTGAAGTAATGCATAAAAATAAAATTAACTTAGTCTTCAGGTTTTATAACATTTTCACCCAAATTCTATGATCATATTCTATAATTACGCTAATTAATATAAAAGCATGTTTACGTTATATTTGTAAACAACTGTTATGTTGTGGAAACCACAGACGCCAAATAATTAATTAGTTAAATGCAATAAAACTTTGTTTCGTTCTATTGTCATAGTATTTAGACACGTCAACAACCTCGTGAGTTGTCCTTGAGTGTTTATTGATCGTTGTTCAATTTTAAAGTTATTTCAATTTCTTAAAAAATGAATTATCGTTCAAGGCCTAAGCTTCCAATTTTACGTAAACCGATTTATACTCGCATCAATTGCTTCGATCGAAGAGGCATTTGTTATTAAAATTATTTAGTGCGGAATCAAAAATTCCAGCCTCCGTCTAGTTTTTGTGTTGTTAATGAGTTTTACAAATTTATAATTATACAAATAATACATATTAACATCTGGCGTTAGAGAAAATAACAGTTTTATCGTTTTGATTGATTATCGAGGATTATATTTTAATAAATACCTACAAATGCATTTTATTTGAATTATCTTTGGAATTTTTGAAATAAAAGCCACGTATAGGAAACGGTTTTGAAAAAAGATCGATTTAAATAAATCAATACTCGAACTCTCGTTTGATATAAGAGTAATATTTTCTTTTTCATATTTGCGGTAAAAATCTTTAACTTTAATACATATGTATTTCGATGTTATATATCAAACCAATGGCCCAATAAATAAACAGATCATTGTCCGTTACAGTATCCATTCCGTCACCGGCCTATTCTACAACTTGCCGGCCGACTCATACTTGCTCACTCGCTTACTCACTTGCTGACTGACCAATTAACACGCTCACTCACTGACTCCCGCCGACCGTCCGATCGACAATTGTCACTCACTTGCCGACTGGCCAACCTCCTTACTCACTCACACACTTTTTTATTCAATTACCCACTCGCCGGCACAGTCACTGACTTACTCGTTGACGAGCAAACAAACACACTCACTAACTAAATCATTAAATGACATCCGCAGATTCACTTGCGTATCATCTTATATACTCACTGACCGACACACTTATTGCCTCACTCAGACCAGCTCACTTGCCAACCGACCAATCAACCCACCGAGCTACACTCTTACTAACACTCACTAAAACATCATCGCTCGCTCACTTATTGACTCCACAACTCATCCACCAATACCTTCCCTCTCATTCTACACTGATTCATTCATTGATGAATTCACCGACCGACCAATCGACACATTTGCCGATCGATGAATCAACACGTTCCTTTGTCGACTGGTTAGCCGACTGGCATACCCATTGACTGATTCTGTCCCCAACTCGTAATCGACACACTCACTGATTCACCCACTCACTGACTCCCTGGCGCATTCACTCAAACACTCACTACTTGCTGGCCGACATACTCTCACTGGCTTGCAGTCATTCACTCTCAGTCGCAGACCAACCGATCTACTGGCCGATCGACACGCACACATACTACACCAATCACTGACTTGCTCAGTGGTTCATCCCCTACTTGCCGAGCGACACATTCTCACTGATTTACTCACTGATTCACTCGTCGACCGATCGATCGACATACTCTTTGATCGACCCATCGACTATCCACCGGCTCGCGGACTGGCTGACCGACAAACATACTCACCAACTAACTCTCTGAGCCACTCGCTGGCTGGCTGATCCACCGACACTCACTCACTTGCAGACTTACTCATTCAGTAATACATATGTCGACCGATACACTTACTGACTAACCCGCCGGCCGAAATACCGAGCGACATACTCACTCACCGACCGACACTCATTCATGAAATCAATTTCTTGTTAATTGACTCATGCGTCAGCTAGCCGACACTATAACACACACTGAATCACTCACTGATTCGTTCCGCAACTCGTCAATCAGAACACGCTCACTACTCACTCACTACAGACTCATGCATTCTTTTACCGACACCCTCACTTGCTCACTTTTTGACCGATATAGACACTTACTCACTCACCGAACTATCGTTGGACATTCGCTTGCAGACTGATCGAAAGGTTGTCACACTCCATCTCTCACTAATTGATTCTGCCGCGCGCCGGTCAGCACTTACCAACCACTTACCCACTAACTCACTTACCTACCAAACGATTGCCACACACTCTCTCACCCGCCGACCGACCAACATATTTATAGACTTACCCGCCGGCTATCCGTACGATCGAAACTCACTCATTCACTTTCCGTTCGGCCAATTAAACGACCAACCCACTCACTGAATTATTCAGTGACTCATTCGACCACTTGTTACCAACACACTCACTTACTCATTTGCCGAGCGGCAACAGAACGACCTATCGTAAAACACACTCACTGACTCACCCACCAACTCGTTTGCCGACCGACCCGCTCACTAAATGGTCGACCAAAATTCGCTCACCATGTCGCAGACTAACTCACTAACTCGCTCACGTAGGATTCACATTAAAACTTGCCGTTTGACCTACTAACTGACACTCTTTGACTCATCAACTACTTACTAACTTACAAATTTAATGATTCATTTGCCGATTCATTTGCATATCGTCTCATTCTTTCATTGAACAATCGATGCACTCGCTAACTGACTTATCGTTTCACTCAAATTAGCTCGATAACTCACTAGTCAACCGATCGACCTACTCACTAGTCGACACTCCTACTAACGCGAACTCACTTTCGCTCTCTCACTTACTGACTCCACCCTGATACACTCAGTGACGCGCTCATACACGACTCATTTATTGGCACACTTATCTAACGACTCACTCCCAATTCACCAACTGACACACTTTTACTAATCTATTGACTCGCCCATTTACTCATTAGCAACTCGTCGATCGACACACTCACTAACTCACAAACCCAAGCATTTTCACTCACCGACTAACCTATCTACTGACCGATCGACACATGTACTATATTACTCACTGAACCACTCACTGACCCACTCACTGACTCACTCACTGCTTCACTCCCCATTTCGCCGAGCGACACATTTTCACTGATTCACTCTTTCATTCACTGACTTACGCATCGACCGACCTGGTTTTATCTTTTTCACATCGACGCTTCCAATAAAAATGATCTTCCCCAATTCTGGATTCCATTCAAATTATTGCCATTACACTATGGACCATCATTAAATTATACACCCCATTTTATTTCAATGCTTCAAACTTAGACTTTTATCATTCTTGCCCCAGACTTAAAATTGTAGTTTGTTTCATCCCTGTACTTCAAAATTGTTTTATTCTTCTTTTCCCCTGGACATCTCAATTGTATTACTGTATTTTTCCCTTAACATCAGAATCATAGTCTATTTCCCTCAGACCTCGAAACCCTATTATTTTTATGTCTTAGTTTACAATAAATTCATTAAAAACGTACTTACGTTTAAACGGTAATTATAATCTTCTTATTCGCACTCATTTTATTTTTCACTTTTATACTTACTACGTATTACTTTGTTTAATTGCAATGCACTTCGGCTTTCATTGAGTTCAAAACTGACTTTCCTATCAAGGTGCATGCTAATATAATCTCGAATTCCCACTCCATCCGTGGGTTTGGTCTCTGACCAATCAAATAATTTTATTTACAGCAGTTTCTGATGCAATGCTCCACGCTTTCCCATAATCACGACCTGCCCGCAGCTGTGTTTTATTATCAACATGCTGTATTTTGATAGATTACTTGCTTTTCTATAAACAACTGATGCAACCCGACTTTAAATTTCCATGTTTACATGTGATTCACGCAATTTTTAATCATTTCTCTTATCAAATTGGTTAGATCTTTGTACGCATTTGTATTAACTGCTTGAAACTCTATTTCTATATCCGTATTAATTTAATCGTCTGAAACTCTTCTTCTAAATGCGTGTCTAATTACACTTTATCATTCATTTCCCAATATACGCGTACTTCCACTGAAAAATATCCTTATTTGTTTTACCTAAATTAACTAAACTTTATCTACAGGGTATTTAATATTTACTATTTACTTAATACATGTATTTCTCATTCCTACGCCAACCATGCGTCTTCCTATGTTTACCTGCGTCGCCCAAAAACTATTTCTACTTTATATACAGGGTGTTGACTACTTACTATCTACAAACTATGTCTATTTCTTAATTATTTCCTTAAATAAGTGTGGTTTTCTGCTGCCTATTCTAATTACTCTTTCCCGAACGACCTTTACTATAACGTGCACCCTTAAGCAACCCCTTATCACAGTAATATATATATACATATATATATACATATATATATATATATATATATATATATATATATATATATATGCTGCAATCAGTTTCTGTATGGGGGAGTCGCAAAAATTATTGTTGTGATTTAGGTACAGTGAACTGTACCAATGATGATTCAACTAGTAAATATGAAATTACAATCTTACCTTCCTTTTCTTTTTTTGCATGACTAGAACAAAAAAAATCATACTGTCGAATTTACAAACTAAAAAAAATAAAACACAGCAATCTCAATAAACATCTATACATAAAAAACATTCTCTTTCATACAAAAGAATATCGAACAGTTTACAGCTTAATTTTATTCATAAAATTGTTTCTAAATTATTATTACAATATTCGTTACCTATTCTTTGTTAGCAGGTACAAAATCCTCTTTAATTTATAAATGGATAATTTTCCTATCTTTACTACCCCGCTCGTGAATGTAATTGACTAATAACCTTTCACAGTTAATTTATTAAAATGAAAATGCTTCGAACTTTGAACTCAAAATTTTCTGGCATCCATCCGCTTCACAATTAATAAAATTGAACGCTTATGCTAATTTAAATTACAAAATATTTTAATGTTCTTATCAATTAACAAACAAAGAATCATAATTTATAGTTGCAGAATATAGCGCTTTTCAGCATCTGATTTATAACGTAAGTTATGGTATTATAAACTTACTTGTTTATCTTATCTCTGCAGCAGTTTATCAATTTTTAAAATACATTCACTTTTAATCTACTAAACTCAGCAATAGCCTTGCATCATCATTTATGTCGAAGATTTTTAAAACTAATCATGTTTATAGTTGTACCAAGTTTTACGGTACTTGTTGCATATCGTAAAATTATAAATTGCTTGAACTTATACGTTCAAATCCTTACTTACGGTTACATATTTGATGTCTTCAAATAACTGACCCTATGTCAGATGTCACATATTGTTTGGCTTAAGAAAGAATCCCATCGTTCTTCTTAAAATCCAGTGTAGATTCAAAAATTATCTCTATACGTCAATTTCCATAACATTCTCAATTTATTGTTGAATACTAGTCGCCGCTGATGTAAGAATTTACTTCAATTTTGCGTTTTAATGATTTAATGGGCGTCAATTGTTGTGATTTATGATGTTGTAAAGCGTCGTTTATACATTTTTATCGCACAGAGTCAATATTCGTTTTTTCTTTCTCTCCTATTGTACTATGGATAGCTATTAAAAATATTTCTTATATATTTTACTGCATTTTAATAACCGCGCAAGTTCCTCGAAACCGCGTTTATTCATTGATATAAACAATCAAAGCTTTCAATGACTTTTAAAGACTATTAGTAAAAACGTATTAAAAATTTTTGAAGAATGTTTTGTTTGAAACTCTTAAAATTAATTTAATTACATAATAACAGCTCAAAAATGCATTCCTTATGCTTTGCAAATTCAATTGATGTTGTGCTTTTACGACAAATAAAGCGAATACACGGAAAGTATGTTTCGTTTTAACGCATATGAAATGAATGGTTTTGTATTTATGAAAACTCGTTTTCAGTAACTTTGGTGTCGTTTACATGGAGTATACAACCCTTGTGACCTTATATAACCCTAAATAACCCTATATCATAGCAATATATATATATATATATATTACTCATATTTAGACCAGGGTAGAAAATTAAATAATCACATCAAATAATTTTAATCACCGTGTATAAGGAATTTTATTAGATAATACGCGTTATTAAAACCATGAAGCATAAATAAACTCGGTTGTTTCTGTAAAAATAAGAAATTTAAATTATCTATAAGACGCTTTACATCAAAAGAAGCAGTATTGAAAAGCGCAGTGGATAATTTAATTATTCCTAAACAAATGGAAATTACGTGCAAAATTTATATTAATGAACTCTATTTTAAATAACTGGTATTAAACAAAACGTACGGATAATAATTTGTATTCGCTAAAAATGAAAGGATGGAAATCAATTTTAATTGGAGTTAATTGAACCATTATTAATAATAAGCATAAAACTTGTAAAACCCAATAATAGTCAAATCGTAGGAAGGTTATTTAAAATGTTACGTTTGAACACCCTGCGTGTTTTTAAAAGGCAATTTCAAGTTAATTTGTTTGGATAAACATATTGATTCTAAGGATATTGGAAACGATCAGATGCTTTAGCAGGAAATACAGAACACCTGCGTATTTTTAAAAAGCTCATTCTGCGTAAATTTGGCAAATAATTAATGTTTCAAAGAATCTTGGAGAAACCGGGGCTTAATATTCACGAGAATGTGCGATACGGGGTTATTAAACCAAGATAACAGTCCGCGTGGACTAAAATATAATCGATAATGAAGAGTGTCAAGTTGCACCAATACGAACAGGTTAGAGAAGGAAAGAGAAATGCGTCAAGCAAAGACACATATTGTAAAAGGGCGGGATTTAAGCAACGTCAAGGGGTTGCGATTGGTTAAAAATAGGATGCATATATCAGAGGTAGAACAACAATTTCTGTATAAAAGTAATTAGTTTTTCTCGGACAACTTTGCGGGCCGTGTTGAAATTTTCTGAGATCTCAATGGGGTGAGGACTAAATTCATAAAATCGACGTGCAGGCTACAGACTGGGAACGTAGAATGAGGAATTCGTTGGAATTACCCGTTTTAGGGAACAAAGCGACGTGTCGGCTATTCGCTATATATACAGGCGGGAATATGTGTTTCTCTCTTAGACTCTTAGACTTTCGACGATTCGATGCGTTAAAAGCTCGTGCATCCGCGACTTGATATTAAACAGTGCATTTTAGTTTGATTAAATAATTTAAAGTGTGCTAGTATATTTTAGTGACTCAAAATAGTTGGTTATTTTACGTGCTAACATGAATGTACTTCAGTGCACTTAGATACAAGGTAATAAAAGTTTATTATCACGGTACCAATTAGTAAGATTTACAACGACAAATGTATACCCAAAAGTAGGCAGTTTTGGCGTATATTGGTAATATTGGTAAAAGGAAGTATGAATTTCTTTGCTATTTTGCGGGGTGTTAATGACTAAATGGTTCGTAAATGTGTCTGCATCCACTGAACCAGAGGCAGATATACACAGATGAGTTCCGGAAAAGCCTAGAAACAACTTTAAATTAATGGTGATGAAGAACATTTTAAAGCGTTGATAACTTGAAGCTGTAAATAGAATCCGGTTGGAATGGTGTGATTTACAAAAGGGACGATTACACTGAAGCTACGAGGACAATAACCTTCAGGTAAATTGTACTATTTTGTTTGACATTTTTGTGTGTATTGAATGACTTTATAATTGATTTACTTTAAATGGACATTAGTGGAATTTTTCTAACCATAAAATTTAATTTTAAGATGAAATTTGCTTGTTTAAGTAAAAGGGGTATTTTGGTTTGATGTTCGGGAATAGGATGAAATTTTGGGTAGGTCTTTGAGCTCAATTAGACAAACCTGGTTAATTAACGTAAAGGGTGGTAGATGCTCCTTTATACTCAGACTCTGGTCTGCTTATCTTGTTATATTAATTAGTAGGCATCCAACAAGGACTTTAATTTTGGATGCACAGCAAAATGATAATAAAATTAATCCGGAAATTCTTTTAAAACTGAATTTTATGTTCAAATTTAATTTGAAAATTTAATGTAGTCTGAATATTGATGTAAATAGAGTTAACGTTGATGTTTGTGGTAGGAATGTGTTGTTTAATTTTTATGATTGAGAATGGAAGTTATCTAGAAGAGCAGCCGAGGCGATTAACAGAAGGAATCAACGGACCAGCAGATTTAAAAGGTATCACAGCATTCTTGACGCCCAAACTGTGGGGCTCGAATGTTTTTTTTTAAGGGCCAGTACCTAGAGATATGAGAGGTTTCACAGCATTCTTGGCGACCCAAAAGTGAGGCTCGAGTTCCAAATAAAATTTTTGTTATTTTATTCCAGGAAACTGGCGATCTGAGAGAGAGAGTTTCTGTTTGTGGATAAATTTAAAAGTATTTTAGAGTGTGTGAGAGTGATTAGAACGTATGCAGAGAAAGGAGTGGTTAAGGAGTCAAGGAGTGGAAATTGGAAGTGACGATAGTGCATTGTGTGGGAAAAATTCGAAAATGGAAGAAGCAGGAGGCAGTAGAGATCAGTCGAGGACGGAATCGGGGGATCAAGGAAACGAGATGATATTGAGAATGTTAGAGAGAATGAACGAAGAATCTAATAGAGCGAGGAGGAGTCCAACCAAAAATTAGAGCAGATAAGTGGGAAAATTGAACAAAATACTAAAGAATTTACAGAATTTAAAGATAGTCTTACCGTGAAACTGGGGAAGTAGAAAATAGGGTTGAAAAAATGAGCGTGATATTACAGGTCTTCGACAGGAAATGGGACATTTAAGGTCCGAAGTACGCATTTTCTGTGAAGAAGAAATAAACGTAAAATGACTGAAGTAACGGACTCATGTAGGGATCAGTTAGGCAGGGTAGAACGCGAAGTTAGTAGTATTAAATACAACATATCAAATTTAACGGGGGATGGTCCCAGATTTTCTACAGGTGGAGTATCATTGGACCAACACATGAAGTTTTATGGTGATAACAGGGTAAATCCACAAATTTTTATTAATAGTGTAAGAAATCTAGTGGGAAATTTATTTGACGAACAGACTAAACTGAATACGATAAAGGCTTTATTAAAGGACAACGCGGAAGCATGGTACAATTTAGTAGGACAGGACATAGACACGTATCAGGACTTTGAAAACAAATTTTTAAAACACTACTGGAGTGACCACAGACAAGACCAGGTACGAGACGACTTAATTACAGGAAAATTTAAGGGAGAGTTTGCAGGTTCTAGGAGCAATATGCCATCCGCAAATACAGTGTGGCCAAACAACTGAATCCACCATTGACGGACAGACAGATTATCAAGTACCTATCACGACATTTTGAACTGGAAATTAGACAACACGTGGCCTTACAAAACATCACAGAACGGGAGACATTTTTAGAGTATTTGCAGAGATATGACGATGTATGTGTAGGACGGACAAGAGAGATACGAGAACGAAACGTTAACACAGTTAGGTTTGACAACAGGACACCGAATTATCCGAGACGGCCTGACTACAACAGAAATTTTCGACCGAATTGGGAACGACGAGGACAGGAATACAGGAGCAATAGTGCGACTAGGGGACCGACGCCAAGACCTAGTTACACGAGACAGAACAGTTTACCGGAAGTAAACAGGACTGTGACCAGCACGCCGAATAGAGATAGGGACACGGATATTAACACGAGGAGGACGTACGCACAGGTTGTAGAAGGACAACCAGGACCAAGCACGGAAAACAGGATGAGACAGGATTTTTAGAACGCGACAGACCACTAGATTTCTGTGTAAATGTATACAAACATCCACGTGAATTTTTCAAAATTGAGGAGGAAGTAGAGCCAGAAACTGAGGAAAAATTATGTTTGCCAATTATTAATTTAGAAATTTTTGAGAATAATGTAGAAGTATTACTTGATACAGGGGCAGAGGCGAGTTTAATATCGGAGGAATTCGTCAGCAAAATTAGGGATAAGGTTTGTGATAGAATTATGCCTATAAAACGTAGCCATTTAGTAGCTCCAAATAAAAAGAAGTTTGCTGTAGTAAATAGTGTTGTGGTGCTTAGGATAGATATAGGAAGTTTAAGCTGTGAACAGGAGTTTGTAATTGTACCTGGACTGAAGTTTCAGAGCATTTTAGGTGTTGACTGTATGATGAAGTTAGGGTTTTGATAGATATGGAAAGGAAGGTAATAAGAATTAAGGATAGGGTAGTGCCATGGAAAGGCAGTTATGAAGTCACAGAGGATGACACGGGGTTTAGTATTAATGTAGTAGAGGTAGAGGATGATGAGGTTAAACAGATCAACACAATAAGATGTCCAGAGGAAAGGAAAGTAGAGGTTCAAGCTTTAGTACAAGAAAATGCAGAATTAGTGGGGTAGAAGCAGCATATCGGGAGCAGGTGAAGGCAGAATTATTTTTGACGAGGTTAAGTGGCAAGTTTGTTTTTAATAAAGTAGATTTAAGGGATTCATTCTGGCGGATTCCATTACACAAGCACTCTAGCAGGTACAGAGGATTTTCCGTAGAGGGAAAAGTTGATAATTTTAAAGTAGTATCGTTTGGTTTGTCGGCAGAAAAGGAAATGATAATGAATAAGAAACAGACAAGTGTAGGGACTGAAGAAGAAGTAATATTTAAGAGTCAGGATAATAGGGGTGATAAGTTTGGTATATGTGAGATAATAGGGATGTTAAGTATAGATATAGAAGGGGGAGAGATAGGGATGAAGAGTATTAGGTTGGTGAGAAGAAAGACTTGGAGGGTCAAGAAGAGAGTTAGATTTAAATAGAATAGGGATAGAATAGGTGTATATAGAAAAGTAGAAGTAAGTGTTTATAGAAAATAAAGCTAGGTATAGGATAAATATGGGGGATAGTTAGAAATAGGTGTTTAGGATGAGAATAAAGATTTAATGTAGGAAGAAAATAAGATAGGTTAAGTATAGATATTTCATATAAGATTAGTGGAGAGTTAGGAATAGAGTAAAAGTAGGATAGGCATATAGGATTAGGTAGGGGGAAGTAAAGTATAGTGAAGAGTAGTTAAAAGTTAGGAATAGGATAGGTATATAGGATGTATATAGGATTAGATGGATAAGTAGGATGAAGTTAGGGATAATTTCAGTTTATAGAAGTAGGTGAGAATTAGGAATAGGATAGGGATATAGGATAGGTGTAAATATTTTTGGATTGGAGACAAAGTAGGTAAGTTAGATAGATAAGGATAGAGAGAGATAGGCAAAATTTTGTAAAGATTTTTGGCAGTCTAAATATTTGATATTTGCATTCAAATAAGTGGGATTATTTGTATTCAAATAGGGGGAAAATACTCATATTTAGACCAGGGTAGAAAATTAAATAATCACATCAAATAATTTTAATCACCGTGTATAAGGAATTTTATTAGATAATACGCGTTATTAAAACCATGAAGCATAAATAAACTCGGTTGTTTCAGTAAAATAAGAAATTTAAATTATCTATAAGACGCTTTACATCAAAAGAAGCAGTATTGAAAAGCGCAGTGGATAATTTAATTATTCCTAAACAAATGGAAATTACGTGCAAAATTTATATTAATGAACTCTATTTTAAATAACTGGTATTAAACAAAACGTACGGATAATAATTTGTATTCGCTAAAAATGAAAGGATGGAAATCAATTTTAATTGGAGTTAATTGAACCATTATTAATAATAAGCATAAAACTTGTAAAACCCAATAATAGTCAAATCGTAGGAAGGTTATTTAAAATGTTACGTTTGAACACCCTGCGTGTTTTAAAAGGCAATTTCAAGTTAATTTGTTTGGATAAACATATTGATTCTAAGGATATTGGAAACGATCAGATGCTTTAGCAGGAAATACAGAACACCTGCGTATTTTAAAAAGCTCATTCTGCGTAAATTTGGCAAATAATTAATGTTTCAAAGAATCTTGGAGAAACCGGGGCTTAATATTCACGAGAATGTGCGATACGGGGTTATTAAACCAAGATAACAGTCCGCGTGGACTAAAATATAATCGATAATGAAGAGTGTCAAGTTGCACCAATACGAACAGGTTAGAGAAGGAAAGAGAAAATGCGTCAAGCAAAGACACATATTGTAAAAGGGCGGGATTTAAGCAACGTCAAGGGGTTGCGATTGGTTAAAATAGGATGCATATATCAGAGGTAGAACAACAATTTCTGTATAAAAGTAATTAGTTTTTCTCGGACAACTTTGCGGGCCGTGTTGAAATTTTCTGAGATCTCAATGGGTGAGGACTAAATTCATAAAAATCGACGTGCAGGCTACAGACTGGGAACGTAGAATGAGGAATTCGTTGGAATTACCCGTTTTAGGGAACAAAGCGACGTGTCGGCTATTCGCTATATATACAGGCGGGAATATGTGTTTCTCTCTTAGACTCTTAGACTTTCGACGATTCGATGCGTTAAAAGCTCGTGCATCCGCGACTTGATATTAAACAGTGCATTTTAGTTTGATTAAATAATTTAAAGTGTGCTAGTATATTTTAGTGACTCAAAATAGTTGGTTATTTTACGTGCTAACATGAATGTACTTCAGTGCACTTAGATACAAGGTAATAAAAGTTTATTATCACGGTACCAATTAGTAAGATTTACAACGACAAATGTATACCCAAAAGTAGGCAGTTTTGGCGTATATTGGTAATATTGGTAAAAGGAAGTATGAATTTCTTTGCTATTTTGCGGGGGTGTTAATGACTAAATGGTTCGTAAATGTGTCTGCATCCACTGAACCAGAGGCAGATATACACAGATGAGTTCCGGAAAAGCCTAGAAACAACTTTAAATTAATGGTGATGAAGAACATTTTTAAAGCGTTGATAACTTGAAGCTGTAAATAGAATCCGGTTGGAATGGTGTGATTTACAAAAGGGACGATTACACTGAAGCTACGAGGACAATAACCTTCAGGTAAATTGTACTATTTTGTTTGACATTTTTTGTGTGTATTGAATGACTTTATAATTGATTTACTTTAAATGGACATTAGTGGAATTTTTCTAACCATAAAATTTAATTTTAAGATGAAATTTGCTTGTTTAAGTAAAAGGGGTATTTTGGTTTGATGTTCGGGAATAGGATGAAATTTTGGGTAGGTCTTTGAGCTCAATTAGACAAACCTGGTTAATTAACGTAAAGGGGTGGTAGATGCTCCCCTTTATACTCAGACTCCGGTCTGCTTATATTGTTATATTAATTAGTAGGCATCCAACAAGGACTTTAATTTTGGATGCACAGCAAAATGATAATAAAATTAATCCGGAAATTCTTTTTAAAACTGAATTTTATGTTCAAATTTAATTTGAAAATTTAATGTAGTCTGAATATTGATGTAAATAGAGTTAACGTTGATGTTTGTGGTAGGAATGTGTTGTTTAATTTTTATGATTGAGAATGGAAGTTATCTAGAAGAGCAGCCGAGGCGATTAACAGAAGGAATCAACGGACCAGCAGATTTAAAAGGTATCACAGCATTCTTGACGCCCAAACTGTGGGGCTCGAATGTTTTTTTTTAAGGGCCAGTACCTAGAGATATGAGAGGTTTCACAGCAATATATATATATATTTATTAGGAGTTGTGGGTTTCAGGTCTGCTGGATTAAAGAGTACTCTTTTTTATCACCTAAATTTTCGGATATATTTCTATCCTTTTTCAAAGGTGCTACAATAAGAAAACGCTATTACAATATTAATAACTAAAGTACCTACTAAATTGAGGTTACTAATAAATTGGCGTTGTATAAATATAAAAGGCAAGCACAATTCTACAAACTAAAACATAAAAAACATAAGTATAACATAAAAATTTCATATTTCTGTATACAGTGACAATTTTTGAAAGTTTGATTTTGTATACAAAACTTTGTTTTCTAATTATGTGCGAAAGGTGTTGCTAGATTTTCTAAGTAATAAGTATGTACGTGTATGTGAGTGTAACAATGTCGATAACATAATTTGGTTGGAGTAAGATGTAATAAATATATTTATCTTGGTGTTGTATTTGTATCTGAATTATTATCAGACTGAAAATGTAATAAATATGTGTATATAGTACTCAAATTATTTATATCTGTTCTTTTATTCATGGTGTTAGGGTATCTGTAAATGTAGCACATTTCTTGAAATTCTCTTTTTTGCTTATTGCTTACAATATTTAGAATTACTGGTTCTGAAAAGTTAATTCTATGAGAATTATTTAAATTTGCATGGATACTCAATGCACATGCATTAGGTTTAACGCGGATGTCACTTCTGTGTTGAGTTAACCTTTGTTTTAGATTTTGGGAAGTTTGCCCAATGTATTCTTCATTGCAGTCTAAACAGTTAATTTTGTAGATTACGTTTCTCTGATTTAATGGTGAAGTTTTGTCTTTAATTTTTGAAAATAAATTACTTAGTGTAAGTATATTCTTTCTTGCAATTTTTATGTTAAATTTCTTAAAAATATTATATAACTTTGGTGTCAGTTCTTTTATGTAAGGAAGAGAATGGTATTGTAAAGTGTCATTATTAGTAATGTTCGCTTCATTGTTTAAATTAATATTATTTGTATTATTAGTTGGATGGTTATATAACAGTCTATTTACTATTTTTGAAGGATAATTGTTATCTTTTAGAATTGTTCGTAATTTATTTAAATTTTTTTGATATAATGAAGGGTGACAAATTTTTTTTATTCTGTTTTTTAAACCTAATATAAAATTGATTTTAATTTTGTAATTATGATATGAGTTATAATTTAAATATCTACCCGAACATGTTGGTTTTTGATACCAGTCGAGGATTATCTTATTGTTGCTATTATGAATGAGTAAGGTATCTAGAAAAGGTACTGTATTATCTTTCTCTTCTTCACATGTAAATTGTAAATTTGGATGATAGCTGTTAAAAATTTTAAAGTTTCATTGACCATTTCTTTGGGAATTGCAGTTATTACATCATCTACAAATTTCTTTAAGAAAGGCAATGCAAATGGCAATTTACTAACTACATTATTAATAAGAGTATCCATGACTATAGTTGCTATAATCGGACTTAAATTTGAACCCATCGGAGATCCAAAAATTTGTAGATAATACTCATTATTGAAACTAAAATAACTATTGTCAAAGATAAATTCAATCACTTCTAAAAATTTTTCTTTTGGTATTGTACAATTTTTTGATATGTTATTCCATAAAGTTGTTATATTACTTAATACCAGATCTTTTGGAATATTTGTAAATAAGGATATTGTATCAAAACTAATCAGGATGTAATTGTCTGGTAACTGAAAATTATTTATAAAGTTTGCAAATTCAAACGAGTCCTGAACATTATAAGAATTATTATTCATTGATTTTGATAGAATATCTGCAATAAATTTTGATAAATTTTCGGTAGGACTGTTGTTAGATGCTACAATAGGTCTTAATGGATATCCTTCTTTGTGTATTTTTGGAAGTCCATAAAATTTTGGCGTGGAACTACTAAAATTATTTAAAGATTTTGCTTGATTTATTGAAATATATTTATTATTTTTTAATTTATTAATAATATTTAAACATCCTTTTTGAATTCTGAATGTAGGGTCTGAATTAATTTTTTTATATATTAAATTATCTGATAGAAGTGCATATATTTTTTGTTGGTAATCTGCTTTAGAAATAGCTACAGTTACATTACCCTTATCAGCTTTGACGATATATAGTTCTTTGTTTTCGTTAAGAAATGTCTTGCATTTTAAATAATCTTGAGTAATTTTTTGTTTAGAATTTGAGTACTTATGAACATAATTCGTGATTGTGTTAGTAGCACGTGATCTGTATAAATTAATTTCGTCTTGATTAATATTGCTCATAATATGTTCTAAATCTGATAATAATACAATCATAACTCTATAATTAATTGAAGGAGGAAAGCTAAATTTAGGTCCTAATGATAAAATATTTTTTATATCATCAGGTATCACAAAGTTGCTTATATTTTTAAACCAAATGTCACTTTTATTAAAAGGTATGTCATGCATTTTCGACAAGTTGTTAATCTTTTTTAGGTTATTTAGTTTAATGTCATAAAATTTTTTATTATATAAAATGTTTTGTCTGCGTTGGTATTCAACTAATGTATGATTTGGAATAATATTAGCAACTTTGTTTTTTATAAATTTTAAATCTATATTTGTGTTTCTAATCACTAGGTGAGTAATATTTATTTCTAATCTTAGAATTTTAATTTTTAGTTGATCTTCAAAACGTTTTACTATATAAGCAGTGGTATTACCATTATTTGTCAGCATGTTATGTAAACTATTTAAAGTTTGAGGAATGTGCTTTGGAAAAATGTACTTAGATTTGCATTGTAAAAGAAATATTCTTCTATTATTCATAGATGCCAATTTGATGTTCAATTTTGCCCAGCGTTTTAGGAGGAAAGTTGCTTCAGCTCCATAATTTTCAGATATTATATTATAAAAACCCATATTGCGATACTATATTTTGTAAGTTAATGACCTTGCTGTAGATTTATTTATTAGGAGTTGTGGGTTTCAGGTCTGCTGGATTAAAGAGTACTCTTTTTTATCACCTAAATTTTCGGATATATTTCTATCCTTTTTCAAAGGTGCTACAATAAGAAAACGCTATTACAATATTAATAACTAAAGTACCTACTAAATTGAGGTTACTAATAAATTGGCGTTGTATAAATATAAAAGGCAAGCACAATTCTACAAACTAAAAACATAAAAAAACATAAGTATAACATAAAAAATTTCATATTTCTGTATACAGTGACAATTTTTTGAAAGTTTGATTTTGTATACAAAACTTTGTTTTCTAATTATGTGCGAAAGGTGTTGCTAGATTTTCTAAGTAATAAGTATGTACGTGTATGTGAGTGTAACAATGTCGATTACATAATTTGGTTGGAGTAAGATGTAATAAATATATTTATCTTGGTGTTGTATTTGTATCTGAATTATTATCAGACTGAAAATGTAATAAATATGTGTATATAGTACTCAAATTATTTATATTTGTTCTTTATTCATGGTGTTAGGGTATCTGTAAATGTAGCACATTTCTTGAAATTCTCTTTTTTGCTTATTGCTTACAATATTTAGAATTACTGGTTCTGAAAAGTTAATTCTATGAGAATTATTTAAATTTGCATGGATACTCAATGCACATGCATTAGGTTTAACGCGGATGTCACTTCTGTGTTGAGTTAACCTTTGTTTTAGATTTTGGGAAGTTTGCCCAATGTATTCTTCATTGCAGTCTAAACAGTTAATTTTGTAGATTACGTTTCTCTGATTTAATGGTGAAGTTTTGTCTTTAATTTTTGAAAATAAATTACTTAGTGTAAGTATATTCTTTCTTGCAATTTTATGTTAAATTTCTTAAAAATATTATATAACTTTGGTGTCAGTTCTTTTATGTAAGGAAGAGAATGGTATTGTAAAGTGTCATTATTAGTAATGTTCGCTTCATTGTTTAAATTAATATTATTTGTATTATTAGTTGGATGGTTATATAACAGTCTATTTACTATTTTGAAGGATAATTGTTATCTTTTAGAATTGTTCGTAATTTATTTAAATTTTTTGATATAATGAAGGGTGACAAATTTTTTTATTCTGTTTTTAAACCTAATATAAAATTGATTTTAATTTTGTAATTATGATATGAGTTATAATTTAAATATCTACCCGAACATGTTGGTTTTGATACCAGTCGAGGATTATCTTATTGTTGCTATTATGAATGAGTAAGGTATCTAGAAAAGGTACTGTATTATCTTTCTCTTCTTCACATGTAAATTGTAAATTTGGATGATAGCTGTTAAAATTTTAAAGTTTCATTGACCATTTCTTTGGGAATTGCAGTTATTACATCATCTACAAATTTCTTTAAGAAAGGCAATGCAAATGGCAATTTACTAACTACATTATTAATAAGAGTATCCATGACTATAGTTGCTATAATCGGACTTAAATTTGAACCCATCGGAGATCCAAAAATTTGTAGATAATACTCATTATTGAAACTAAAATAACTATTGTCAAAGATAAATTCAATCACTTCTAAAAATTTTCTTTTGGTATTGTACAATTTTTGATATGTTATTCCATAAAGTTGTTATATTACTTAATACCAGATCTTTTGGAATATTTGTAAATAAGGATATTGTATCAAAACTAATCAGGATGTAATTGTCTGGTAACTGAAAATTATTTATAAAGTTTGCAAATTCAAACGAGTCCTGAACATTATAAGAATTATTATTCATTGATTTTGATAGAATATCTGCAATAAATTTTGATAAATTTTCGGTAGGACTGTTGTTAGATGCTACAATAGGTCTTAATGGATATCCTTCTTTGTGTATTTTGGAAGTCCATAAAATTTTGGCGTGGAACTACTAAAATTATTTAAAGATTTTGCTTGATTTATTGAAATATATTTATTATTTTTAATTTATTAATAATATTTAAACATCCTTTTGAATTCTGGATGTAGGGTCTGAATTAATTTTTTTATATATTAAATTATCTGATAGAAGTGCATATATTTTTTGTTGGTAATCTGCTTTAGAAATAGCTACAGTTACATTACCCTTATCAGCTTTGACGATATATAGTTCTTTGTTTTCGTTAAGAAATGTCTTGCATTTTAAATAATCTTGAGTAATTTTTTGTTTATAATTTGAGTACTTATGAACATAATTCGTGATTGTGTTAGTAGCACGTGATCTGTATAAATTAATTTCGTCTTGATTAATATTGCTCATAATATGTTCTAAATCTGATAATAATTCAATCATAACTCTATAATTAATTGAAGGAGGAAAGCTAAATTTAGGTCCTAATGATAAAATATTTTTTATATCAGTTTTGATACAATATCCTTATTTACAAATATTCCAAAAGATCTGGTATTAAGTAATATAACAACTTTATGGAATAACATATCAAAAAATTGTACAATACCAAAAGAAAAATTTTTAGAAGTGATTGAATTTATCTTTGACAATAGTTATTTTAGTTTCAATAATGAGTATTATCTACAAATTTTTGGATCTCCGATGGGTTCAAATTTAAGTCCGATTATAGCAACTATAGTCATGGATACTCTTATTAATAATGTAGTTAGTAAATTGCCATTTGCATTGCCTTTCTTAAAGAAATTTGTAGATGATGTAATAACTGCAATTCCCAAAGAAATGGTCAATGAAACTTTAAAAATTTTTAACAGCTATCATCCAAATTTACAATTTACATGTGAAGAAGAGAAAGATAATACAGTACCTTTTCTAGATACCTTACTCATTCATAATAGCAACAATAAGATAATCCTCGACTGGTATCAAAACCAACATGTTCGGGTAGATATTTAAATTATAACTCATATCATAATTACAAAATTAAAATCAATTTTATATTAGGTTTAAAAAACAGAATCAAAAAAATTTGTCACCCTTCATTATATCAAAAAAATTTAAATAAATTACGAACAATTCTAAAAGATAACAATTATCCTTCAAAATAGTAAATAGACTGTTATATAACCATCCAACTAATAATACAAATAATATTAATTTAAACAATGAAGCGAACATTACTAATAATGACACTTTACAATACCATTCTCTTCCTTACATAAAAGAACTGACACCAAAGTTATATAATATTTTAAGAAATTTAACATAAAAATTGCAAGAAAGAATATACTTACACTAAGTAATTTATTTTCAAAATTAAAGACAAAACTTCACCATTAAATCAGAGAAACGTAATCTACAAAATTAACTGTTTAGACTGCAATGAAGAATACATTGGGCAAACTTCCCAAAATCTAAAACAAAGGTTAACTCAACACAGAAGTGACATCCGCGTTAAACCTAATGCATGTGCATTGAGTATCCATGCAAATTTAAATAATTCTCATAGAATTAACTTTTCAGAACCAGTAATTCTAAATATTGTAAGCAATAAGCAAAAAAGAGAATTTCAAGAAATGTGCTACATTTACAGATACCCTAACACCATGAATAAAAGAACAGATATAAATAATTTGAGTACTATATACACATATTTATTACATTTTCAGTCTGATAATAATTCAGATACAAATACAACACCAAGATAAATATATTTATTACATCTTACTCCAACCAAATTATGTTATCGACATTGTTACACTCACATACACGTACATACTTATTACTTAGAAAATCTAGCAACACCTTTCGCACATAATTAGAAAACAAAGTTTTGTATACAAAATCAAACTTTCAAAAAATTGTCACTGTATACAGAAATATGAAATTTTTTATGTTATACTTATGTTTTTTATGTTTTTAGTTTGTAGAATTGTGCTTGCCTTTTATATTTATACAACGCCAATTTATTAGTAACCTCAATTTAGTAGGTACTTTAGTTATTAATATTGTAATAGCGTTTTCTTATTGTAGCACCTTTGAAAAGGATAGAAATATATCCGAAAATTTAGGTGATAAAAGAGTACTCTTTAATCCAGCAGACCTGAAACCCACAACTCCTAATAAATAAATCTACAGCAAGGTCATTAACTTACAAAATATAGTATCGCAATATGGGTTTTTATAATATAATATCTGAAAATTATGGAGCTGAAGCAACTTTCCTCCTAAAACGCTGGGCAAAATTGAACATCAAATTGGCATCTATGAATAATAGAAGAATATTTCTTTTACAATGCAAATCTAAGTACATTTTTCCAAAGCACATTCCTCAAACTTTAAATAGTTTACATAACTTGCTGACAAATAATGGTAATACCACTGCTTATATAGTAAAACGTTTTGAAGATCAACTAAAAATTAAAATTCTAAAATTAGAAATAAATATTACTCACCTAGTGATTAGAAACACAAATATAGATTTAAAATTTATAAAAAACAAAGTTGCTAATATTATTCCAAATCATACATTAGTTGAATACCAACGCAGACAAAACATTTTATATAATAAAAATTTTATGACATTAAACTAAATAACCTAAAAAGATTAACAACTTGTCGAAAATGCATGACATACCTTTTAATAAAAGTGACATTTGGTTTAAAATATAAGCAACTTTGTGATACCTGATGATATAAAAATATTTTATCATTAGGACCTAAATTTAGCTTTCCTCCTTCAATTAATTATAGAGTTATGATTGAATTATTATCAGATTTAGAACATATTATGAGCAATATTAATCAAGACGAAATTAATTTATACAGATCACGTGCTACTAACACAATCACGAATTATGTTCATAAGTACTCAAATTCTAAACAAAAAATTACTCAAGATTATTTAAAATGCAAGACATTTCTTAACGAAAACAAAGAACTATATATCGTCAAAGCTGATAAGGGTAATGTAACTGTAGCTATTTCTAAAGCAGATTACCAACAAAAAATATATGCACTTCTATCAGATAATTTAATATATAAAAAAATTAATTCAGACCCTACATCCAGAATTCAAAAAGGATGTTTAAATATTATTAATAAATTAAAAAATAATAAATATATTTCAATAAATCAAGCAAAATCTTTAAATAATTTTAGTAGTTCCACGCCAAAATTTTATGGACTTCAAAATACACAAAGAAGGATATCCATTAAGACCTATTGTAGCATCTAACAACAGTCCTACCGAAAATTTATCAAAATTTATTGCAGATATTCTATCAAAATCAATGAATAATAATTCTTATAATGTTCAGGACTCGTTTGAATTTGCAAACTTTATAAATAATTTTCAGTTACCAGACAATTACATCCTGATTAGTTTTGATACAATATCCTTATTTACAAATATTCCAAAAGATCTGGTATTAAGTAATATAACAACTTTATGGAATAACATATCAAAAAATTGTACAATACCAAAAGAAAAATTTTTAGAAGTGATTGAATTTATCTTTGACAATAGTTATTTTAGTTTCAATAATGAGTATTATCTACAAATTTTTGGATCTCCGATGGGTTCAAATTTAAGTCCGATTATAGCAACTATAGTCATGGATACTCTTATTAATAATGTAGTTAGTAAATTGCCATTTGCATTGCCTTTCTTAAAGAAATTTGTAGATGATGTAATAACTGCAATTCCCAAAGAAATGGTCAATGAAACTTTAAAAATTTTTAACAGCTATCATCCAAATTTACAATTTACATGTGAAGAAGAGAAAGATAATACAGTACCTTTTCTAGATACCTTACTCATTCATAATAGCAACAATAAGATAATCCTCGACTGGTATCAAAAACCAACATGTTCGGGTAGATATTTAAATTATAACTCATATCATAATTACAAAATTAAAATCAATTTTATATTAGGTTTAAAAAACAGAATAAAAAAAATTTGTCACCCTTCATTATATCAAAAAAATTTAAATAAATTACGAACAATTCTAAAAGATAACAATTATCCTTCAAAAATAGTAAATAGACTGTTATATAACCATCCAACTAATAATACAAATAATATTAATTTAAACAATGAAGCGAACATTACTAATAATGACACTTTACAATACCATTCTCTTCCTTACATAAAAGAACTGACACCAAAGTTATATAATATTTTTAAGAAATTTAACATAAAAATTGCAAGAAAGAATATACTTACACTAAGTAATTTATTTTCAAAAATTAAAGACAAAACTTCACCATTAAATCAGAGAAACGTAATCTACAAAATTAACTGTTTAGACTGCAATGAAGAATACATTGGGCAAACTTCCCAAAATCTAAAACAAAGGTTAACTCAACACAGAAGTGACATCCGCGTTAAACCTAATGCATGTGCATTGAGTATCCATGCAAATTTAAATAATTCTCATAGAATTAACTTTTCAGAACCAGTAATTCTAAATATTGTAAGCAATAAGCAAAAAAGAGAATTTCAAGAAATGTGCTACATTTACAGATACCCTAACACCATGAATAAAAGAACAGATATAAATAATTTGAGTACTATATACACATATTTATTACATTTTCAGTCTGATAATAATTCAGATACAAATACAACACCAAGATAAATATATTTATTACATCTTACTCCAACCAAATTATGTTATCGACATTGTTACACTCACATACACGTACATACTTATTACTTAGAAAATCTAGCAACACCTTTCGCACATAATTAGAAAACAAAGTTTTGTATACAAAATCAAACTTTCAAAAATTGTCACTGTATACAGAAATATGAAATTTTTATGTTATACTTATGTTTTTTATGTTTTAGTTTGTAGAATTGTGCTTGCCTTTTATATTTATACAACGCCAATTTATTAGTAACCTCAATTTAGTAGGTACTTTAGTTATTAATATTGTAATAGCGTTTTCTTATTGTAGCACCTTTGAAAAAGGATAGAAATATATCCGAAAATTTAGGTGATAAAAAAGAGTACTCTTTAATCCAGCAGACCTGAAACCCACAACTCCTAATAAATAAATCTACAGCAAGGTCATTAACTTACAAAATATATATATATATATATATATATATATATATATATATATGTATAGATTCGCTGATACGTTACAAGTGTGTCACATAAATAAATTACCAAGAAAGTTAGTGCTATGATAGTGTCTAATTCTTTCGTATTTAGAAGATTAAAATAGTGCCTACAAAAAGTGATTAAGCTGATTAATGTAAACAAGATTCTGTAAATATTAATGATTATTGAATATGGCTGGAAGACTCGTATTTATTGCGAATATAATACAAATAATGAATTCGTTTCTCTGGTGTGTACAGTTGTAGTGAAAAGGGCATTTGAACGAAACCTTTTAGCGTACCTATAACTCGTAGTGAACCACATAAAATGTAGAGTAAAATTGTTTTTTTGAAGGACTTCAGGTCAGGCACGTATGAAAATTCCGCAAAACTGCAGGAAAGTTTTATATGAAAGTTACAAGAACACGCAAAAGAATAGTACTAAAGCTCTGCGAGCCTGGGAGCTAAAAGAATCGAAAGTTTATAAAAGAAAATGCTAAATCCGCGGAAAAGCTGAAAGCGAAACTTTCAGATAGTCTGTAAACACTGGATGCGAAATTCTCGGCCGTTTGCAAAAGTTGGAAGCTAAAATTTCCGGGAATTTATTAGAAAGCTCGCATGAGTTAAAAGCAAAATTTTCAGAAAAACGCTCAAAACTTCGCAAAAGATGGAATAAAAAGTGCTGGAAATGGAAGAATGGATATAATCGCTAGCGGTACAAGCAATAACCTCTGCGA
The DNA here is from genome assembly GCA_036346225.1 of Platerodrilus igneus. Lineage (NCBI taxonomy): Eukaryota > Metazoa > Arthropoda > Insecta > Coleoptera > Lycidae > Platerodrilus > Platerodrilus igneus. Next base: position 738,887 of record JARFIW010001235.1, read on the forward strand.
TACAACAGCACACCTCGGAATTTGAGAATGCTGAATAAAACAAGCCGTTGCTGTCATAGTTCAAAGTAAAATTAACTACCTTTGATGGAAAGTCCGAGTATTGCATTAAGTGCAAATCAGATTAACTTGTACATATATCTAGTTCCTTAGTTAGTTTATTATTTCTGTAGGTGTTTATTAGATTACATGCAATCATAAAGAACTTTAAAATGCCTACTAATTTACAAATACATATATCATACATAAAGTTATCTCTATATTAGCATTAATTATTATTGGTGTACTAAATTAAATCACTGCCATGAGATGCTTTTTTACAAAGTTGTCTAGAGCTTTAACTTTACGATCTGCCAATGCGTTTTCATTCAAATAATTTTAATTGTTTTATACGATGTTCCTGCAGTGCTACTTCCGATTGTTTGCTGTTTTTATTTTAACTTTAAGTATTGCGTTACCTGTGCTGCTCACCTCGTACTACTTGCAACAGTTGATGTGGTAGTTGCAGTTGTCAAAGTACCAGGACTATGTTCCAACTGTAAATTAATTATGACATCTATATGATTTTTAAATTTTCCTATATGGCCCACACTTGCGGTGTGTGGTTGCAATTATTGGGCTTATCGCCCAACAATTCATCTAATCTTTCAAAAAACAGAAAGTTTGTGGCTTCTTTGCCAGTTTTATTTTTCATGTCTTTTGTTTTCTTTTATGCCATAACTAAATTATCTCATTTTTTATATCGCATTACATTCACCTAAAAAAGCAAACTTATTATTATACACATTTAGTCAAAAATTAATTGATACCTACTGTTATACTTATACTAATTAACTCATCACAAATAGTCTCGTATATAAATGCCTTCTTTTTTTGGTGATTTATTTATTAATTTTTTGTTTAATTATTTATTGGAAATATACAGGCGTACGCCTAGTTACATATTTCCACTAAGCTAATTATAATTATTATGGTTTATTCAATTTTATATAATTCTTTCATGTAATGAAATTATACTTAATTGTAATGAATATTTTATAAATAAACATGACATAAATAATAATAATAATAAATAATAAATAATAAATAATTGGATTTACAAAAATGCACTTTGTGAATAATAGAGACTGAAACTACATATATTTGCAAATTGTGTGTGTGTGTATGTGTGTGTATGAGTGGGTGGGTGTATGATGTGTGTGTGTGTGTGTGTGTGTGTGTGTGTGTGTGCGTGTGTCTGTATTACGCAAGCACTTTTAAATTAATTGATAACTGCATACATCGTTTTCTTGAAATTTTGCAATGATCTTTCAAATAAAGGTATATTTGAGCTTTGTTGTAAATTATTGTATAGAAATAACATTCTTATGATAGGAGAATTTTTCCAAAGCTCTATGTGATACTGCGGAATATGAAATAAATTTTTTAGTCTACCAGAATGGAAGGGTGCATAGAACCCAATCTTACTCAAAATAACGGAGCAGTCAATGAGATTGTTGATTATTTTATACAAAAACGTGAGTGTTATCACGATCCTTCGCTGTTCCAACTTAGTTACATTTAGCATTGGCCTCGCAGAAGCATATGGATTTAAACCGATGAATGTTTTATATTTTTTAAAGTACATGTACGAAATAAATTTATTTTGCACCGTTTCTATCATTTGTGAGTGCTTAAGAGTCCCTGGATCCCATACAGTGATTGCAAACTCGAGCTTTGATCTGACTAAAGTATCAAACAACACTTTAATACTTTTTGTATTCTGAAATTGCCATGTGTTACGGATGATAAATCCCAGTGTTTTGTATGCAGATGATCAAACTGTATCGATGTGGCTACTAAATATAACTTCTAGATCTTTGATGTTATTCACTTCAATTAATGTACTATTTAGCAATGTATAATTATAGTTAATCTTGTTTGTTTTAAGCGAGTAACTCATTTTAAAACATTTTGTAACATTTAATTGTAACTTGTTTCTTTCACACCATTGTTGGGCTTTGTTTAGTTCAGCCTGCATAGTTTTACAGCTATTCATATCTATCACTTCTTTAAACAGCTTTAGATTATCTGCATACAGTAAATACCTGCAATTATTTAATGCAAGTGGGAGATCATTAATGAATATCAAAAACATTAATGGCCCTAAGTTACTCCCCTGCGGTACTCCAGATGTCACATCAAACTGTTTGGATATTGTCTTCCTATAGCTATGCTTGTCTTTTTTGCAGGTATGACCTAAAAAATTGTACCATAGTCTCAGAAAACCCAATCCATGCTAACTTGTCGAGCAAGACATTATGACAAACTTTGTCAAAGGCTTTTGTAAAGTCGGTATAGATAACGTCCACTTGTCCCCCGTTGTCTAGTACCTCGCTCACATAATCTATAAAAGCGGTTAAATTAGTTTGAATTGATCGTTTGGGGATAAAGCCGTGTTGACTAGTGTTTAATACAGACGACACATGATGGAAAATCTTTATGTACAGTATATGTTCAAAAATTTTTGCTGGTGTGGATAGAATAGAAATTGGCCTGTAATTAAGAATATTATTTACGGTACTCGATTTATGTATGGGAGTCACTCTTGCCCATTTTCACTTAGTGGGAAATATACCTGTTTTTAGTGACAGATTAAATAAAGTAGTAAGAGGTTGCATGAATATTTCCATACAGCCTTTAAATATGTAAGCTGGAATTACGTCTGGTCCAGCTGACCTCTTGGCTATCAATCTTTTTATGTCGATTTTTACGTCCTCTTCGGTTATTAATCTTAAATTAAAAGTATCTGAAATACTATTGTTTAATTCCGGCTCGTACTTTACTTTGTAATGATTTTTCATTATATACAATGGAAAAATATTCAAAAAAACCATTCACGATTGCACCTAAATTTTCAAGATATTTGTTTTCATATATAAAATTTTGAACTTCGTTATTGTTTTTTTTTCTTATTAGATAAGTATGTCCAGAAAGACATAGGATCTGACACAACTCCCTCCTCTACTTGACTGATGTATTTTTGGTAGGCCACTGCTGTACCTTTTTTAATTTTTGTCTTAATTGCCGGAACTCTTTATTATGGTAAGCTGATGAATGTTTATATTTATGGTGAAAGTTTTTGAGTTCAATATCGTTGATGATATTGCGAGTAAACCATATTGGATAGTGATCATGGAATCTAGTGTTACGCGGAACACATTTTCTGAACACAGCATAAATAGTGTTATAAAAAGCATCAACTGTTTTATTTACATGGGTGAAATTATTAAGAAAAGTAAAATCCGTAATATTTAATAAACTGTACATTACTACAAAGCCAGATTTCTTAAAATTAAAATTAAATTGGCTGATAGAATTGCACGTTGAATGTACATATTTGTTTATGTTTAATTTAATAAGTAATGGAGGATGGTACGGATCAGATAGGATAAGACTTTCGTCTGATAAAACTACATCGACAGTCATAGTTGACAACACTAAATCTAATGTTTTCATTGAGTTATTGGCTATATTATTGTATGATACTAAACCACAAAGATCAATAAATTCTCCAATATTTTTGTAGACTGGCGGAGTATTTGTTTTAAAATTAAATTTTCTACCACTGACCAATGGCAAGTTAAAATCACCTAGTAGTAATAACTGGGCTTCATGTGACATATACAGATCGGTAAATATTCTAATATACTCTTGGTATATTTCAGTTTTTGAACCTGGCGGAAAATAATTCACACTTATATAATAATTGGGTCCTTCAATAGTAGTTTTGACTAAAACTAGGTCCAAGTCAGTTTTAAAATTCAGCTGAACCGATAAATATCTTTTGTTAATTGCTATAAGAACTCCGCCGCCCCACCGTTTATTTTCAGTTTCTTTATCCTTTCTATATTCATTGTACCTATTATCAAATATCTCCGAGTTATATATTCCGGCATGCAACCACGTTTCACTCAGACTTATAACATCAAAGGTATTATTGAAAACATTTAGAGATAAAAATTGTGTTTTGGTTCGTAGTCCTTTTACATTCTGATAATAAATTTCAATCTCTTTCATGCGTTACAACGTTTTGAGATATTACTACTTTGAGTATAAAAATCTTAACTGACCTTTTGATATAGTGCGTAATACCAATACAAATATTTAGATACCTATGAATGAGATGCGCGTGTTTGCCAATACTTGTGTTACTTGTAAGTGTATGTATGTGAAAATGTATTAGTATTTTGTGTATGTTGTATGGTGTGTGTGTGTGTGTGTGTAAGTTTATTTGCGTGTTGATGTGTGTGCAAGAATGTATAGTTAGGGGTTTTTGAAAGTGTAAGAATGAAAATCAAATATTTTGAAAAAGTAGAGTTATTTCCTGAAAGATTTCTAAAAATTAACCGTATCTCATTCTAAGGCTATCAACAAAAATCCACAATAAATTACTAAAGGTATATGGTACTAGCGTTAAGGACAGTATAATTAATGTTACCAAGAGAGTGCCGTTGAAGAATATTACAGCTGTGAGTTTTGTATCAAAGCACTATTGCTGTGACTGCAAGTCCAGTAACCGTTTGATGACATCGCCTTTGTTTGAACTATTTGGGTATCCTGACCAGTTTTATTGCTCTGGGCTGCTAGTGGCTTCGGAACAACATCTTCGTCATTTAACTTAACATTCTCTATGTTCCTGACGACCATTTTCTTGTTATTGGGTAAAATGAAGAAAATTTTCCCGTCTAAACTCTATACTTTTGTTTTACCAACTAAGGTTTGTCATTGTTTTAATAATAAGAACCTTTTTTTTGGTAAAAGACTCAGTTATAAATAGGTTCGTATCTTCATATCTTCATATCTTGCATCTTTTGAAGAAATTAATTCTAATGTATTATAATACTGCGATTGATGATTTAATTTTTCCTCTTGTTGGAAAAATAATGCCATTGGTGGACCAGGATCTTGAAATATTTTTTTTTTGCTTTGGATACTTCTTCACTACTATCTGCTACATCTTCAATTTGAAGTACTTTGATGCTGTCTATTCCAAATGAAAAATTTTCTTCTATAAAGCCTATGTCATTATATAATCCTTCTAAATATCCTTGTGTTTTTAAAAATTAAAAAAACAATCATTAACTTTACATTTTAACTTCATTTACTTACATTGTTTATCCATTTTTAAACACAACCCACATACAACCATCAGTTCATCTTAAAACTGCATGCCATTATGACAAAAAAGCTTAAAATAGAAATTAAAGAATAACGAAAATATCTGCAAATTTTCTGACATGACCTTGCATTCGAAGTTAGCAATCCATCTTAGTGACTAAGGTAGCTCTAGGAATAGTTTATTAAGGGTAAAGGGAAAGCAAAAAACTAGTTTGTCTGAGTTTATAAGTTGTAACTAGAACACTCCGATACTTTAGGCTAGGTAAGATTATGTCAGTTTTCTGACAAATAGAACGCAGCAATTATTTTGCTATATAACCTCACTCTTTACAACGTAGCATTTTTAATAGTCAAACATAGCAGTAACGTAACCAACTAGCGTAAACAACGTTTTTGTCGCTAGCATTTATAATATTTTATACGGTATGAATTTACCGTAAGAATAAGAAATACAGCGAATACTGATTAATTTGTGCTTACTGTTGGGGATTTAAAAAACTACTACAATGTAAAGTTACTTCGCATTTGTGCCGGGAACTACTTTTATGGCGCAAAAAGCTGTATGCTTTATTGCGTGCTTCGTTTTCATATTCATTCGCGTTTAAGATGTCGCAATAGCTCGTGGCAGCGCATCCCTATTTATTCTAATGTACATAACTTAAATGTTTAAATTACGTATAAGTTTAAATTATATTCAGTAGCAATAAATTATTATTTACGTTTCAAATCTTAACAAGAGGCAGGTTTTGAGTATCTTATTAAGTTGGTCTTCACAATGTACACTCTAATGGATACACACATGTGCAGTAAGAGTATGCATCGAAGTTCGATTTAACCAGTTTTAATTCAGTCCAGATCTACAAATTCATATTACAAATCCAAATATACAAACATATTCCAAACATATGATTATAATCCCAATCACATACATCTTAATAATAACCGGGCGTCTTTTGTTAAAGTTAACGTTAGAATTCTTTAATGTACCTCCAACCCAAAAAATGTAATCCTTACGAATAGAGATAATAAAAAATTATAAACTTGTAGTTGTAACATTTGCCTTATATTTTCTCTTTTATAGTGCGAATCGAACTAGACTTATTAAAACAATATCAAACCCCTATAAGCTTTGATAGCCCGTCTCTGTGCTAAAGTTGAGAGGCGCGAATCGATTGCTTTTCGGGATTTGCGTCCGAGGGGTTTCGAGTTAGGGGTACGGGCGGGTCGTGTTCCGGTGGAGAATTTTTGCGTGTGGTGTATGGGCCGGTTTTTATCGCGGAAAACCGATAACCAAGGGAGAAATGAGGGTTTTCCGGGAAAAGATTAATTTGGAACGACGTATACGCTAACGTGTTAAAAAAGCTTAAATCCTTTAAAATTTCCGATCTCAAAAGCCGAACGAGCCGTGCGAAAATGTCAAGAACAAGTCGGTTGATGTTGGTGCCAGAGAGAAGGAATATCGAGTTGGTTCCAAAATTCGCTTCGGGCCTCTAAAAAATCTCTAATATATACCAAATAACACTATCCGTATCCTAAAACCTGAATTATCAAGGGTTTGCAAGCTGGTGCTATGGCATTTTCTTAAAACAGTTTTTAAAATTTGTATAGTTAATTCGAAAAACGCCAAAATTAGGTAACGAACAGCGCCGTAAAAGTACGAGTGTGTACCTTCAAAATCTAAAATGATAAACATTTTTTCAAATTTATTAAATTGAACATTACAAATCATCTAATACCTCATTAATACCGATAATTGATTATTGTTATACAAAAGCATCGGTTTTTAATATACACGGGCTATTTATTTCAGAAATAGTAATTATTACATTTGGCGTTTCTTTACGATAATATCCGAGCAATTACAAAACAGCGTGATTTTGTCAGAAATCGGTGTATTTCGTATGTGTCCAATAAAATAAAAGTATACCACCAACAGATTTCTATTAATCATCACCTCGGTGGCGTAATGCTAGGATCTGTAGCTACCATTCGTAAGTTAGATGGTTCGATGCTCGATAAAATTATATTTTTCTATTACTTGGTGTCGACTTTTTAAACAACCATAAGCATTTATTTAACAATATGCATAAAAAAACCAAATCATTTTTTCATATGCCTTACTCCAGTCTATAATTTCTAAATTGTAGGCTATAGTTACTCAAAAACCATTTATAACGCATTTTTTTCATGAAATTGTCCAAGTTGTAAGAACGCGTTAGTTTATGTATTAAAAAAGTATTTAAGAGCATATCAATTTTTAATATAGACCATCTACATTTAAAGAAGGATTATATAATTCATATGCAGTAAACCGACGAGCACAACCAAACTTTTGAATATACCTGGTATTAGAATAATATATTAGGCAATACATATACCAACTACGACGTTTTCATATATGTCAAGCGGCATGGCGCAGGGCTAAGAAATCCAGCTACCACGCTGATAGTTGTGGGTTCCATGCTATCGCGAGTTAATTTTTTTCTTCTTTGAATAACATGTAAAGCCATCTGTTCACTACAAATAATCCTAAATAGAATTGTTCTAGAACGTTTAATAAAATATCGAGTGTGCGTCGACTTCAGTTTCAAATATCATTCGTTAAAAATTCGCCATATTGACTGAAAATGCAAGTTAGGACGCTTCGCGCTTCTGCAGCTATTTTATATTATTTTTTACATTTATTGCAGGTTAATTCTATTGAAAAAATTATTACAATACGTCTGATAAACTATATGCGTCAAAAATACAGGTAAAAATATCAAATTTTACCAATAATTATATTGCAGTAACGAAATGTTTATTTTAGGTTGCCCACAACCTATTTCGTTTAATTTGGACAATCGTGTTACTCCTAAAAACAGCCACAGGGTCCTACCATTCCAAAGTACGGTATATTTGTAACTTTCAATTACCTGGAATTGGCAGGACCTATCGAACAGATAAAAAACCTTACTTGATTAAATTACTTTTATTTTTATTTACAAGATGTCATGAGGAAAAGCAATCGCTTACAAACACGTCCAGCATTTAGTGCAAATTTGTTATAACATTCTATAAGGTTTGTGTCTATATTACTTCATTTCTTCATTACATACATTATAAATTATTTCATTTTCAGCTAATCGTCAGAAGTACATTAGGGGAAATTCAACTACATTTCAATCGTACATAACTGATGAGATATTGTAAACTGTAATTAAAATCTGCATAACATATGTTTGTATAAACTTTTTTTGCTCTCGAAAATTGTCAAGTTTTATATTTATACGATTATTTCCAAATTTTATACATTGTCCAATTTTATATGTAGGAATCAAATATATCGTAATAAACACATCTTACAGAATGCTCCATTTAATAAGTTTACATTCTAGGTACAACAGTTGGGGTTAACTTCGTTTTATAACAGTTTTGTTGTTTTCTTTTTCTTGTGCCGTTACATAATATAACTATCAATCAAAACAGCTTTGTTTCCATTTTCATGCAAAGGGTGCACATCAAACAAATAGTTTTTCCTTATATATAGGTCAAAATCAATTGCTTCAGATGTACTACTTTTCAGAATATAATATAATTTTAACATTTTTCATATTTTTTGCAATTACTAAATGTTTGTTTATTATGAACTACATTTGAGGTTGGGTTAATCTCATACGCATTCAATAGAACATATTCAAAGTTAAAATTCAAACATTTTCCTTTATTTATATAACATAGAACATTTGTTATATATATAGAAAGCTGAAATAAAATAATATCTGATTAAATAATACCAGCTTTAAAAGAATAAACATAGTTCACAAGATTAACGTGATTTTATTGTTATTTATTTAACCGAGTTTTGTCATAATTTTGCAGCAAAATAATTAGAATAAATTACTGTTAATAACCTATACCGTTAATTTTCATTCCGCAAATCTGAAAGGCCAGACGTACTTTTATAGTCATTTATAAAATTTATTATGTAGTTTCGGTTTAATTCTGTACTTCCACACTTTAGTAGTGTTAGTGTTTTATCACCTGATGGCGGTTTTATTTACTTTTGCCATAGTACAGTGATTGTTTCGAAATTATATCATTATAATAGCTTCGATTACTTCACAGGGTTCTTGGGAACTATTCCACTCTGATGAGGCTAACAAGCCGAAACCATTGTTCAGTGGATGTTTCCTCCCCTGTGAAGTAATAAAGCTAACGTTTTGTTAATGGTTATATAACTACCAGCCTGATTTGTATTTGTCAATGGCTCTTATTATTTTCATAAGAGTTTGTTTACAGATACATCTTACTTTATATATATATATATATATATATATATATATATTACTCATATTTAGACCAGGGTAGAAAATTAAATAATCACATCAAATAATTTTAATCACCGTGTAGAAGCTTTGGGAAAAGGTACGCGTTATTAAAACTGTAAAGCATAAAAATTCATTCGTTTCATTAAAAAGAAGAGATTTAAATTATCTACAAGACGCCTTCTATAAAAAGAAGCAGTATTAAAATGCTCTACGTGTAATTTAATTATTCCGAGTAAAGAAACAAATGGAAATTAAGTGCAAAATTTATATTAATTAACTCAATTTTAAGTAACCGGTATTAAACAAAATGTACAGATAATAATTAATATTTGATTAGAAGTCACTAAAAATTAAAGGGTATTATTTTAATTGGAGTTAATTGGACCATTAGTAACATATAATATGTATAAAAGTTAGTAAAAACCCAATAATATTCAGATCGTAGAAGTATTATGTTTGAACACCTGCGTATTTTTAAAAGTTTTATGTTCTGAGTAAAATTTGCAGATAACAAATGGTTACAGAGAATGTTGGAGAAACCGTTGCTTAATATTTACGGGAAATGCTAATAAGGTGGGTTATTTCACAAGTCCACATGGACTGAAAATAACCGATACTAAAGAATATAGATTTGTACCACTCGGAACAGGGTAGATAGAGACAGATAATATGCGCAAGACAAAGACACATATAGTAAAAGGCGTGAGTTGAGCAACGTCACTGGGTTGCGATTGGTTGAAAATCAGAGGCAAACATGAGAGGTAAAAATAACATTTCTGTATAAAAATTAATTAGTTATTCCCAGACGTTGCGAGCCGTGTCGAAATTTCTGAGATTTAACTGGTGCGAGTGCAAATTTAATAAGAACCGACGCACAGGCGGTCGAGATGGGAACATAGTATACGAAATTCTAGAAACTGGCCGTTTTGGGGACAAGACCGACAGACAGGCTAACCACTATATATACCCGGGTTAATATGAGTTTCTCTCTCTTAGATTTTCGAATTGATTCAATGCGTTAAACAGTGCTTTTTAGTTTTCCGATTTTGATAGAATAATTTAAACAATTTGCTCGTATATTTTGGTGATTTAAAACAGTTTGTTCTTTACGTGCTACAATGAATGTAATTTAGTGTACTTAGAAAAGAAGATACAAAGTAATAAAGTTTAGTATCACTGTACCAATTAGTCAAATTTGCAACGACAAATGAATACACACAAGTAGGCAGTTTTGGCGTATATTTGTGAAAAAAGTATGAATTTCTTTGCTATTTTTCGGGGGTGTTAATAATTAAATAATTTGTAAACGTGTCTGGATCCACAAAACAAGCTTCAGATATACACAAATGAGTTCCGGAAAAGCACTGATACAACTTTAGATGAATGGTGGTGTAGAGAAAATGTTTAAAAGCGACCAGTAATCCGAGGACGTAAACATAACCCAGTTGGAATGGTGAAATTAGCAAGAACGATGTACATTGAAGCCACGAGTGCATTAACCTTCAGGTAACTTATGCTTTGTTGTTCGAGTTTTGATGTTTTGGTGTGTGTTGAATAACTTTATAATTGATTTACTTAAAATGGACAGTCGTGAAATTGTACTAACAACAAATTTTTAATTTTAAGGTGAAAATTTCTTGTTTAAGTAGAAAGGGGTATTTAGTATTTATGTTCTGGATTATGATGAAAATTTGGGTATGTCTTTGAGCTAAATTAGACGAACCTGGTTAATTAACGTAAAGGGGTGGTAGATGCTCCCTTTGTACTCAGACTCAGGTCTGCATATATTGTTATATTAATTAGTAGGCATCCTACAAGGACTTTAATTCTGGATGCACATTAAAATGATAACAAATTTAATCTTGAAATTTTCTGATACTGAAATTTATGCTGAATTTTAATTTTGAAATTTTTATGTATTGTGAATATTGATGTAAATAGAGTTAACGTTGATGTTTGTGGTAGGAATGTGTTTTTTTTTTTATGAATGAGGATGAAGGTTTAACTAGGTGAGCAGCCGAGGCGGAAAAGAGTAAAGAGGCGATTAACAGAAGATAGTCAACGAACCAGTTAAGTTAATAGCTTTTTGTACGTTTCACAGCATTCTTGACGCCCAATCTGTGGGCCACGATTCGAAAACCGTAGTTTTCGGATTTTGGAGGTTTCACAGCATTTTTTGGCGCCCAATTCGTGAGGCTCGATTCTAATACATGGATCACAGCAATATATATAAATATATGTATATATGTGCACGTATTAGGTAATTGCCAGAGGCAAGTTAATTAATACCAAGATAATCGTTAATAATATAAAATTAGTTAACAAGTATTAGTAAATAAGATGAAATATTAACCTAAACTTTTATGCAAATCCTAAATGATTATTCTAAATCGAGTTAGTAATTGAAAAATAGAAAATACAAGATCCTGGAAAACAGGATTCGTACTTTCTACGGGTTTCGCGGCAGATGCCCTTAGAGTTGCGCCACCTAGACGGGTGATTACAATCGGAAAGTTATACATATCTAAATCTTGTACGCAACCATACATCAACATAACTTTCTATTACGTTTGATAATTTAGTCAATTATATCCGATTTTAATGTGAAATTATCATCTTGCCTTCCCTTTCTTGTGCTTTGCCTGGCTAGCTCAAAGGAAATTATACTTTAGAACTAACAAAAATTAAATTAAACACAGCAATCTCAAAAAATAACTCTACATTTAAAAACATTATTCTTTCACACACAAAAAATTTATAAAACAGTCTACAGTTTAAGTTCATACTGAAAATTGTTCTAACAATTTCCTATATACTAAAATCCTTTTTAGCATATGCGTGGATAATTTGTCTATCTTTTATTACTACGTTTGTAAAATGTAATTGGCTAATAACTTTTTTCGGTTAATTTATTAAAGGTCAAGGTGTTGCAAATTCTGATTCAAAATTTGATGCAAACTATCCTCTTCACAAATAATAAAAAAATGAGGAGGTACTCTAAATCTAATTTACCAATATTCAAATATTCTTATCAGTTACAAACAAAGAAATCTTAAATTTGTACTTGCAATCCTTACAAAAGTTTTGTAATTAACCGTATTGAAAGTTTTCTGTTCTGCCTTAAATTTCCATCACTTTATCAGTTTGCAAAAGTGTGTCTTTTATTTTCAATTAATTAATTTCAGAGTTGCTCTTGCATTGAAGAACGTTTAATTTTCATTGTATTTTACAAAACAAATGATGCGCTATCAAGTAAGTACATTTGATAGATTCCATGCTTCAAACTACTCAAACGTATACTTTGCATGTCGTAAGCGTGCAACGCTGTCTTAAATGTTACATATTGTTTGATTTAGTAAAGCATTACGAATCACGAATGAATGCTTCTAATCAAGTGCCGGTTTATATATAAAAATTATTTCTATACACCATTTTCCAGATCTTTTCTTATTCATTTGGAAAGATTTATCACTTTTGCTAGTGTACTTTTTACGAGAATATTAGCATTTAACGATTTAATTATCTTCTAGTTACCGCGATCAATTTGATTTATAACTATCACATAGTGTTGACGATCCATTTCTAACGTATGAAGTTAATCAGCTGTTGTCCCCTTTTTTCTAATTGTAACACGGAAAGCTAATAAATAATTTTTATATATTTTATGGCATTTTAATGTTCGCGGGAGCGTTGAATTTGGGGAGTTTACTGATTTATGCAAAATAATTGACTTTTAATAATAACGTGGCGCATTCACCTCATTAATCGCGAAAATTCAAGAATATGTTTTATTTAAAACTCTTAAAATTAATTTAGATGTTATGTACACAAGAGATAATTATTTTATGTTTTGAAAGAACATGCGACTCTTTACAGTCTACACGGAAAATATACTTCGCTTTGCTTTTATGGTAATGAAATGAATGGCTTTTTATTAGTATCTTAAAATTAATTTGCATTCTAATAAAATTAGTATTTTAAAAACCTATGTAACCCTTTTCCAGTCTATTGTACTCTCAATGCACGAAAATATACTTTGTTTTTATATATACAAACGGGAAATTTATTACATAAATAATTAATATTACCAATTGCTTTGTATTTTAATGCCAAAAGAATACGGTTATCCATATACAATAAAATATTTGGAAATTTTAACCTTTCCTTGTTTTTTTCTCCTGGGATAATAATTTTTCATATAATTTGGAGTTCAGTAACCTCTCGTGACCTCATTATCAAAATATTGTCTCTCAAATCAAGATATAAAATTTGAAATCTGCGCCATTTTTTTGCATGGATAAGTAATTTTGCTATTTTTATATCTAACTATGTTCTATTTATAATTATCTCTATAAGACTTACACTACACACTCATAATCTTCTTCTTACTGTGGCTTTCTTCTTTTTAATAATATATCTATTTCTTTCTTAAAATTCAATAAGTTTCCCTTAACTCTATCCTAATGTCAGTTCTAATCTTACATTACTATCTTTTATTTCTAATTTTCTAATATTTACACACGGTTTCATTAAGTTTCATCTCAAACAAAACTCCCTTCCATTTGGATACACTAATCATCATACTGTAGCAAATTTTCTTCCAAACTATCACAATCTTGTAAAAATATGGGGTATAAAATTTTCATGAAGTTGTGCTAGTACCTACCTAGCTTTACTACTCATGTCATATAAATTACGGTCTAGAATCTCCCTATCTAACCTACTTTTAATCAATCCTCATTATACGGATAGATTGAATTTATGTGGAATTTTTTCCTTATCTGATAGGAATTTACCTCTCTCAGTACATAGGTAGTATCTTCTATCAATCTCTCGATCACATAAGGACCCACATATGGAAGCTATAACTTTGCACATGTGTACAGATATCTATTTCCTACTTTCAAATTTTTAACGACCACTTTTTCTCCAACTTTGTACTTTGTTCTCTTTTTCATATTCTGATTCATCTCTCTCACACACTTTTGTGCCCTTTCTTCAAACTCCTTGGGGGTTTATTTAATCTCACTTTAAACTCCTCATCTTGAGGCCGAACACCCCATGGTCTTTCCGGATGAATATTTTTTAATAATGCAATAGGAGATTCCTCAGTAACCGTATGAGGCGTATGATTGACTTATTTCTACACTTTGGCCAGATTATTTTCCCAATTTCTGCGATCTTGAAGTGACGCCCATCTTAGAAAGTTTATTGTATGAATCTCTCAGCTGGATTACCTTGCGGATGCCGGATGATGCAACAGACGACTCCTATCCTTTGATCTTTCCAGTGAGATATGAATCTTGCATTGTTAAAGTATATTGCATTGGCAGCCAAAATCTTCTTTTTCCACTTCCTAGATATATTATTCTAATTTCTCTATGATACCTATAGTGTTACAATCCTTTGTAGGAAACAACCTCGTATATTTTGAAAATAAATCAACTATGATTAGAATGTGCTTGTTTCGTTGCTACTAGGAACCAAAATGCTTAGATAATCTATAGCTATCAAGTCTAAAGGATTATTTACCTGAATACTCTTTATTATGTTCTCGCTAGTGTAGTTTTCATACTTTCCTAATATACATAAATGGCATACACTGATTACCTCCTTGATGATCTTCAAATCTCGATCCGCGTAAAAATTTTTCCCGAAAAATAACCATAATTTTCTAATTCCGATATTCCCATACTTAACATGCAAATTTGAAACAGTATCTAGTATGTGTCCCATCCAACGCATAATTCTCTATCATTCAGATGTTTTATGAGAAAGCGCTCAATCATCTCTAAACCTTTATAATTTGGACTCTCCCTACATTTTCTTTTAGTGTTCAAATATTGTCCCTATTCTGTTGCATCTCCAAGATTCTCTCATGTAAATACATCGTACCATCACGCCTTAGATTGTACATTGCAATAAAAGTATCTTGTGCTTTAATGTTCTTATTCTCCTTGTTACGGCTTAAGGCGTCAGCAACTACGTTATTATTTCCTTTTACATTTCGAATCTCAAAATCAATCTTGCAACAGAAAACTCCACCTATATACTCTGTTGTTTGTGAATCTCGCATTGACCAATGAACACAATGCCGAACGTTCTGTTTCTATAGTGAAGTGCCCGTCTATGAGGTAGTATTTTAATTTAGTCACAGCAAATATCACCGTAGCCATCTCCTTTTCACTAATGGTGTAGTTCAATTTATTTGCTTTAGCGTCTTCGATATCAACGAGATGAGTACCACCAATCCATTCTGAACTGGGTATAATTCTGCTGCTAAGGCACTATTAAAAATTCTTGCTCAACTTCAATCTTTCCCAACTTTACTTTCAAAATTATAATACTGTTGATAACTGCAAACTTCTTATTGTTCGGCGATACTGAATTATTTCTTTTAATAGGTATAGCTATCTGTCTTAACTACTCTGAATTATCTTTTATAGAACCTACACTAACTAATGTTGCTTCAGCTCCTGTGTCCAAAAGTAATTTATCTCTTTTTCCTTCTACTTATAATTTTATAATAGGTAATAAATCATTTTTCTCAATAACTTTATCATTTTCCAAATCGAGTTTTATAAATTCACGCGCGTGTTCATCTTTATTAATTTCTATACTTCTAAAAATCTTGCCTACTTGACGTTCCAGGTTGATTCAGGATCTCTGTGTATGTCCTACCATTATCATTACTGTTATTGGTGCCATCTCTTTGTATATCTGTCACATTTTCCCTTCATTGGGTTATGGTTCTAAATGCCTAAATGCATTTATGGGCTGACTCCTTAGTCTTTTTGTCTCCCCAGAAATATTTTAAAAATTTAATATCGAAATCTTTAAAAGAAATCAACTCACTTTCAGTCATTCCAAACCAAACGTCTGCATTCACTTTCAACACGGACCTCATAATGTTTAGCTTGGTTTGTTTATCCCAA
Source organism: Platerodrilus igneus (assembly GCA_036346225.1). NCBI lineage: Eukaryota > Metazoa > Arthropoda > Insecta > Coleoptera > Lycidae > Platerodrilus > Platerodrilus igneus. The sequence continues at coordinate 755,289 of JARFIW010001235.1, forward strand.
CTCCCTTTCATTAAAGCTTTTTGTTATTTAAAAATATCTTAAGGTTAATATATTATCACCATAAAATTTTGAGTGTTGTTCCAACGGAACACTAGCTGGATTCCATCTCATTGATTCTCCAATACAATATTTTTAACTCTATTTATTAAACTTTTCAAACTTATTTTCAAAATTCCCTAAACCTGCTTTGAGAATTCTCGTAATCAATTGTAAACGTTTAAAAATATGCTTAGTAACTTCCCTCTATTTCTCCTACTTTTTGATCTAAACTTTTAATTTTTCCACTAATTTCTTTCTCACGTGCATTCTGATTCGCATTTATTTGAACCATTTCCTCTTTGACGCCATCCATATTATTAAAAAATAATATTATTTTTCCTTTAATTTCAAATTTCATCTCAATGGTTTTATTAGTTTCTTTTAAGCCCAATGTTAATTTTTTACTCATCTCTTTAAATTTCTTTTCATTTTTTCACTTTCTAATTTTAAACTTTTCCCTAATTTTGCTACGTCTGTCCAATTTCTGCTTGCAACTTTAGAGGATTTCTATCAAATTTGTTACTTATTTCTTTCATACCTTTCTCATTCTTTTCACTCATTTCTTTCATATTTTTATTTAAACTTAATAAGAGGGCCATCATTTTAAATTTCTGGGTTTCTCCTGCAATTTGTTCTTTCTTGGTCACTAGATTTTCCTTTTTCGCTTTTTCCATACAACCGCTTTCGTGAGAACCAATTTCCACTTCTTTATTTTTCAAACCTTCACGTACTTTTTTCATTCTATCAGTCATACTAGAAACCAATCAAATATTACTATAAAAACACTCCTACAAAAAATTCTACGAGACGAGATGCTTTAATTTTCAGACGATTTAATCGAGCTCTAGGTTGGGGCGCCACTAATATTGCTGGGTTACACCTCGCTTTTGGGGGAGAGCTCTAATTATTGCTGTGACTTAAGTACAGCGAATTGTATTATTAAAAATGCAGTAGAAAGTGTGAAATTATTATCTTATCTTCCTTTTCCTTTGCTTTGCCTGACTAGATCAACAGAAATTATACTGTGGAATTTACGAAGATGAAATGAAACACAGCAATCTCAAGAAAACGTCTATACATTCAAAAACCCTTTTTTTATGCAAAAGAGTTTATAAAAAAGTCTACAGTTTAATTTCATACATAAAATTATTCCTAACGATTACCTATATACTAAAATCATCCGTACCTCTTCTTCGTTATCAAGTATAAAATCCTTTTTAGCTTATGAGTGGATAATTTGTCTATCCTTTATTAGCACATTTGTGAAATGTGATTGATCAATAACTCTTCGCATATAACTTATTATAGGTCAAGATGATGTAAACTCAAAATTTGATGCTAAATATACCCTTCACAAAAAAGAGAAAAATGAGAATTTATTCTAAATTTAATTTATCAATATTTAAATATTCTAATCAGTTACAAACAAAGAAATCTAAAACTTTCACTTGCAATACTTATGGTCAAACAGCGCTTAACAAAAATCTCGTAATTTATGGTATTAAAAGCTTCCTGATTTCATCTTAAATTTTCATCAGTTTATCAGTTTGCAATAGCGCATCTTCTATTTCCAATTAATTACTTCAAAGTAGCTCCTGCATTGAAGCACTTTCACTCTTTATAGTATTTTACAAAACAGATGATACTTCATCAAATAATTGCATTTGAAAACTTCTATGCTTGCAACAATTCAAACGTATACGTTTCATGTCGTAAGCATACAACTCTGCCTTAAATGCTACATATTATTTGGTTCAGGAAAGAATTACGATTCGCGAATATTTGCGTCTAATCAAGTTTCGGTTTATATACAAACATTATTCATATACCTCATTTTCCAGATCTTTACCGATTCATTTGGGAGGAATTGTCACCTTAAGAATTTTTTTACAAGAATAAGCATTTAACGATCCAATTGGTGTCTAACTACCGCGAAAAGTTTGATTTGTGACCAGCGTGTTGCGTTGACTATCCTCTTCTAAAGTAATTATTTAATAGAACCCGACACATTCACTTTATTAGTCGCAAAAATTCTAGAATATGTTTTATTTAAAGCACTTAAAATAAATTTAAATGTTATATACACATGGAATAATTATTTTATGCTTTGAAAGTGCATGCGTCTTCTTTTCAGTGTACACACAAATATACTTCGTTTTGCTTTTATGGTAATGACACGAATGGCTTTGTATTTATGTCTTAAAATTAATATGCATTCTAACAAAGTTAGTATTTAAAAAAAATGTATGCAACTCTGTTTCAGGCTGCAGAATTATCTACGAACGAAATTATGCTTTGTTTTTATATCTACGCACGAGAAACTTAATACATAAATAATTAACGCTTGCAATTGCTTTGCATTTTAATGGCAAAGAAATATGCTTATATTTATTCAGGGTAGTACAATAAAATATTTGGAAGTTTTAACTTTTTCCCGTTTTCATCTCGTTGGATAATAATTTTACATATAATTTGGCGTTCAAATACCAACGTATTATATTTAATGAGATAAAACTATAACTTAGATTTCTAAGCAAAGCCCAAATGATCATTTCGAATCGAGCTAGTAATTGAAAGATGGAAAATATAAGGTCCCGGACAATATTCGAACCTGTATTGCTGTGAATAGGTCGTCTCGTGTTGGGCTTTGCTAATTTTGCTGTGACCTGTCTATACTTGGAAAAGCTGCAAATTAATGCTGTCATTTGGGTACAGCCGAATTGTATTCATCAGAATGCACTAGAAATATAAAATTACTATCTTACCGTGTCTTTCTCCTTTATCTGGGTATCACACAGAAATTTTGCTGTGGAATTTACAAAAATGAAATGAAACACAAAAATCTCAAGAAACCTATGTGCATTCAAAAATATTTTTCTTTTATACACATTATATATAGAATCTCTTGCATTCAACAAATCTAAATACTGCTTATAAACAATCAATTTACAGCATAAGCTTATTCAGAATATCTTACCTAATAGTTGCTAAATTATTTAAATAATTCTCAGCAAATCCTTGTTAGCAAGTACAGAACCCAAATATTTTCTATGTGAGATACAAAACCCTCTTCGATTTTTTTATGTGGATAGTTTAGCTATCTTTTACTACCCTGTTTGTCAGTGTAATTGACCAATGCCGCTAAACAGATTATTTAGTAAAGGTCAAAATTCTTTGAGCTCTGACCTCAAAAATTAGCAGAAAATTATCCCCTTGACAAATAATTTTTATAAAATAAAGAACTTATTCTATCTTAGGTTACTAATATTTAAATATCGTTATAAGTTACAAAAAATAAATTATACTTGCTCTTGTTATTGTCAAATAGCTCAGAAACACATTTTCATCGTAATTAACGGCATTAAATACCTTATGGTTCTATTTCAAATCTCCATTTGAAGTTATAATACGGTTTGCAAACCGCGTTTACTTTTAATCGATTGAAATCAGCAGTTGTGATCTTGCACCAAGATTATTCATTATTGTGATAAATCTTCATTATACTTCAATAAATAATTACGTTTTATAACTTCTATGTTACTTGTAAAAAACCAATAAAAAATAGATTACAGATTACTCGAAACTTATATGGTTCATGCTGTAAAATAACTAAAAGAATGCAATTCTGCTTGAATCTTATATGTTGTTTAGCTTTAGAAGGAATCCTCTTCTAATTCAATTCCGGTTTATATACTAAAACAAAATCAATACGTCATCTTCTCGATTCTTTGGTTTTTATTTTGAAACATGACACATCCTGAATGATGTAATAATTATGTGTCTACACACAGATTTTAACTAATGAGGGCTTTATGATTATGTTTTGTAAATGCAAGAAGATTTGTTTGTACGGTAATTGAAACGTGTTCTAATAAATATTTACATATTGTAAAATATGCTTTGTTTTATAAATGCGTCAAATTAATGCAATTTACCTTTCAGTAAATGCAAGGTATAATATTTACAAAATAATTATTTACACAATGTTTAAAGACGGACTTTTTCTTAAATGGTATAACAATACTATATCGGTTCGTATTTTATGTGCACTTATGCATTTATACCAGGATGGAAAATAAAATATAGGGAAATTTTACTTTTCTCCACTTTTCTTCTCTTTGGGATTTTTTTTTAGAGAATTTAGCGTTTAATAATCTTTCGCGACCTTATTATCACATCATATATATATATATATATATATATATATATATATATATACATATATATATATATATATATATATATATATTGCTGTGTATCCTACAAAAAGCCTCACCTGAGTTAAAAAAAAATATTCGAACCTCTCGAATTTGGCACCACGATTTGCTGTGATCCTCTTCTGATAATCGCCTCTTTACTCTTTTCCGCCTCGGCTGCTCACCTAGTTAAAACTTTCATCCTCATTCATAAAAAAACAAACACATTCCTACCACAAACATCAACGTTAACACTATTTATATCAATATTCATAATACATTAAAATTTCAAAATTAAATTTCAGCATAAATATCAGTATCATAAAATTTCAAGATTAAATTTGTTATCATTTTAATTTGCATCCAGAATTAAAGTCCTTGTAGGATGCCTACTAATTAATTTAACAATATCTGCAGACCTGAGTCTGAATAAAAGGGAGCATCTTCCACCCCTTTACGTTAATTAAACAGGTTCGTCTACTTGAGCTCAAAGTTACCTGAAGGTTAATGCACTCGTGGCTCCAATGTACATCGTCCTTTGTTAATCACACCATTCCAACTGGGTTATGTTTACGGCTTCTGATTCTAAACGCTTTTAAAATTTTCTACACCACCATTCATCTAAAATTGTTTCAGGGCTTCTCAGGACTCATCTAAGTATATCAACATCTTGTTTTGTGGATCCAATCACGATTACGAATACCATTTAATTATTAACACCCCCGAAAAATAGCAAAGAAATTCATACTTCTTTCACGCTATACGCCAAAACTGCCTACTTTTGTTAATTCATTTATCGTTACAAATTTGAATAATTGGTACAGTGATACTCGCATATATAACTAGACTTTATTACCTTGCATCTTCTTTTCTAAGTGCACTAAATAACTTTCATCGTAGCACGTAAAGAGCAAACTGTTTTAAAGTATTCAATAATCACCAAAATATACGAGCAAACTGTTCAAAGTATTCAATCAAATCGAAAAACTAAGAGAGAGAAACTCATATTAACACGGGTATATATAATAGCTAGCCTGTCCGTCGCTTTTGTCCCGCAAACGGACAATTCCCAGAATTTCGCATACTCTGTTCCCATCTCGACCGCCCGGCACGCGGTTCTTATTAAATTTGCACTCGCACCAGTTAACTCTCAGAAATTTTCCACCCGGCACGCAACGTCTGAGAACAAATTAATTTTGTATAGAAATGTTATTTTTACACCTCTCATTTTCAACCAATCGCAACCCAGTGACGTTGCTCAACCTACGCCTTTAATTATTCGTGTCTCTGTCTTGCGCATATTATCTGTCTCTATCTACCCTGTTCTGTGTGGTACAAATCAATATTCTTTATTATCGGTTTTGTACAATCCACGTGGACTGTTAAATAACCCACTTTATTAGCATTTCCCGTGAATATTAAGCGACGGGTTCTCCAACATTCTCTGTAACCATTTGTTATCTGCAAAATTTAAGCAGAACCAGACTTTTAAATAAACGCTGTTTTGTATTTCGTGCTAAAGCATCCAACCGTTTCCAATATACGTATAAACCACATGTTTATCTAAACAAATTAAACAAAAATTGATTTTTAAAAATACGCAGGTGTGTTCAATCGTAACATTTTAAATAACACTTCTACGATTTGAATATCATTGGGTTTTTACAAGCTTTTATACATATTATATGTTACTAATGGTTCAATTACCTCCAATTAAAATAATACCCTTTAATTTTTAGTGAATCCTAATTAAATATTCAATTATTATTTGTACATTTTGTTTAATACTCGTTACTTAAACTTGAATTAATTAATATAAATTTTGCACGTAACTTCCATTTGTTTCTTTACTTGGAATAATTAAATTACACGTTGAGCATCTTAATTCTGCTTCTTTTTATAGAAAGCGTCTTGTAAATAATTTAAATCCCTTATTTTTAATGAAACGAATGAATTTTTATGCTCCACGGTTTTTTTTAATAATAAAGCGTATTATCTAATAAAATTCCTTATACATGGTGATTAAAATTATTTGATGTAATTAATTAATTTTTTACCCTGGTCTAAATTTGAGTAATATATACACATATATATATATATATATATATATATATATATATATATATTGATGTGGTAAACCCCGCGTTGGAGCACTACTAAATCAGTGTTATTACAACGCCATACATTGAGAGCGTCGCTGAAAGAGTGCTGTGATACAGATACAGCAAATTGTAAAATTTGAAACTATTTACTTACATTCCTTTCTAACTTTTCCTGGCTAGCTCAACAGAAATGTAGGGGTTTTCAAAACAGAGATCAAAGACAGCAATATCACAAGCATTTATACAGTATGAAATATTTTCTTTCGTACAAAAGCATATGGAACATTTACATCTTCGTTTCTTTCAAACATGAAATTATTTTTAGCAACTACTTATTTACTTAAATATAGAAATGTTTCTTACCTTATAATAAATTAAAGAAACTAAATCTCTTTTTTTATGGATAGTTTACCCTGACTTTGATTCTCACGTTTGTAAGGTTTGTTTGGCCAAAAAAATCCTTGACAGATAATCTATTAAAAGGTCAGAGTATTTCAAACTCTGATCACAAACTTTCCAGGTAAAGATTCTTACAAAAATAGAATGATTAGGACTTATTATATTTTAAACTATTTTAAACTAGATGACTCAAATATCAGTTACAAACAATGTTTAAAAAAATTGTACTTGCAAAAATCCACGAAGCCCTTTTCTCTCTAATTCGTAATTAAGTATTTCTTATTTGAAATTGACGTCCAAATCAGCTTATAAAATTTTTATATTATTTACATCTCCATTTAGAAATCAATGTGCATCCTCGGCTTATTCAATAAAAATTTTAATCGCTTTTTATATCGAAGCGTTTCCAATCCTCATTTAAAAATTAAATTTAATAATTTCCATTTTTATGCAAGTTACGTTTTAAATTAACCTCTGTATTTACTGTTACATGGGAAATATTAATTACAATATGCATGCTGTATACCTTAAAATAAGAGCTTCGAAATTCTTTTCCCAATGTGACATTTTCCCGATTGAATTTATGAATGAATTCCTCCAATAAACACTTTCTTATATATACAAAATTATCTATTTTCCAAAATGTACTAGCATTTATGTGATTCCACTTTAAATAATACAGGCCTATCTTACGTAAATTCTGGGAAATCCTCATTAGCGTTCAAAATCATCGCATTTCATTACTTCGTTAGTGTTGATTTATTTGCGCTCTCCGTCTTACTCTATCTCCCAAGGTTATTGTGTCGCATCGCTTTTCTCCAACCGTAATTGAGAATGGTAATAAATAATTTTTATCCATTTTTATTACATTTTGTGGATTTTTTAATGATCGGATTGCTTCTTGGAATGAGCGTTTATTTATTCATGACTTCATATGAAATTGTATTTTTTTCAATTCCTCTCAAAAATACGAGAATATGTTTTATTTAAAATGTTTCTATGCCATACAAAGGCTAATTATTTTACAGCTCTATAGTGCAATCTAGGTGTTATTCCATAGAAAATATTTGCTTTCACTGTGAAACGTGTTTTACGATTAAAATTAGGGTTTTAAATACACAAAATTATTTATTTTTATGCACGGAAAGGGTTTTTTATTCCACATACGGCCTACATTATTTGTTATTTATTTACAATCCGCTTATATCATACAGAGTGATTATTTATACACGCGGAACTTGCGTTTTTGCATGGCACTTTAATGAATAGAAGTACGCCTGTATTATACAGAGTGTAATAATGAATTTACGGAAATTTAGATTTTTTTCGGATTCTTTTATATCTTGGTGGGATTTATTTGTAAAATTTGGGTTTAATTTACCTCTCGTGACCACCTTATCACGTTAATATATAAGGATAAATTGATAATGTTCGTATTTTACGGGCGTACATATTCTGCAATAAAAAATGAACTTGAGCGATATATCAGAGTTTACTTATTAAAGCAATATACTTTTACACTGACACAGATGCCAGTAGGAAAAACTTAGTATAACTATAATAACTAAATTGCAGTATATTTTGTCGACAGTAATTTATCTTAGATATACATACAAAAAGGAGCGACTGTTCCGCAGTTGTACCTGTAACCCTTGTCATAACCGTCACACGTTTGGAGATCAAGGAGGAGTATTACAGAGATTTATAAATACATGGACACATAATGATTGCTTTGGAAAAACCTTTATTTATTTCATATTTCTTTATATTTTGCATTTCTTTGAATAAAAAGCTGTGTTTAAAAACTTATGATGTCGAGGCGTATAAGGTAATCGGACGCAGACGTTCATATTTAGCAGAGCAATAGAAATACCTTATCGATACATAACCCTTACCTCAAGAGTTTATTACTAAGAGTTGCAGTTTTTGCTTAGCTATCTAACAAATATGCAAGCATCTATCTCAATATGCCTTACAAACACATTTGGCGTTTTTTCCTTTTACATCCCTTTCAAATTTATCGTGGCTGCAATGGTCTCCTGAATCGATATAACAGGTATGTCAGTTAACTCGATATAAAGTTCTCTCGCTAGAATGACCAGCAAAACGTATTAGCTAGTATAAATCGTAACGGGTTTCTCGTCTATAAACTACGTGGAACTTAGTTCACGCTCTTGTATATAGTTGTCGTTCTCATAGGGTTTCAAACAAATTACTCCCTCATATTTTACTTTGAACCAGTTGCTACAAAACCGACCGTGATAACACGCAATACGGGATTCCTGGAAAATCACATAAATTTGCTTTAACCTCAAGCTACTGGCGCTTTAGCCATTTGCGTTAAAGTTTGATTTGTTGCAAATGTTTTTATCATATGCTTATCAAACCCGCATCTCTTAGTTATATCTAGGTGGTTGAACTAAGTCTAGAGTTGGTTTGTTTTCGATATTTATAATGATTAACGATATATTAAAGACCGAACAAATTACTAAGTAAAATCTTTTTGAATTCATGTTTAAGTAGTTTTTTTATCACAATCCGTAAAGAAGATATTTTATAAATAATTACATATTCAGTGCTTGCTATTAATCATACACATCTGAAGTCGATCTTGAAGCATGTGCAACGAGTGCAACATCCCTAATAGGCCAGTCAAATTAGACCAAAAAATGACCCAATTCGGAATTAATTAGTGGAAAGCTGGAAATTGTTTTAATTGCTTAAGTATAGGTCTAGTATTAAAGGAACATGTTTTCCCCCCCTCCGAGGTCGGCGTTGGCCGCCATCTTAAAAAAACAGCTCCAAAATCGGAGTTTTTTAGTTTTTTGATAATTATTCAAAAACTATGAGTTTTATGAAAAAATGTAATCCGGTCTAAAATATAGAGCGCTAAATTCTCTACAAAATTAAGTCTAAAAATAATGAGATCAGTCTAAAATTAAGGTTCATAAGTGACGTTAAAAAAGTACATATAAGGAGGTTTTTTAAAAAAATTAATTTTTTTAATATGTCATATTTTATGTATGGTCTGAAGTATGGTCAGACATGACGATCGAACAGACACTCATGAGGTCTATGAAAAGCAATGGTGGATTAATTTACGGAAGAGGTATAACTGAGAGTACTATGACCAAATGGATTAACTCAATGACTACTATGATAGACATGTCACAGCAAATGGAACAATTTTGTGGCGTTTCATTTGTTACAACTGAACAGCATGTTGATGCTAGAACGTCACGGATGTCTAGAGACACCATTGATGTAAACAAGTTTTTGTATTGGTTTAAATCTCATGATCCTTTTACCAAGTCAGAAAATGTGATGTCCATAACTACTGGAGTGATAGGAGAAAATGAGATAAATTGTCATCTAGCGTACGAAATAGGTATTGAATCAATGTCAAGTGTAATTGGAAGTAATTTTGGCCAAGTCAAGTCTCGGCGAAAAAATCGAGTGATGCCCCTACGAGGTTTTACTTCAGAAGTAAAAATTTACGATGAAGAGATTCTTGTTAGTCCTGATGTTATTTTTTGACGAATATCATACATGAAAACATCGTAGGAAGAATTTAAGGAATATTTTGAGTTTGAACTGGCTCTCTATCCGTTCTCACTATTCGATGAAAAAGGAATTCGTAAGACTAAGAAATCAGTTTTTTATAATTTGTTTAATCCTGTAACTGACTATAATTTTTAAAACGCGGTTTACGTAATAGATGGTGGTTTTCTTTTACATAGAGTTGTTTGGCAAATAAGAGAAACATTTTCTTCAATTTTAAATAAGTACGTCAATTATGTGAAGCAATATTACAAAAAAGGTGTCACTTTTCGATGGATATCCAGATGATGCAATTAAAAGTACCAAATCAGCAAAACGCTATCAAAGAGCAATTCGTTATGGAGCTGCAAATGTACTTTTTGACGAGACAATGTGTGTAACTATGTTTCAAGAGCAATTCCTTTCCAACGATGCCAACAAACAACGTCTTATATTTTTTTTACGGAAAAAGCTTGAAAATGAAAATTTTATTGTGAAGCAAGCTATTGAGGATGCTGACACTTTAATTGTTCGTACTATTGAGATCGCAAATAGTGCAGAGTGTGTTGTTATGGTTGGCGAAGGATACTGATCTTTTGGTCCTACTGTCAGCTCTATCCCCTTCATCTTGTACCAACATTCATTTTTTGAAACCAGGAAAAGGGAAATTGGACCATTTGTGTTATAGTGCTAACAACTTCAAATATTTAAAGCATGTTAAGGATAAAATATTATTTCTCCATGCTTTCAGTGGCTGTGACACAACTTCGTTATTTTTCAGAAACGGAAAAATACAATTCGTGAAATTGTTAGATAAAAATAACAAATTGCAAGATATTGTTTCCATTTTTTTTGATAAGAACGCCGGTCACTTTTTATTACTGCGCTGTATGCAGATAAGTGTCTCGAAATGTTGTCATTAGATAAATTACGATATCAGCTTTTTGCAAAATCTTTAATGAAAAAGGATTTCAATCTTGCTTCTTTACTTCCTACTCAAGCAGCTGCACGTCAGCATTCATTACGTACGTATCACCAAATTCAAATGTGGATTGGAAATGAAAAAAATTCTCTAGATTGGGGTTGGAAGAATACTAAATACGATCTTGTTCCAATTACCACGCATAAAGATCCAGCTCCACAATCGGTATTGAAAAAAGTTTCGTGTAAATGTGCAAAGGGATGCAGAGGATCGTGTAGTTGCCGAAAACTAGGCATGGCTTGTTCAAATATTTGTTTTAATTGTCAGGGACAATCATGTACAAACTGTTTAAAAGACGATCAAGAAAACCATTTCAAAACTGATGAGGATTTTGAAAAAATAATTGAAAACTATTGTTCAACAGATGGAGAAAACGAAGAAAACGATAATACAGAAGATCAATTAGAAGAACAACATGAAGAAAATGATGATAAAGAAGACCAGATAGAAAAAAGGGACCAAGAAAATATTTATGGGCCATCAACATCGAAAATATTGAAAACTAACTAATGTGGTGTGTGTATAAATTATCTTATATTTTTATTTCTGTATATTTAAAAAAATGTACTTATATTTTAATTTTAAATTATTTTATTCTAGAAAAAAGTAGATCAGAAATAGCAGTCGAAAAAGATAACATGGGCCATAACATAAACCATAAATTTAAATAGTATTGAATAAATTTTGTAAATAATATAACATTTGTATATATGTAATATGTATATATATTAAAATTACAATACCTTTAAATTTTTTGTGTTGAACGAGTTACTTAGAATATAGCATATTATTATTTAATTGCATAATATTATTTTTTAAAAACTATACTCATTCAACTACTAACTTAATAACCTTGGTTGTAATAATTATAACTACATTTACTAAAATGTATAAATAAGTACGTATTTGAATATCAAAATATACCTTGATACTAAGTCAAAATCATTCAATGTAACACTGTTAGACGTAAAATTACAATCCCTACAAATTGTAAGGTATCACTTTTTGTCGTAAAATCAACGGATTTAAAAAAAAAATAAAAAAACTTAAAAAAAATTAATTTTTTTAAAAACCTCCAAATATGTACTTTTTTAACGTCACTTATGAACCTTAATTTTAGACTGATCTCATTATTTTTAGACTTAATTTTGTAGAGAATTTAGCGCTCTATATTTTAGACCGGATTACATTTTTTCATAAAACTTATAGTTTTTGAATAATTATCAGAAAACTAAAAAACTCCGTTTTTGGAGCTGTTTTTTTTAAGATGGCGGCTAACGCCGACCTCGGATGGGGGGAAAAACATATTCCCCTAATACTAGACCTATACTTAAGCAGTTAAAACAATTTCCAGCTTCCCACTAATTAATTCCGAATTCAAACCTAATTTGACTGGCCTATAACAGGCATCTTAGGAAAAGCTCAAGTTAGTTTCATTGTGTATATTGAATATTGTTATAATAAAACCAATCGCAAATGCAAGTGCAGACACTGTAAGTAAAAAATATCGATATGGAATTCAAAGTTATATAATTTCAAACGTTAAATATAATTTAAGTTTATTGAGGAAATCTATCTAATTAAGATTTGAATGCCTTTTAACGCCAATAATAATAATTTATAGCAATTTATTTTTGAAAAGAATATTTTGTTTACTATTTGTTAACTTTACTAAACCAGTTTAAGGCTGTGAGTTTAGATTTAAAATTAATAATGTGTTTTAACCATTCTGAACTGACCTGCACCTTTAGGACTTTCTAAAATACTAGAACAGGTAGAATGGCTTGCGCGGTCCAATGAGCTAAAGAGCCGAACTATAGGTTTAATCAAATTAGTGAGGTCTTTAGTGAGAAACCAGACTAAGACAGGTCCCAGAAAGGGGGCAGTAGCTTTTTCAGTACTTAGAGTGGCAGAGACCATAGGGGTCGGTGTGACATTTTAAAACACACTACTGCAATGTGGAAGGCAACGAGTAACCACCACATTACCTCCAAAGTACACTGCGTACAGAAATTGTTAGTAAACATGATGGCATCCTCTGGCGTAAAAATTCCGTAAGAAAAATAGTCCCCCATTTGGATTTCGGGAGAGGACTACTTTGGGGGATGTGATCCGAAAGTATAGAAAAAGATCCGTGAACATTTTGCGAGTCGGAGCGTGGAATGTCAAAAGTATGAAACAAGTAGGTAAGTTAGAGAACCTGAAACTCAAAATGGATAGGTTAGCCGTAGATATAGTAGGAATCAGCGAAGTCTCCTGGCCAGAGGCGGGTGATTTTTGAAGTGGAGACTTCAGGGTAATTTATACAGGATCAGAGGAAGGAAGGGTATGGGGATAGTTATGCGAAAAAAGATAGGTCGACGTGTTGAAACCTACTTACAAAGGAACGAAAGAGTACTCATGGTTAGACTTGAATATAAACCAGTAAATACAGTAATATTACGAGCTACTATTAGGCAACCCGTCAAATACACAAGCGCCGTAAGCAATGTATATACTACAGAAGCCTCAAACCTAGCGTATACCGTAATATGACTCATCTATATAATTCAGGGTATATATAAGACCGCTGATGAATTACAGAGTTAGTCTATATCTAAATGTCGAATATAAATTACATCGTGTAAAGTTAATTAGTTACGCTTTTGGAAGTCCAAAAGTAAATAAAAATTTGTGTTATGTGAACGTGTAGATTATACCGCCAGCTTGTAGAATACATAAAATAATGAAATTGACAGTTACTTTCAATATTACCGGAAGTTACACAACGTTGAAAATATTTTAGCTAAATTTGCTTTATTGGGTAACCCCTACATGCAATGTTTCAATTTTTCAAGAATTGTAAGTTTTGAGATATCTTTAATGAAAGTTTGTCGTTGGGAACATCCTGTATAGTTAAGTGTTTATATATGGTTATATAAGTAAATATCAAGCAAGCAGTTAATTATACATCCTGCAGAGTGTCAAATAGAAATTTATTTGCCATTCAAACATTGATGCATAGGTAGACTTTTAGCAGAATCGTGGTCTAACCTACTTCTTTGTTTTCTTATAACTAATCCTGTTTTCAAAAACAATCTTTCCGAAGTCGCCGTAATAGTCAAAAAATCTTTTGTCATTACACTTAGAACGGGAAAGGTAAATTTATGCAATTTCCACCATTTCAAAATATTTTTTGGCTGTCACAGAGAGGAACGCCGAGGTATTTCTCTATTTCATATTCATCATTATCTCTCTTCGATTGTTTTATGTACAACGAATTTAGATCAAATCCATTATCAATTTCAGTACCTTCGTCTGATAACGATATTTTTTCAACAGGTGATTGCAAACCTGCCTGTATTTGTATATTGTTTGCACAAGTCCTTCAAGATTAAGAAAGATTTGTTTTTCAATTCCCTTCCCCAAGATGTTTTGTCGAATACCTCTAATTTATGGTGAGAGTCTAGTATAAGAATTGCGCAGTAGATCCAGTTTGTTTATGATAATGCTTTAAAATTTTGTCTCTGGCACTTTGAATCGCTATTATCATAATTTCGTTAATAGTCGACGTATCTACTTTGTCGTTCAACCATTTTGCTTCCTTTTCTAATTTGTCTAAAAGCAAATTAACACTTACTTGACAGATGGAAGCGTAACATATTTTTCGCCTCCTAGTTTTACTGACACTTTTTTGAATACTTTCAATAATTTCTGAACATTTTCCAATAATGACCATTCATCATCGGTTAGCCTTAAGTGTTTTAAGTTTGGATTACTGTCGCATATGAAATTTAAGCTATTTCGTAATCTTAGTGCAACCTCCAACATATTGTAACAATTTTATTTTTGCAGTAAGAGAATCCATTCATTAAACGTGCAATGAATATTAAAATACCTCTATTAATTAAAATAAATATTCGAGTAACAATCAAACTTTTATAGTGTTATAATATCAAGGATTATTAGTTGAGTTGTTTCCGAGTTCGGTGTAATTTCACAGCCACTGGCGCGCGCGTGAGAGGTCCGAGAACTAAAATCCGGAACCTCCCACCATGCAAGAAAGCAGCGAGCGCACTCGTCGATAGTTAATAGCAGCGTAAACATGCATTCTAAGAGAATGACGAGTGACCTCCGAGTCGCTCTATGTTTGTGAAAAACACTTCCTGAGTAACGGTTAGTACCTAATCCACAATTTGTATATTCATTGTCATATTAGCTAATTTACAAAATTTATTTAGCGCAACGACCCATTTGAACTCGCAACGACCCATTTGAACTCGCAACGACCCATTTGAACTCGCAACGACACATTTGAAATCCCAACGAGAAATTAGAAAACTGCATGGATAACGTATATATCGCACACCACGTCGAAATTCGCAACTGTAAAATTTGAGACAACATGATCCTTTGAAGTTACAATTTAGAAAACTTAATTTGTTGGCTACGCAATGAAAAATTATTTTAGTAAATAAATTTAGACAACGGAAGATTACGTTACAAAGTAATGCTGCCGTGATCCAAGTAAGGAACCCGCTTTGCTTCTACACCTGTGTTAAAGAATGGAAAGCAAGTATAATTAGTTGCTGTTCCCGCGCTGTGAGGTAATTTCCATTACATCAAGGGACAACTGCTGCTCTTGGGTTCGTAATAGAATTAAGATTTCCTGAGTACTTTCCTTCTGAAAGTACATTATTTCATTTTGTTTGTTAGACGTACAAAATTATTATTCAGTTTACCTGTAAATAAGCTGGTTTTCCCAGTATCAAAATTTGATTTCACTTAGTTTTGTAAAGATGTGACTACATATGGCTGCAACGTAAATTAACAGCTGCTATTACGTCACCTGTTTATTTGAACAATGCCGTCAACAATTGCCCAATGGCTAACACATGTTTAGCATTTTAGTACAACCACTATTGATAACATTAGAGAATATCTTGGTGATTATTTTGACTTCAAACTAATTTTAACTTTGTTAAATTAATGAGAAAATTTCGTATATTCATTTGTAAATGACTCACACAGATCTGATTGGGTTATAAAGAAACTCTAGCATTTTAGTTACATAGAATTATAAAATATTTGAGTAAGGATTAGTTGATAACCTTTACTACCAGTTTTGCAAGTACTTCAAATTTTTATTTTATTTAATTACAATGATACTTTATTTACTGAAACCAAGAAAATTCTTATTAGTAAATTAATATTCTTCATTTAAAGTTTTTTTATTCTGATCTAGTCTGATCAGACTTGGTAAACAAAAAGCAATAAGAACTAAAATTTTATGATCCCATTATGCAGAAAACATTCTCTATACTTTTTAGGTATACTTGAGGGACGCAAATAGTGTTCCCATTTTTTATGTGACTTAATTATTATTCTTTCTTACAGGAACAGCGTCTTATTCTGTTAAGACAAGTTTGTGTATCAACGAAGGCGATCTTTTTTTTGGGTCTCCAAGTCCGCCCTTAAAAAATAGCTATGCCCCGAAAATAAATCAATTTGGACTTGGTGGCGCCTGTTTGTTTTTTTTGTTAAGTGTAACCCTCCATAGATTTCGACTTACCCCCCCATTGCTCATAGCTCTACCCAAGGAATAGACCCCTAGTTACGTCGGAAGACTTTGTTTTGCTGACCCCCAACTTCTAGAGTCAGATGTATGTATTAAGAAGAGAGCATTAGTTAAGCTCAATTTAGGAAAGAATGTGACCGTTTGGGGTTAGCGATCAAGAAAATATAATACGTTTCACTAGCGCCCAACGCTTGGGGCTTCGAAATTTGTTTGATCAAAATTTATTTGGGGGCTCGAAATTTGTTTGTTCAACGAGTAATTTGTTGAAATTCGTTCGTTCATAATTTAATTTAGCTCGAAATTTGTTTGTTCATAATTTGATTTACCTCGAAATTTGTTTATTCAAAATTAATTTTACTTCGAGATTCGTTCGTTTAAAAATTATTTTTACTCTGAAACTTGTTTGTTCAAAAATAATTTTACTTTGAAATAGTCTGTTCAAAATTTATTTTTGCTTCGAAATTTGTTTATTCAAAAATTTAATTTGCTTTAAAATTTGTTAGCTTAAAATTTATTTTGCTTTGAAATCTATTTGTCTAAAATTATTTTGCGTCGAAATTTGTTTGCTTAAAGTCTATTTGACATTTAGATTTGTTTGTTCGCTTTTGATAAAAGATTGGTTGTAACGTTAAACCACAGTCAATCAATTAATTAACTTAGTTAAATTTATTTTAACTTTCATTCTATTTTGACCCAATATAATTTTTTGATATTGTTTTGGCAAAAATTATTTTACCAAAAACATTTTTTTGTGATTTTTACCTTTAGTAGTACGAATTTGTTTTGATAACTTTTGTAAGGTTCAGATCATTTAGATCTTTTAGTTTGATTCCATTAGGCTTTTGTAATCATGTCGGATATTCCGAATTGTTTGTCTACTTAAAGAGGAACGGGAGTAGTGAGTGAGAAACCAGTTTTGAAAAAATTTTAGGAAGACTGTCAGCTAAAGAAGCTGATAAGCCTGTTGTTTGATTTGTTTGAGTCAATAAAGAACATCTTTGTCGAAATTTGATGATAAGGCTAGAGATTCTATTTTGAAGGTACATTGGAGTGAGCTGTCGTCGTGTCGTTTGAGAATTGCTCTTTGTGCATAAGCACGTTTTTGATTTTGTTAGCAGATTTTTGTTTAGATCGGCATTGCAACGCAATTTAGTCTAGGCGGAACTTGTCGTCGTGGTTGGTCGCTCAGCAGTATGTCAGTCCAGACGAGACTCAGGAAGAGTTGGTCGCTCGGCTTTACATAAGTCTAGACGAGACTCGAGGTGAGTTAGGCGCTCTAGAATTTTTTTTGCATCTTTTTTTGGTTTGATGTAAATTTTGGTATTGTTAGTCTAGGTGAGACTCTTAGAGGGTTTGTCACTCTAGCATATTTAGGCGTTGTGAAGCATTGTATTTGTTTCGACAGTTCGATTTGTAGTAGGATGAGAGTGTACCTGAACACTGATTTTTTTTGTTAGCTATTGTCATGATTAGTTTTTTTATTGATGACTCATAAGCAGATAAAAGACTTTTAGTTGTTGGTAACTGGTTTTCGAGGTGCTTGAGTTTGCAACCTTTGCGTAGTGCCACGGCACATTTGATTGAGAAGTTTTTGGAGGAAAAAGTTTTTTTTGCATACGGAATACCACCATTTGTTATTCGTGATAATGGTCCACAGTTGATTGGACATGTTTTTGAAGTTTTGTGTGCAAGGTACGAGATCCAAGAGATGTGGTACAATGCTGTGTATGCTCCTCAAGGCAGTTAAGTGGAAAAGCATATAATGATAATTTTATACCTGGTGAGGATGTTGATGTCGTCTCCAGTAGTAGACCTTCTTATGTTTTGGATCGTCAACTTTTGTTTGATATTTTTGGAAATGTCCGTGAAAATTTGCATGTAGCTTATCAACGTTCGTGTAAACGCTACAATCTTCGGAGAAGAGACATTTCATTCCGAGTCGGAGAGTATGTTTGGAGAACTAATAAGGTCCTCTCGAGTGCTAGTGATAAATTTTCCGCTAAGTTAGCTCCTAAGTTCGTTATGAGTAAAATTCGGAAAAACATTCCAGTTTAGTATATGAGTTAGAAAACGAAGATGGAACAAGAGCAGGAAATGGCACATAAAGGACTTGAAACCAATTGGAGTATCAGATCCAAATGAAAATGATGATTTTGACGATTAATTCCGGTCCGGTCATCCCTTTGATATTAAGTAATGACGTAGTGGTCTGTTTTGTTTTGTTCCAATTCTTGATCTAGTGTCGGTCCACTAATATTGAGTATTTTGTTTGAGGAGTGAAATAAGTGGTTTGAGATTTTGTAAGTTTTGTAAGTTGAGGTGTGCCTTGGTGCACGCTGGTCGTTTTGCTCGCGCGTTGCTCGGAGATGTGTTTGGAGGATGTCTTTGACAGATATCCTTACAATGTAGAAGTAGGTGGGCTATTTAACTATTGGTCCTGATTTCTACATGTCAAGGTGGAGAGAATGAATTGTTCTTTCCTTGTTCCTTTTGACCGTTAGAAGTTCTTAGATTTGATAAGGTCAAAGTTGACTTGGTGATTTTCACCGTTTGGTCCATCACTAATGAGATCAGTTGTTCGTTAGCAATTAGTGATAGGATGATCAGTAGGGTGTAGGATTCTACAACCCTAACTGGGTTATTTTGGGTTTGAAATTTGATGAGTAACCTGATGGTTAGGTTACCTTTGTTTTGATTATCTCTTTGTAATAAAGTGATAATATTTTGTATTTGAATTTGTTAAGTAACCGCATGGTCAGGTTACCTTTGTTTTGATTATCTCTTTGTAATAAAGTGATAATATTTTGTATTTGAATTTGTTAAGTAACCGCATGGTCAGGTTACCTTTGTTTTGATTATCTCTTTGTAATAAAGTGATAATATTTTGTATTTGAATTTGTTAAGTAACCGTATGGTCAGGTTACCTTTGTTTTGATTATCTCTTTGTAATAAAGTGATAATATTTTGTATTTGAATTTGTTAAGTAACCGTATGGTCGGGTTGCCTTTGTTTTGATTATCTCTTTGTAATAAAGTGATAATATTTTGTATTTGAATTTGTTAAGTGACCGTATGGTCAGGTTACCTTCGTTTTGATTATCTCTTTGTAATAAAGTGATAATACTTTGTATTTGAATTTGATAAGTAACCTTTTGATTAGGTCACTTTTGTTTTGGTTGTCACCTTGTGATGATGCTTAAATTTAGACCTATTAGTAGGGTATTTCTTTTGATTCTCACCTTATAGTGATGATATTTTGAATGGTAATGCTGTTCTGATGAGGAAGCATTTCTGTTTTTTTTGTAAATAGAGCTAAATGAGCTCCTGGAAGTGAAGTTTTTTTTTAAATTAGAAGTAAATTGTAAGTGTTTGATTTTAGGTCAGAAATATTAGCCTTATTAGAAGTAGGAATCTCAAGTCAAGAAATTTTGTAAATTTAAATTCTTTTGTCCCGTGGAGTGTTTGACTCTCTAATTTGACCCCCTCCCAATTTTGATTATTACCGATTGTGACTCCCCGATTTTGTCTCCCGATGGACGTCAGGTACACGTAGTTACCAACACACTCTCAATTATAAATGAAGGTCCCCCCCATTTGAGTAAATTTATAAAATTGCATAGTTGGTTAGGAAGATAGGAAAGGCTAGTATTGTTGTAAAAAAATTTTTTTTGTATTAGTTATATTTGAAGTTTTTTTAAGAAAAAATTTTTTTTCTTTTAGGAAAGAGGTAGTGTAACAATTTTATTTTTGCAGTAAGAGAATCCATTCATTAAACGTGCAATGAATATTAAAATACCTCTATTAATTAAAATAAATATTCGAGTAACAATCAAACTTTTATAGTGTTATAATATCAAGGATTATTAGTTGAGTTGTTTCCGAGTTCGGTGTAATTTCACAGCCACTGGCGCGCGCGTGAGAGGTCCGAGAACTAAAATCCGGAACCTCCCACCATGCAAGAAAGCAGCGAGCGCACTCGTCGATAGTTAATAGCAGCGTAAACATGCATTCTAAGAGAATGACGAGTGACCTCCGAGTCGCTCTATGTTTGTGAAAAACACTTCCTGAGTAACGGTTAGTACCTAATCCACATTTTGTATATTCATTGTCATATTAGCTAATTTACAAAATTTATTTAGCGCAACGACCCATTTGAACTCGCAACGACCCATTTGAACTCGCAACGACCCATTTGAACTCGCAACGACACATTTGAAATCCCAACGAGAAATTAGAAAACTGCATGGATAACGTATATATCGCACACCACGTCGAAATTCGCAACTGTAAAATTTGAGACAACATGATCCCTTTGAAGTTACAATTTAGAAAACTTAATTTGTTGGCTACGCAATGAAAAATTATTTTAGTAAATAAATTTAGAAAACGGAAGATTACGTTACAAAGTAATGCTGCCGTGATCCAAGTAAGGAACCCGCTTTGCTTCTACACCTGTGTTAAAGCATGGAAAGCAAGTATAATTAGTTGCTGTTCCCGCGCTGTGAGGTAATTTCCATTACATCAAGGGACAACTGCTGCTCTTGGGTTCGTAATAGAATTAAGGATTTCCTAAGTACTTTCCTTCTGAAAGTACATTATTTCATTTTGTTTGTTAGACGTACAAAAATTATTATTCAGTTTACCTGTAAATAAGCTGGTTTTTCCCCAGTATCAAAATTTGATTTCACTTAGTTTTGTAAAGATGTGACTACATATGGCTGCAACGTAAATTAACAGCTGCTATTACGTCACCTGTTTATTTGAACAATGCCGTCAACAATTGCCCAATGGCTAACACATGTTTAGCATTTTAGTACAACCACTATTGATAACATTAGAGAATATCTTGGTGATTATTTTGACTTCAAACTAATTTTAACTTTGTTAAATTAATGAGAAAATTTCGTATATTCATTTGTAAATGACTCACACAGATCTGATTGGGTTATAAAGAAGCTCTAGCATTTTTAGTTACATAGAATTATAAAATATTTGAGTAAGGATTAGTTGATAACCTTTACTACCAGTTTTGCAAGTACTTCAAATTTTATTTTATTTAATTACAATGATACTTTATTTACTGAAACCAAGAAAATTCTTATTAGTAAATTAATATTCTTCATTTAAAGTTTTTTATTCTGATCTAGTCTGATCAGACTTGGTAAACAAAAAGCAATAAGAACTAAAATTTTATGATCCCATTATGCAGAAAATATTCTCTATACTTTTTAGGTATACTTGAGGGACGCAAATAGTGTTCCCATTTTTTATGTGACTTAATTATTATTCTTTCTTACAGGAACAGCGTCTTATTCTGTTAAGACAAGTTTGTGTATCAACGAAGGCGATCTCTTTTTTTTGGGTCTCCAAGTCCGCCCTTAAAAAATAGCTATGCCCCTAAAATAAATCAATTTGGACTTGGTGGCGCCTGTTTGTTTTTTTTGTTAAGTGTAACCCTCCATAGATTTCGACTTACCCCCCCATTGCTCATAGCTCTACCCAAGGAATAGACCCCTAGTTACGTCGGAAGACTTTGTTTTGCTGACCCCCAACTTCTAGAGTCAGATGTATGTATTAAGAAGAGAGCATTAGTTAAGCTCAATTTAGGAAAGAATGTGACCGTTTGGGGTTAGCGATCAAGAAAATATAATACGTTTCAATATCATGGGTGGAGTGTCATCTAGTTGGTGCATCTAAAATTGGACTTATATCACTAAGAGCTCCTGCTGTACAACATGCACTCCTTAACCGAATTTTGAGTTGCTCGGACTTTCTCACTTTTTTAGAAATTGTTCGAATTTTCTGGACATAGTTTATGGTTGTTTCATCTTCCTCATACGATTCGGGCTCACTGTGTTCAACAAACTCATTTTCTATGACAGGCTCGCTCTGAAGATTTAAACTTTTAAGCGTATCTTGCACAGCGAGGTTCAAAACATGGTAATATCTTTCCAAGTTTTTGCATGAAAGCAGTATTTGCTGCCGCGTTATCAACTGTAATACCTTAGATTTTGTCTTCTATTTTGTATTGACGCAGTGATTCAATAAACATCTGGGCAATACCTCTTTCAGAATGGCGTCCATTTGAAAGAACGAAGTCAAAATCAATGAAATGTTGGTTCCAATTAATATCTAAAAAGTGAGCTGTTATGCCATAATATACGATTTCCGGCTAACAGAAGTCCATCCGTATACCGTAAAAGATATTTTTGACTTAGTATTTGCAAGAATATGCGTTACTTTTTCGCGAACAGTGATAAAACAATTGAGAACCAGTCTTTGTAAAACCTTACGTCCTGGTAATTTGAATGAGGGACTGATATGAGAAAAAAACTTTTTGCAGATTCGTTATCAAAAAATGGAAACGGTAGGTATTTTGTTGCTACCCAATCAACGACGACGCCTTCAACACATCCCTTGTTTCCTTGCTTCTCGGTAGCGACCTATAACATAACAAGAAAATTTGTTGTAAAGCCACACACCAATAAGAAAGGAAAAAAGTATTGCACTACAGATTAAATCAATACTTCAATATTGCGTGTTTTATAATCACTTCTTACAGTTATTCGTTCCAATACATTTAAATTAGCTTTCATCATTTTCTCGTCCATTCTTATACGTGAGCAACATAATATAATAGTGATGGATTCGAACCGAATCGAAACGAACTTGGCCCTAGGTTCGGTTCGTATCGAAAACTTTTAGTCGGGTTCCCTTTGGAGGTTCGGTTTGAAAAAATTAACCGAACCTCGAACCAAAGCGGTTCGACATTTTAATATTTCAAACAACTTGTGCGTTCATCTACAACAATATACATAATTATATAACGTACTTCTGACTTTGCTATCTTTTCTGTACTAGGTATAGAGTGATCCAAGCTCAACGGGAGGGAACCTAGTGGCGAAACAGTAAGAGATATCAAAAATTCTTTGGCAGGAGTACATAGATCAGTGATGGCTACAATTAAAAATTTGTTTGACACATACAGGCGTCACTATCATAGTCTGCCCGTGTTTAAATATTTTCCAATAAAGAAACAAACATCGATTAATTGGTCTCGCGTAATTTTGGTCCCACATTTTCGATCCAAACGGACAAATAAAACAGCAATAAAAATAAAATTGAAACTGTTGCAAAGATCTTTAATAAACATTAAAAACACCAAAAAACACATTCTGTAGGGAACATGTAAATCTATTGTAAGAAATATACCGTTTGTCTAAAGATAACGTCAGATGGTTCTTAGAAAGAATCAACATTCTCAATCAGCTTTATGTTTGTCAGAATATAGTATTACAATATCTATGGCACGTGCATTATTTGGGTATGCTGACTATATATATTATACATTGTTATTTTACGCCCACGATAAGTTTGTACCACCATGAGTAATAAACCTCAATCCTTGGTTCTAGGGGAAGTTCGCGCGGGGTCATTCTTTCAGAAATATCGGATCGGCTATTTCTAAAGACGCTTGTGGTAATGATCACTAAAGTAACAGTAAATATTATGCCACCTGCGTCTTGCAACAGCAAAAGTTAGGCGATTATGTACCAAAAGAAAGGAGAATAGTTTTTGATACATGCTACCGATAGGGCACATGTTTGAATGTCAGTGCCTCGTTGCTAAGTCCGTTTGAAATAAAATATTAGTAATACATACTTGATTAATAATTAAATTTTATTTGAAACGTGATGTAACATTTTTTTCTGAAAACTTGTATATTTATAGTTTCTAGACTGCGGCGGCGGTTTGTGGTTTGTATATGTTTAAGCAGTTGCGGATTGTGGCAATCATGAGAAGGGAGGAGGGAGGGTTGTAAATTTTTGTATTTTATATCCGTGTATTTTTTTGCAATATACAGTGTGTACTTAAGTTGGCGGCATATGGATAACATTTTTATTTTTAGTTTTAGAAAAAAAAGCTTATTCTTTATAAAAAGTTCTGCATGGTCCAAAACCTAAAATGAAACTATTTAATCTCAAAATTTGTCAGTCATAATTGGGGGTTTGTCAATAATTATGAATTTGGTTCAAGGGTAGAGTACCTTTATTTTTGACAATTTTGATAATTGATATTATGAATTGTGGTTCAGAATTAAAAACCGCGCTCAAATATGTAATTATATCCATCGATCCTAAAAAAATCATTTTCAAACTTTTCTCTAAAATAAAAATTTATTTAAGCTGAAACGTTACAACATCGATTAAGTAATGATTCAAATGTCATCAACTGTTCAATAAAAAAATGAGGATACTGTTTGGTATTTGACCTTTTTAATAAAAAAGTTTAGAAATGCTGAGAAATACTATTTCAAAAATAATTCTACAGCCACTGCATCCTAGATTAAATGTAATATAATAACGCGCTAGCTTAAATGAATTTTTATTTTAGAGAAAAGTTCGAAAATATTTATTTAGGATTGATGGATATACATATTACATATTTGAATGTGGTTTTTAATTCTGAAAAACATTTCATAATAATAATTTTTAAAATTTTCAAAAATGAAGGCAGTTTACACTTGTACAAAATTCATATTTATTGACAATTGACAAATCTCAGTTATGACTGATAAATTTTGAGATTCAATGGTTTCATTTTAGGTTATGGACCATACAGAACTTTTTATAGGAAATAACTTTTTTACTTAAAACTATAAATAAAAAAGTTTTCCATATGCCGCCAACTTAAGTAGACACACTATATTTATATTAACATATGAACAAAGGATAGTATAATGGCAAATAATTGAATGCAATTTTTAAACCAAACTTATTGAATTAAAATTAGAAATGTTTTTAGATTGTTTCCTAATTTCTTACGAATCAATGTAAATAGAACATACATTTGGGGGCATTTACCCTCCGTAACCGCGCCTGCGTTTAAGATGGTTTCGACACCACTTCTGTTCGTTAAATAAAGTAAGCTTCAAGTTTGTTTATTTTCTAATACTATGTATAAAAAAACCAAAACTTTTTTGACCCACCTGCGTACTGCTTGCCGCTTAGATGGGAAATTTTTTTGTAGCACTCGATGTGTAACATTAATACCTGATACATTTTGTATCTATTGACTTATTAGACTCGATTACCAATGTGCATCTAAAAATCGCTATATTTCTTAAATGCAGTGATTTTTAAATTGTGCATTTGTGAGTATATTAAGATTGATACGTTCAATGTGAAAATTTTTAAACTAAATTTGTATTTAAAAATCGATCCTTTTGCCCTGAATAGAAACCGAACCTTGAGCATGTAATTCGGTTTGAAAAGTTTATCTACCAGCGCGGTCCTATGTTCAGTAAGAAAAAAGTCAGGTTCCGTTCAAAAAATCAAACCGAACCTATTACGAATCCGAATCTAGTTCGAATCTATCACTCTATTATATTGATTTTTACATTCACGTCCTTTTTTCACAATTCTCACTCGATATCCTGTAACTTGTTATAAAAAATCGTAGTCCTGTGAGATCCTACATTTTATATATGAAAACCCAATTGTTATTTATACCCGAAATTATATACATAAGCAAGCTGTATAACAATACTTATTTAAAACTGGAAAACCTCAAAATAAACCGCATATAATAAGAAAAAATTCTACGGATGAAAATTGACGAAAGAAAAAGATGACGGAAAAAATAGGCTGTGCGTAAACTAGCCGTGGGATAAAGCATAGGAAAAGAAAACTGCATATATTTGCCCGTGTACTTTATTTATGTATGCACAGTAATTTGTAAATAAAGTTTGAATGTTTTATATGGTATCATTATTGTGAGTGTTTTATAATAATTTTTTCATATCGGATTAATGAAATAACTGGCAACGTGCCGGCTTTGTCTACCGAGAGTTCGAAACTGCAATGTATTTGAAAAAATTAAATAGTTATCACTTGACATCGACTTACACTATAATTTAGACAATTCGAATGCAATATGAGAATTTTAAAGATTAAATGATAATAATTTATTTTCTCTTATCAGCGACTTTTTTTCAGTTTTACAACTTTTTCATCCGTAGGTTTTCTGCGGCTGTTTTTTCAGGTTTTTGCCGATAGCTTTTTGTTTAGGTTCACTTAAAAGCTTTTATTATGCTGGCAATTGCAATAAAATGAAAGCAAAAAATGTTCAATTAAAACTAGTAATAAAATGAAAACAAAAATAAAACCAATTTAGAAATGAAGTTCTTTGACCTGACACCTTAGCAGTGCTAGTTACTACACACATGTGTGGTACTTTTTAGAGATGAAAACAGACATCATTGGATAACATTGTATAAATTGTTATGGTTTTATGGTTAATTATATGGAATTTTCTTAACCTAAAAAATGGAAAAGTAGGCTTCACACTTACCTTGCACTGGAACATTTCCAAAATGGTTCTTTGGTGGACAATGTACTAGATCTATCTGCAACTACATTTTCAGCTCGGTCTTCAGTTTGCGGATAGAGATCACAATGTTCTTTTAAATGTTTTGTTTTAAGTGCCTTTTAAGATTGGATGTAGTTTAACTTTTCACTTTAAATGCTAGATCGTACTTTTTCTTTTGGCATATCTTACATTTTGCAGTTTTTACACTTTTTGAAATTGGGGTAAACTCCAAAACTTACTAAATTTGCTCCGCGTTTTAAAATTGTCTGACACTAAATGTACATTTCGCGAACTTTCATTTATGTCTCCAAATTGTGTGTTGTCTGTTACCGATTCACTTCGTCGAGGTTGATAATCCGGATCCCCACGCTATCATCACTATTGAAATCCGACATTGTGATTGAAAACGGATAGCTCAAAATTTAGAATCTTGGTTATAATATTTTTAAAACAGTGCACTAAATAAGTAAATCTTTATGATATAAATCAGAGTGCAGAAACGAAAATTCAACTTATTTATATTTATCAAAAAAGAAGCCGAAATAGTCACACCTGCAATAAATATCTGAGTAGGTATGGCGTCACTTGAGCCTGGGAAAATTTTGAAGACCGTGGGAAAATTCCTTTGAAGGGCGTGGTCTTTTGATGTTTCCCGCTTCCGGTACCGTGGGAATATTCCTTATAGGGGCGTGGACCTTTACTGTTTGCCGTTTCCGGGTGGGCCATACTGCCAAATTTTTTTGGGGTTCCTAGTAATTTCTGGGAGTAGGGTGAGCCATACTCCCAAACTTTGGGGGTGGGGTATACATTAAATTTTTTTTTGGAGGCTGGGCCATACACCAATTTTTTTTTGGGGTTCTAGTAATATTTGAGGGTTAGGAGTGGGCCATTTTCCAAACTTTTTGAGCGGGGTATACCCCAAATGGCGTGGTCCTTTGATGTTTGCCGACTTTCGGGTGAGGTCAACATGGACCCCCTGCCAAAAATATTTTGGGGTAATTATCGATATTAATCAATAATAAATAATTGATAGTTATATAATGGATTTATTATTAACATCACAGTCACCCCTTTCCCTCCTCTGACGTCACGGCTACACAGTTTTTGCAGAAAAAAAGGTTAAGTGAAGCGCGATTCGAACTCAGGCCGCCTGCATGCAAAGTAAGTACTCTCACCACTAGGCCACAGTGTTGGTCGATATAAATACATTCACTCTCGTAGTAATGCAGTACGAGCACATTAACAATTTAATTTATTTTTGAACATTAGCATAAAAGTGTGTGTCTACTTCTAATTTAAATATAAAAACCTTTTGGGTAAAATTCGCCTGATTAACACTGCGATTGTACTTATTCTGGGGTACAGACATTCTAATTACATCCGTATATAGACGTATTTAACGACAATTAAAAAAGCTATTAGAATATACGTGTTTGGTAAGATTTACATTCCATTTTAAACTTTTAGTATAATTAAATAAATATCGGCCATACATATCCTCTTGTAATTATTTAATAATTTTTCTACATAGGGTTAAATTTTTGATATTGCAATAAATAAACATTATACTACTACGTATAAATGAATTGCATCTTCAACAAATAAGAGTCAACGTCTTTCCTTGGATACCTGACGAGGTTTTCAGTTTATTTCTAGTGTAATATAACAGTTTCATAGGTACCTAGTACCTATCGATGATTAATTTCTTGTATATTAATTTACGATATAACACAACAAGATTCCGAAAATGATAATAAAAATTAAATAATAATGGTTAATGTTTATTGTGTTAGCGAGTACAGTGTCCACTTACCTGTCCGACCTTAACCTACATTTCGTATAATCATACGTTGCAAATTCAAACGCTTTATAATCATGAATATTCTCTTCAATCAAATGCACAAATGTCCGTTCGTACGTATTGTAACGTTTGTTTAGAATTTTCGTTTTGTTATTAGTTTTAAAACCGCGACAATGCTTTTCGGCGACTTTTAGAAGGTAGTCTTAAATGCGTAGGAGAATACATATTTGACTGAATTCAAATACGCTAAGCATTCTAATTATTGTCATTATTACGGCACCTCCAACAATTTATGTTTTTAAGTTCTACACGACCGATTTTCAATAATTATGAAATAGAAATAAGGCTAAAGTTTTTGTGTTAATTCGAGATGGTTAAGTTTTATTTAAAAACTGCGAATGATCATACCTCGATGACCAATACTAGTGATTGCGTCATCAGACCGCATAGTCGGTGACAGACAATTTCATACAGGTTCCTCACTGTGATCACCTGATTTTTTTTTTGTTTTTTGGGTACATAAACTATAAAAGAAAACATCTTGCGATCGCTTAATCAGTCTTACGTCATTTGTTTAACTAACCTGATCGGTTGTTATTTAAGAACTTTGTTACAAAGTAAGATCAAGTAATAGCTAAATTTATTACGAGCAGAGATTTTGTAAAAAGAATCCGCCGTTTTAACTTAATGGGATGTATACTTGAATTCAAAATAAAGCCGTTGTCCGAAGGCGAAGAACCTGTGGCGTGGATGAAAGACGCTGTCAGGCAAGTGATAGAAACCGCCACTGAAGGACTTGCAGCTGGTAATCAAGTAGGGTTTAGTTTCTGCTCCAAGAATTTGCAGAGGGGGAGATGGATGGGTTTGCTTCCGCCGCGTGGAACAGCTCACATACGATAACGTTTGGGATGTTATAAGCAACATATACCAATCCAATTCGGAAGGGTGCAGTACATTTTGTCTGAGCGTGACATCGGTAAGAATGCCAGTGAGTAGAGGGAGGGGTGGAAACTATAATACTTTTAACGAAGAGAACGGTATGAGACGTGGAATTATCGTCATCAGTAACAAAGACAACTTGTGTTTACCGCAAGCTTTAGTGATGGCGATTACTTGCGCAAATAAGGATCCAGATCGTGCCAAACTACGGCGCCACATGGCTAAAATACCAACCAAAAGAGCTGTTTAACTGTGTCTTGATTCCGGTGTAGTTGTTCCTGAAGTAGGATGTGGAATATCTGAACTACAGCAATTTCAAGAGCATCTTAAAAACTACAGAATTGTTGTTTATAGTTATGGCACTAATGGGCGCGATATAATTTTTGAAGGGTCTGCAGATGGCACATCGTTAAGTTTATTATACCACAAAAGACATTACAATGTTATAACGTCCTTCATAGCAGCATTCTGTTGTACGTACTTTTGTGAGAAGTGCCACACCATACAATACCAAAGACAAACATAGGTGTGGAAACACATGTCCCTGTTGCATACAAACTCCTACGTGTGAGAAGGAATTTAATATTGTGTGTAAATTGTGCAATCGGGAATTTAGGGGTCAGCCGTGTTTGACGAATCATAAAACATAAGGTGTATGCGATAAAATTAAACTGTGTAAGGGATGCTCAAAAAACGGTGAAAAATAATTGCGAGCACAGTTGAGGCGAAGTATATTGTAAAATATGTTGCGCTCACGTTCCAGAATACCACCTCTGTTATATGAAACTTGATACCGGAAAGCCAAATTAAAAAGTTGTTCTTTTTGTTTTCTATGATTTATAGACAAGACAAGAAAGAATATTAGAAAACGGCGATCACCTACATGAACCAAACTTATGTGTATTAGCTTCTAGATGCGATATGTGTTTAAATGAAGATTATCATTACTTTTGCCAGAAATGTGGTTATAGACGGATTGTATATAGGGACAACGTCATTCGTAATTTTATGAAATATATTTTAGCATCAAGAAAAAAGTTCAAACACCTGGTAGTTATTGCTCATATCGGACAAGCATTTGACCATCAATTCTGTCTAAATTAAATATTAACAGAAACAGATTTAAAGCCGGAACTCATCATGAGAGGAACGAAGATAATATCACTGACAATGAAAAATGTGCAGTTTTTGGACTCCCTGAATTATTTTCCGATGGCTCTAGCCAAACTTCCTAAAGCGTTTGGACTGGGAGAAAGTTTTAAGAAGGGGTATTTTGCTCACCTGTTTAACACCGCCAGTAACGCCAATTATGTGGGAATTTTACCTCCCATCGAATTTTATGAGCCAGACACTATGAACGAAGATGACAGGTAAACGTTTATGAAGTGGTATCAAGAGCACAAGGATGACGGGTTTGAGATGTAGCGCGACCTAGTCGACTACTGTATTTCAGATGTGGAAATTTTGACCACCGCATGTCTAAAATTCACACAGCAAATGCTTGAAACAAGTGGCGTGTGTCCATTTGCAGAAGCGTGCACTATTGCTTCAACTTGTAACAAGGTATATCGACGCAATTTTCTTAAACCAAATACCATTGGGATTGTCCCTAAAGGTGGCTATAGGTGGCGCGAAAACCAGTCTAAAATGGCTATTCAGTGGCTTGTGTGGGAACAAAAGCAGCGTCAAATTAATATCATGCATGCTGCTAAACAACAAGAAATAATAATTCACGATCTCAAAGTCGACGGCTTTTGTTCTGAAACAATAACAAAACAGGTCTTCGAATTTCACGGTTGCTACTATCATGGTTGCTCCAATTGTTTCAAATACGGTAGAGACAACCCTTTACACAATGATCCCGGCCACACACTAAGTACCAGACGAGAGGCTACTGTGGCTAAAATGGAGAAATTAACAGAATTAGGATATGATGTTATTGAGATGTGGGAGTGTAAGTTTCGATCACATATAATCAGAAATAAAGAATTACGAACATACGTCTTACACCATCCGTTGGTTGTATAAACGCCATTAAACCCACGTGATGCTTTTCTATGGTGGTTGTACGGGAAATACTTTTGAATACTATAAGGCTAAACAGGATGAAAAAATTAAGTACGTAGACGTCTGCTCTTTATATCCGTGGGTATGTAAATACGGAAAATTTCCCATGGGACACCCTATAGTTGGCGTGGGAGAAGATTGTGAACAGGTAGACTTAGAAGTAACAGAAGGATTAATCAAATGCACGATCCTTCCTCCGCAAGATATTTATCTTCCGGTACTGCCTACAAAGATGAACGGCAAACTCATGTTCGTCTTGTGCCGTACATGTGGGAGTGAAATGAATCCGAATGACTGCACTCACGACGAACAAGAACGCGCACTCACAGGTACATGGGTGATTGATGAAGTGCTAAAGGCTAAGGAGTGTGACTACAAGATAGCAAAAATTTATGAGGTTTGGTCTTATCAAATTAACCAATTCGACAAGATTAAAAAGATTGGCGGTGTTTTTCGAGAGATGATGGACAAGTTTTTAAAAATAAAACAGGCGTCAGGGTAGCCCGGAAATTGTTCAACAAAAGGCGAAAGAGATAAATACATTGATGACTTTTTAGCCCACGAGGAGATACAAATTGAGTACGGTGAAATTGTAAATAATTCCGGTCTACGATCTTTAGCTAAACTCATGCTTAATTCATTTTGGGGAAAACTGGTGCAAAAAGGGAACCAGCCAAAAACAAATATTATTAACGACCCCAGAGAGTTTTTTGGAATGTTGTCGAACCCTAGTATAATTATAAATCATGCAATGCTTGTTAACGAAGACACTGCGATTGTTAATTGGCAGTATAGAGAAGAGGCTTATGATGTGCAAGCTGTTGTAAGCGTCGTCATAGCAGCATACGTAACTGCAAAAGCAACACTAAAACTCCACAGTTATCTTGAAATATTGAAAACGAGGATTTTGTATTTTGATACAGAGTCCATAGTTTATGTTTCTAGTCTCGGAGAATACGATGTCCCCACCGGAAAATTTGTAGGCGATATGACAGATGAATTAGAGGTTTACGGACCAGGTAGCTACATCAACGAATTTGTGTCTGGAGGTCCAAAAGATTACACATATAAAGTTGTGTCTACGGACAAACAAGAAGAAGTTCTTGTTTGCAAAGTAAAGGGTATTTCGCTCAACTACACAACCGCACAACTTGTAAACTTTGAAAACATTAAAAAGATGGTTATAACCCCAACGAAGCCTATATTTATTGTTTCGAAATGTATCAGAAGAACAGGGAAACACGAACTAGTTACAAGAACTGAGACAAAAAATACAAACCAAATTCAACAAAGCGTAAATTTTTTGATAACCACACTACACTTCCATTGGGATATAAAAAATTCAAAATTTTTTCGTAATTTGTGATAATCTGAAAATTTGCATTTATATAAACAATTTATGCTTAGATATATTTGCAATTAGAAACTATAGTTAATAGTGTTAATCATTTACGTGTTTTATTTCTAGGTGGAAATGATGATATAAATATAGAAAAAGAAAACGTTAATGGTTAGCCCCAATCCGAAGTTTTATGATGACGGACGTTATAGATTTTATTCAAATAAACGTAATCTTCATTTTCTGCAGGATGTCGTACGAAAAAGTTTGTGTAACGCAAAAAGGAAGACATTACCTCTCAACAAGAATTCAAAGAAGCTCATAAATAATTGCTTGAACCTTTCCAGTCACAAGGCATAGCGGAAAAAATGCCAAAACCTATAAAGGAGATTAAAGTTGTAAACAGGCAAACTTTTTAAATAAATCAGTGAACTAAACCACAATATAATTGTCCACCAATCATGGATAGTATCTTGGCAATGTTAGGTAATAAAAAAGTTTTTACAAAAAAAGATTTCAAACATTTATTTTTTGCTAATTCCAGTAGCAAGAAAGTCGAGGAGATATACGGTTTTTCTGTAGAAGGACATATATACCAGTTTAAAGTGGCCTCTTTTGATTTGTCTTCAAGTACAGCTGCATTAGTTAAGGCTATGCAGAGTATTTTGGGACCGTACGAAGAATTTTGCATCCATTACGTGGATGACGTTTTCATATTTAGTGATAATATTGAGCAACATTTTGTACATCTTGAAAGGATTTTACTTGAATTAAATGTGGCAGGTTTAAAATTAAATATTAAAAAATGCGAGTTTTTCCAGGAAAAAGTAAAATTCTGAGGGTATCAGATTAGTGCTGAAGACATGTTCATAGATAAAGATTGGTTATCAAATCTTAGAATATTCTAGACCAAGGAATATACGAACTTTGAGAGCTTTTCTGAGAACAGTGATTTTTTATAAAAAGTTTGTCTCGTCGTTTTCGCAGAAAACTGTTCCGCTGTTTGCTTTGTTGAAGAAAGGGGTTAGATAGTCGTGGAGTGAGGCTCATGAAGAGGCATACTTAAGTTTAATCACACAGTTTCATGAGCAAATTTTTTTGAGACACCCGAACTTCACAAAAGAGTTCAATGTACGCACGGACGCTTCTGATTGTGCTTTAGCCGCTGAATTGTATCAAATTCAGGATGGTGTAAAGGTACCCATTTCATTCAATTCCAGAACTCTAAAAGCACATGAATTAAACTATATGATTAGTGAAAAGGAAATGGCAGCAGAGGTCTTTGCAGTCACGAAATTGAAATTCTACCTAATGGGGACACATTTTATCGTCAAAGCAGATCATTCCGCCTTGTGCTCCCTATTTAACACGAGATTTACAAAGAATCGAGTATACAGGTGGGATCTTTTGTTACAGGATTTTGATTTTGAAATCCAATATATAAAAGGGAAAAATAATATAGTAGCCGATGCTATCAGTAGGAATAAGATCAATGACCATTTAAAATCAAACGACATTTTTGTAGCTATGCATAATTTGTTGAGGGATGACATAATATTTTCATACGAGAGGATTTAGCAATGCAGGAAGATAGTGAATATCTTCAAATCATTAAAGATAAACTGAGGGAAACCCCTAATCAAAAACATTTTGAGATTATTGATGGTTTTCTTGTAAAACATTTAAATGGGAAAGGTTTGTATGTATTGGACAGGAAGTTTGCAAAATTGATTATTGAAAATTTACATCTTCAATATGGTTACTTAGAGGTTAGGAAACTATGGCTGTTATTTCAAGAAAATTTCTATGCTCAGAGGGATTTGGAAATCATTAAAGACTTAGTAAGCACATGTCAACTTTGCATTTTAGGAAAATACAAGAATTATATCAACCAGAACATTATTAAACGCATTCAGATAGATAATCTCTTAGGTTTGATTGTTTTAGACTACTTAAGCAATTTAGTGCCTAGTAGGAGACGAAATAAACACGTGTTAGTGGTAGTGGGTGTCTTTTCGAAATACGATAGGAACTGTTGATAAGTTGGAACTGTTCATCTTAAAAGAATGAAAATTCAAAGAACTTTAGCGGTCAATGCCAACTATTTTAATAATGCTCGATTCGTCTCGCATTGGGACGATCAGGACATAGGGGTCGTTTTCTGCAGTATTCGTCATCCCCAGGGAAATCCCATGGAACGGTACATACAAGAAACATGTAAATTCCTGTGAATGACATCTTATTAGGACCTCCGAAGTTAG
Source organism: Platerodrilus igneus (assembly GCA_036346225.1). NCBI lineage: Eukaryota > Metazoa > Arthropoda > Insecta > Coleoptera > Lycidae > Platerodrilus > Platerodrilus igneus. The sequence continues at coordinate 790,881 of JARFIW010001235.1, forward strand.
GAGACCAATCTACCTAGGGTCGAGCTGTTTATTAATCATGCTTTACACATGGTCACTGAGGAATCTCCCATATGTTTAATGAAAGAAGTGCATCCAATCGACCGTGGGAAATTGTGCCAAGGGATGATGAGTTTGAAGCAAAAATGCGGATGGCTCTGAGAAAGCTACAAGAGAGTGCACGAAAGTATACACGAAAGATGAATAAAAGGGTGAAAAAGAGAACTATCTTTCAAATAGGGGACAAAGTAGTTATTAAAAATTTAAGAGTGGAAAAAAGGCACCTGCACACTTATGCCAAACTATATTCACCGTATGTGGATCCCTTTGTGGTTAATCGCATCATAGGGGGAAACACATATGAACTAAAGGACATAGATTAGAAGGGGATCTGGGGTAAATTTCATATCAATTTGATATACCCATACAAGGAGGGTGATTAAAATAGGGGAATAGTTGTATAAAATTAGTCAGGTTTGTATAAATAATTTAGGTAGGATAAGTATAAATAGCCAGGAAATAAAAATACAAAACTGTAATGATTAATGTGGAGTTCGGTTCCACGTTGGGCGCCAAAGTAACATTGATTCAAAATTTTATATTTTAATTTGGGGGAAAATGCTATTATTATAAGGTTATTTAAGGTCATATAAGGTCACAAAGGAGGAATACCTCATGTAAATATCATAAAACCACGAAAACCAAACATTTAAATCAAAAATATACATAATTTACTCATTATGGAAAAGCAAATACAAATCACCCTGTATAAAATCAATAACAAGCTACTATTAATTAAAGGAAGCTCATTACGTAATAACTTCACTACACCCACTAAAATAAAAAATTGCTAAAGCAATTCACTCAATTTAGAACATTTAAGGACATTCTTCAAAACAAATACAAATTTTACATATTTGAAGAAAAACGACCAGTGAAATGAAAATTCCTTTAATCTAAAAGTATTTGCGTAAATAAATTAATAAATGCATATAATTTATACTAGTTTGTAATAGTTAAACACTAATAACAGGCATATTTAAATATGGTATAAATATTTGAGGCAACTATGATACATGCAGAACGTATATAAAATGCCATTCTTAATAATACGTGCAATTTAGAACGTACACATTAAACCATCATAAAACCAAACAGATTGCAAATATAACCATAATTGAAACGTCTTTTCCACGTACGAACAACTGATAGCGTTCTGCCAACCAATGAGAACGCGTGGAATATTCGAGAAGGAACTTGATTCTATAAAACTAACGAAGCAAACAAAGGAGAGGCATTTTATAATCCACGCCCCAACTGTTCTAGTCTGAAAAAGATTATTACGTGAATAGAATCTTTAGTGAAAGTTGATAATTTTAAAAAGTAGAACTTAACAAAATTCAAGTGTAAAGTGATATAAACGGTAGAGTGCGTGTTGAAACAAATTTATATAGAATTTTACCATTGATAATAATGTAAGTCTAGAAATAATTAATACAAATAAAAATCTTTGCAATTTTATTAATTTAGGGCGCTAAGTTACTGGTTAAGAGATCTAAGATACTGAATAAATAATCTAAGTGCTGGTAAATAATCCACGGTTACTGGTTAAGACTTCTAAGTGCTGGTAAATACTCTAAGTCACCGGAAAACGACTAAATTACTGGTTAATACTCCAAGCTGGAATAAAATACTCTAAGCTACTAGATAACAATTAAGACTAATTGCTAAGCCGAATTGTCGAAAGTTCCAAAACAAGTGGGAATTTGGGGCCAGAAACCTACAGCAAGGAAAAACAGGAGAACGATAAGGTCAGAACTATGTATTCCATTTATAGCACATTGCATTTGTAATTTTACATAATTTGTGTATTCAGAACTAAGTATAAAATTTGTATGTAATTAAAATATAGTGTGTAAAAGGTCAACAAAAATTTGGTTGCTATGTAAAATTATGCTTACAAAGGGGATATTTCTTTGAACGTTCAACGAAACTATTCGTAGTAAGATACATTTTTTTGCTGGCTTTACTTGTTTTAAAAAGGTGTAAAAATTTACAATCTTCGTAAAGAACTAATTCGATAGGAATATTTACTTTAATTTTGATTTAAAAGTTCCATAGAAGGTGAAAGATATTAAAAGAGGCGCAGATTTGTAAATTATAATATGACAAAAAAATTCTATTTAATTCATTATACAATTTTTGGTGAATTTCGTTTGTCTTATTCAGGTGTATAGTGTGTTAGAGAGGAGTGAGTAAAAAAAAATTTGTTATAATATCGTCGTTCACTCTGTGCGGTATCACTGAGCTAGTCGAGGCATAAATTTGATTGTGTTAATTTTAATCTATTTTAAGGACACAGAGAGGTGGCGATCAACAAGCAATTGATCGTTGTACATCTGTCGAAGGACAATATCATAGCAATATATATATATATATATATATATAATTACTGTGGTTTATAGGATATAAGAGGTATTAGCAAGGTCAAATTATTAGTTATTGCGAGGTAAAGCGTGTATATAAGGGTCAAGCAAAGTTTGAGACATTTTTCAGAAAGATCGGATAATAATTGACAAATTTTCACTAAATATTAGGGTTAATTGTACGTACTTGTAAAATTCACTGTAAATGTTAATTACAATTAGGTAGGAAACTTAATTTTATAAAGCATAGTTGCATAAAAATATGGGAAACGTAAGTCCGTATAGTATAGTTAAGATTTATTATGAAATAGTGCATAAATGTGTTAATACGAAAGCTTTTATGTTTGTAGCATAAAAATCGATAATTGAAGAGGGTTTAGTTATTTAGTAAATGCATATTCAAAGCGTCAGTTATTTATTTGTGTAACGTAAAATATAAAGCTTGAGCACGTATAACATTTGTAGGAAAATTTAGCATTGTAAACAAGTTCTGAGTATCGAGTATAAAGCTTGTCAACGAGTATTATAGTTGTTGGAAGAAGACGGTTGAGCAATAAACACAGGCACGCACGAAAAACAGATCGATAATATAATGAGAAAGACAATATTTTACAAGAAGTGACAAAGAAAGGACAATAGCATATTTTTAGTGATCATTGATTTTGAAACATCTGTTAGACAAGGAAATTTACGGGCATACGAGCGAAACAATGACGCGATGTGTTTTCTGAAGATATTGGTTGAAATAGGTATGAGAAATTAGTAGAAGGGTACAAACAGTACGATTGTTAGATTAGGTGGACAAAAGCAGGATAGACGATAGTATCGATCGGTTTGGTAGAGCAGAACTTATGAATAGGGGGGATAAAAACAACCAGATATAACATACGGGTTAGACGAAGATAAGAGAAAAGCATAACTAATGTTGCAAATGAAGTAAGGGTTTATTCAAATAAACGTAATCTTCATTTTCTGCAGGATGTCGTACGAAAAAGTTTGTGTAACGCAAAAAGGAAGACATTACCTCTCAACAAGAATTCAAAGAAGCTCATAAATAATTGCTTGAACCTTTCCAGTCACAAGGCATAGCGGAAAAAATGCCAAAACCTATAAAGGAGATTAAAGTTGAAAACAGGCAAACTTTTTAAAAAGATTAAGTTACCAGTTCACGACGAGCCTGTACATCTTTATTATGCGGACATGTTGGTTAAAAACTGAAGACAAAAATATATACAGGGACCGCCCTCGTTTTCCGATTTCCGGGGTGAAGGTGGGCCACCCCCAAAATTTCTTGTGAATTTGGGAGGTTGTTGACCCTATAAATTGGTGGACGCTTTATTCAACGCTACACCGCTCTGGACCGCTGACGTGACAGCAATATGATTCTTAGAAAAAAATTTAGTGCCTCTAGCAGGAGTCAAACCCGCTACCTCTGAATTACAAGGTCGGGCTCTAGCTATTCAACCACAAATACGTAACGCTTTTAAATACTATTCGAGGATTTATATGTTGTAGTTGGTGACGCGCTCTTGCGTATGTTTTAACTGTAGCTAATTAAGATTAATATATAATTTGTAATTCTTATTAAATAGGACCGCTAGTGAGCTTAAACACTTTCCGACCTGTTTAAACTGCTGCAAACACCCTCCTTTTGGAAGGCCAAATGTAAATTACTGATTCCCACCGCTTTTGGGGCTTCGAAATTTAGGTCCTATTCCAGTGACCTTGAGTACAAAATAATATTTCCCCAATAGTTAATAAAATATTGGCATTATATTAATCTAAAATACACTTGTTATATTCTCCTATACGAAGTAATTGTAAATCAGTAATTTTGTTAATATCTGATAAAGATGCATGAATGAATATAACACCACAGATACTTTAGTTATCACATTACTATTAAATATGGCTTTGTCTCGAACTGAGTAATACACAATTCTTGGAAAACGTATTCAGTTTACATCCATATATAGAAATAACTATATAGAAATAACTATTATAACAATAGCAGTTAAATTTTTTATAATTACAATTGAATCAGTATATTTATTTAAGGCTGAGGAGATATATCCATTTGTTGCTTCTAGCGAACAAACACAGGTTTTTAAAGGTATAATCCGGTGTATCACTCCAATCATACGTTGGAGAAAAATCTATTCGGTATTTGTTTGTTTTTTTGTGTGATACTGTAATCTCACTTCTGAAAAAATTTTGCTGCGATATTCACGGAATTGTGAATAGGTATTATTATTTTATTTCGGGTGCGGTAAAAGAAAATAGAATTATCAAAACATTTTGTAGATCAAATATAGTTTCAAGGTTTTTTATAAAAGTTTGTATAAGTTGCAAAGAAAACAAACATCACGTGATATAAAATAGTTTTATCTGTTTGCCTAATATCAACGTTTGTAATACTTGCGTCTTAAATAAAAGGTATAAACATATATTATGTCAAGCCATAGGCACCCATTGATTTACAACTAACTGCAATGTCTCAGACTGTTTACTATTTTTCTACATTTTAAGTTATAATAGAAAGGATAATGTTACGATTTATCTGATGCTACCGTAAACTGTGATCAGTTGTATTAAAATATAAGATGTTACACTTCATATTTAAGCTCTCTAATTGATACTTTAAACACGCACAGTTTTAAACATACCTTAATCATGTGACATCTTTTAGGTATAAAAAAAGAGGACCTTGTTTGATGTTCGTTATACTGAACGGTTCTTACTGGACAGCTCCGGTTTCAAAAATAATATTCAATATGGAAAGATTTATAATAAGCAGGGATTTTGTCAAAAAAAAAATTTGTCGCTTTAATTTGGTAGGGCGTACTCTTGAATTCAGAATTAAGCCACGGCCTGATGGTGAAGAATCCGTAGGATGGATAAAAGATGCTATCAATCAAGTGATGAAAAGATCGACTGAAAACCTCGTAGCAGGCGATCAAGTGGGTTTTAGTTTTTGCTCTAAGGATCTAAAGCGGGCTGAAGGTTGAATTCGTTTTTGTCCTGTCGAGGAAATAACATATGATAGCGTATGGGATGTCATCTGCAGCATATATTTATATCAGTCCAATTCCATCGGACCTAACACGTCTACATTCTGTCTGGGTGTAACGTCTGTGAGAATGCGGACAGGAAAGGGAAGAGGTAGAAACTACAACAACTTTGTCGAGAAGTGCAATATTAACCGGGGCATTTTCCCTATCAATAAAAAAGACAATATGTGTTTGCCATGGGCTATAATGATAGCTATTGCATACGCTAGTAAAGATCCGCATTGAGCCAAACTGCAAAGGAACATTGAAAAATTACAAACACAAAGAGCTCGTCAACTGTGCATTGATTCCGGTGTTGTTATTACCGCAGCAGGATGTAGTGTGCCCGAATTGAAACAATTTCAAGAGCACTTAAAACGTTATATAATTGTGATTTACAAATACGGATCAAAGAACGAGACATTATCTTCGACGGTTTTACAAAAAACACCTCATTAAATTTAGTTTATCACGATGGCGACGTTTTGTTGTGGTTATTTTTTGTGAAGAATGTCATATACCATATAACGCAAAAAGTGATCACAGCTAAATGTCCCTGTTGTCAGCAAATTTCCCCGTGTCAGTGAGAGTCTAAAGTTGTCTGTAATGATTGCAGTAAGAAATTCAGAAGACAACATTGTTTTGAAAATCATGAAATGAACGGTGTTTTTCAAGAAATTAAACTTTGCAGGGAATGTTTAAAAACGGTGAAAAGTAGAAGACGACACACTTGTGGTAAAGTATATTGTAAAATATGAGGCATTCACGTTTCTCAAGATCATCTCTGTTACATGCAACCCGATACTGAAAACCAAAAATAACGAATGTCAACTTTATTTTCTATGACTTGGAAACGATGCAAGAAAAATTCTAGATAACGGTGATTACTTACATTAACCCAATTTATGCGTATTAGTAAGTAGGTGTTACATATGTGTAGATGAAAACAATTTATACTTTTGCCAGAATTGTGGATACAGACAAGTGATTTACAAGGAAAGTGTTGTAATTAAATTCATGAAATGCATTTTAGCAGCAAAACAAAAATTCAAACGAGTTGTGGTAATAGCTCATAATGGACAGGCATTTGATCATCAGTTCTGTCTAAATTATATAATAACCGAAACTGATTTGAAAGCAGAACTGATTATGAGGGGAACAAAAATAATATCAATGAAAGTGGGAAATGTACATTTCTTGGACTCCATTAATTATTTTCCTATGGCCCTTTCCAAGCTCCCCAAGGTATTTGGGCTCGACAACGGATTTAAAAAGAATATTTTCCACATTTCTTTAACACTACCGCCAATGGCAAATACGTAGGGTCTTTATCACCTGTTGAATTTTATGACCTTGACAGTATGAAGGAGTGCGAGAAAGAAATGTTTTTAAAATGGTATGAGGAACATAAACAAGATGAGTTATGCAGCGTGAGCTGGTTAATTACTGCATTTCAGATGCTAAAATTTTGACGGCCGCTTGTTTAAAATTCAGACAACAACTGCTGGAAACAGGAGGGGTATGTCATTTTACGGAAGCGTGCGCAATTGCTTGTAACAAGATATATCGACGAAACTTTTCTCGAACCAAACACTATAGGAATTATTCGGAAGCGTGGCTTCATGGGTCAAAGTAGACGGCTTTTGTTCCGAATCCAAGCAGGTGTTTGAGTTTTATGGGTGTTACTACCATGGTTGTTTTAGTTGTTTTAGATATGGCAGAGACGATCCCCTACATGAGGATCCTAACGAGACATTAAACTCGAGGTATGATGCTACAGTAGCTAAAGCAGAAAGGTTAAAAAATATTAGGATGCGTACTTACTGAGATGTGGGAATGTACGTTTCAAAAGTAGATAAATTAAAACAAAGAATTACGAATTTATACTGAAATGCATCCTTCAGTAACTCAAACGGTTTTAAATACCCGTGACGCATTTTATGGAGGTATCACTGGAAATACTTTTGAATATTATAAAAATAGACCAGGAGAAAAAATTAAATACGTAGGTATATGCTCCCTCTACCCTTGGGTATGCAAATATTTAAAATTTCCCACAAAACATTCTGAAGTTTACGTAGATCAAGAATGTGAGCAGCTGCTGTTACAAAATATAAATGGATTAGTTAAATGCACAATCCTTCCACCACAAGACATTTATCACCCTGTACTTCCTACAAAAAAGATGTACAACATGTAATGCTTGGATTTGATAGCATTCCAAAAAACTCGTATGGATTGCTGACAATATATGTTTTAGGTTGATTTTCTCTTTGGCCTAGTTTTCCCCAAAACGAATTCAGTATAAGTTTAGCTAGTGATCGCAAACCATAGTTGTTTAGAATTTTAGCATACTTCATCCGAATACCTTCGTTGTTTAAGAAATCGATAATATATTTATCCCTCTCTGGCTGTGAAGAACAACTTGTTGACCAACTCGAAGCCTGCTGCTTTATTTTTAGAAATTTGTCCATCATTTCTCGAAAAAGACCGCCAACTTTTTTAGCTCTATCAAATTGATCTACCTGATTAGACCAAACCTCGTAAACCTTTATTATCTTGTAACATTTTTCGATTCCTTTTAACACCTCGTCGATTACCCACATACCGGTTAGTGCATGCTCTTATTCTCTGTGATTCAGTTATTATGTAATTTAGACAGAACTGATGATCAAATGCCTGTCCATTATGAGCAATTACCACAACTCGTTTGAATTTTTGTTTTGCTGCTAAAATGTACTTTATGAAGTTAATTATAACATTTTCCTTGTAAATCACTTGTCTGTATCCACAATTCTGGCAAAAGTATAAGTTGTTTTCATCTACACATACATAACACCTACTTGCTAATACGCATAAGTTGGGTTTATGTAGGTAATCACCGTTATCTAGATTATTTCTTACATCCTTTCCAAGTCATAGAAAATAAAGTTGACATTCGTTGTTTTTGACTTTCCAGTATCCGGTTGCATGTAACAAAAACGATATTGAGAAACGCGAATGCCGTATATTTTACAATATACTTTATATAAATAAATAGACCAATTCACTTGTAATTATAAAAAATTTAACTGTTACTGTTATTAGGTAAATAGTTATTTCTATATATGGATGTAAACTGAATACGTTTTCTAAGAATTGTGTATTACTTAGTTCGAGACAATGCCATATTTAATAGTAATGTGATAACTAAAGTATCTGTGGTGTTATATTCATTCATGCATCTTTATCAGATATTAACAAAATTATAGAGTTACAATTACTTCGTATAGGAAAATATAACAAGTGTGTTTTAGATTCATTTAATGTCATCATTTTATTAACTATTGGGGAAATATCATTTTGTACTCAAGGTCACTGGAATAGGACCTAAATTTCAATGCCCCAAAAGCGGTGGGAATCAGTAATTTACAGTAGGTATTTAGGGCCGGTCCTAATTCAAAACGCGACAGACGTATTTTCCATGTGTAAAATACGTCTGTCACGTTTTGAATTAGGATCGGCCCTATATAATTTCAATGTAAAATAGTTGTGAAAACATAAATTCTTATATACTTTCAATGTAAAATACTTGTGGGCACGTTTTGAATTAGGATCGGCTTTATATTACTTTCAATGAAACACACGTATGTTGAAAAATGTAAGTGCAGAGAAAAAATGTGTGTAGCTGTTTTGAATTCGGTTTTTTAGCGAGAAGTTACACGTGCACCGTTTTGAATTAGGATCGGCGTTATATACTTTTAATGTAAAATGTGAAAACCTGAATTCTTTTCAAATGTAAAATACTTGTGGGCACGTTTTGAATTAGGATCGGCTTTATATTACTTTCAATGGAACATATTTCAAAACACGCGTATGTTGAAAAATGCAGAGAAAATGTGTGTAGATGTTTTGAATTTGGTTTTCTAGCAAGACAGTATGACAGATGCGAAATATCGTATTCAAGTCAATTGTGTTTTAATTAAAGTGGATTCTGATTTATGTTTAGAGGCTGCAAATACACATGGGCCGGTTTCAATTCAAAATGAGTTCACTCTTGTGATAGGTTGAAAAGTGGGTTGGCAAAGTACGCAGATGGTGGTAATCTGCTATATAAGGAGATTGCTCCTAATATTAATTTAGTTAATCGAAGTTTACTGCATATATTTACATACAAACATGTATATAATTGATATTCAGGGATTCAAATACAAGAAAAACGAGTTTGTGTGTAAAGAAATTGCGGTTTTGGACTTGTTGAAAGGTGATGTTTGGCATCAAATTTTTAAACTGCCAATGCAGTCTAGTTGTTTGAGTCAAGATCATATAAAACATAACGACTGGGTGACAAGGAATATTCATGTTATTTCTTGGGATGAATCTTCAACGGCTGGAATGGTGTCATCATATATAGCGCTTTATTTGAAGCAAATTATCCGACCCGGTGAAGAAGTATTTGTGAAGGGTCTAGAAAAGAAGAAATTGATTGAAACATATATAATGCAAAACTTTGTAACTGATATGGTTGCACTAGGTTGTCCTAAGCTATCGGAGTTAAAAATCAACATTCGTTTAAAATATAACATCCATTGTTGTAGACACAGCAATAATAATTTGCAATGCGCAAAACAAAATACCTTTTTATTAAAAGAATGGCTTGATAATAATAAAAAAATACAATAGAAAGATTTTGTCTGTATTATTTATTTTAATATAATTTTACAATGTTAGCCTTACAAAATTCCTTTATAATAATACTAAAAACCAATAGAACGATTTTGTCTGTATTATTTATTTTAATATAATTTTACAATGTTAGCCTTATTAACTTCTAGCAAACATTATTTTTATCGATCCAGCTATTGTGTACGTTAGAGAAGCCTAACCATTTTACAAAGACTTTATTTCCACTCTTTCTTAGGACTTTTTCTACCAGATAAATTCCTGGATGTTTAACCTTTTGCAACTCCGTTTCATAAAATGCACCTTTGATTTCTTTCTCGTCTTGATCTTCTAATATATATGTTGTCGGATTTGTTACGTTTACCTTTTTAATCTTAAAAATTTCATTTGACCAGTTTGGCGTGTAACCTTTCGTAAATGCTTCCATGTGTTTACTAATCCTCACACTGTCTTTTATTGAATATTTTGGTATTTTGGTTCCAAGTTTGATGTGGGTAAATGATGATTTAAGAATAGTTTTTTCATTTGATTTATCAACTTTTACAGGTTTGACTCCGATAGTATTGTGAACTGTATTGTTGTATTGTTTCACAATATCGCTTACATTTTTTATCCAATTGTAAGAACCGTTCAGGTTAAACAAGCGCCACATTTTTCCCTTTAAAGTTCTAATTACACGTTCCACAATACATGCTTTCTTTGTAGAAAAAACACTATAATGGTTTATGCCATATGTCTGCATTAAGGATTGAAAGTGTTTGTTATAATATTCTTTACCAAAATCAGACTGCAAATTTCTTGGCGAATTTTTAAATTTATTTAAAATTGTTTTCATTGCAGCAGTAACATCAATACCCGTTTTACTTTTAAGTGGTACAGCCCATACGTATTTGGAGAAACAATCAATAACTACTAAAATGTATTTAAATCCTTTGTTTGTTTGCGAATATGGTAGCATTTCAATAAAATCGGTCTGAAGAAGGTCATTTAAACCTTTTACTATCACTTTGCGTCTCTTGGAATTTATTCTTGCTGGTTTATGAAGTTCATTTAGTATATCCTCTTTCACTTTTGATTGAGCAACTATCATAATACTTTTTTCTAATCAGGATTTATTAAATACAATTAATGAAATACTTCTATGTTTGAATGTCGTGGGCTCCACTTGCTTTGAAATGAACTTTTAATATAAAATCAAGAAACATTGTGGTATTGTTTATAATAGCACCGCTGTCACGAAAGCTGATTACATCCATACGTTTAAGCAAAAATCCTTGTAACTGTGCAATTACATAACTTTTTTCGTTTATAAGAATTTCAATGTCTTGCGGGTATCCTTTAATATTCTCAATGACTGCTTCCTCATAAGGAAATTCATAATTATGTTTAATGTTGAAAATAAGGAATGTCTTGTCACCGTCGAGGAATGTATTAGAGTAAAACGTTGCTACTACCGTGTAATGTAGCATATGTAACTTGTACTCAATCAAGGTTTCAAAACCTTCACCTTTGTTTTCATATTCCTGTTCACTTATATCTATTTTACGGTTATGTAAGTGCCTTCCAAATTTGTCAATTGTCATATCATCTAATTACTTTCGCTTCACGCAATTCTTCAATGATCGAATTTATTTCGTTGCCGTGACCTGTGTGTCCAGCAACCTGAGATGAAACTAAAAGTCGTAATCTATCCACAAGTTCATTGGGATCATTCCAATATAAATAATCTATAGCGTTATTTGATACTTCCATTGTCATACCGTCTCCAAGACGCTTTCTATAGGGTAATGTTCTAGGTCTACGGGGTGTTTGGGAAGTATGTTTAATGTAGATATTATATTTTGTACTTATATGAAGTATTACCCTGAATTTGTTCTGTTTCAGAATAATATCTTCTATTAGCATTTGTTCTTTTTACAATATCAAGGTACGACTTTAGATCTTGATGACTGTACCCGACAGGATATTTTTTAAACAGTAGTTCGTATAATCCAGGAGTACCTTTATATTTCAAATCATTTATTAGAAAATTTTCATCATCCAACGCGAAATTCGAATTGCCTATCATAAGACCATTTGAATCAGGGTTAAACCTAATACCATATTTATGATCAAATTCGTTCTTAACATCTTTAAACATATTGTAAATATATTCTCGAGGTAGCGAATGTAGCTGTTCGAGATAATGTGTCATACCAGATGAATCGGCAAAGCTTTGAATATATTCCTGAGCTTCTTGTGCATTTCGATTAATTTCTGCTTCGTATTCATTCTCAACATCATCATCATCATCATCATCATCTACCTCTATGGCATAATTTTTTATATTTGGTATATGCTGAGCAATAACCGGTGAATCAATATAGTCAACGTTCCTTTCTAGCAATTTAGGTTTAATTTTTTTACACTGCTATGAGGCAGCTCTTCTTCTTCTTTAAAGTTTTCTTTTTTTACCACACTTTCCCCATCCAGTTTATTAACAATAGAGTCTTATCGTGATGTTATGGGTAAGATTGATTCCACTTGGACGACTTCATTATCTTTTAACTGACGCAATTTGTTTTTTACAATGTTTGTTTTCTTAATTAAAATTCTTTTAAGTTTTATCGCCTCCTTGTTCATTGCGTAAAAGTTTATTGTAGTAAAAAAAATTCTTCGATACTAACGATACTTGCGTCTCTCAAGGTTTAAATATGTATGAAGTGATCAAAACCTATTCGGTACCTTCCTTGATCTGGATCACTATCTTTGTCTACAACTAAGAAACCGTATTTGTCTTGCCAACAAGCAGCACATATTTCACGGAATTTATCATACTTCATGTCAGTATTGACGTGATCGTCATATATGTGTTTTAAGTTTAAATCATCTTGTTTAAATAAAACTAAAAGATTAGCATTATCACGTAGTAAGTGCTTAGGTATACGAGTATAACTTTGACAAAGGTAAAACTGTCTACTTGTTTATGACGCCCCATACTAAAGTATTCCCTAATGATACCTTGTTTATCGCAAGCTGCATCATCAAAAACAAATATAGAATTATTTCGAGCATCAGATGGTGATATAATATTATCAGAACTGGAAAATGTATAATATTTGATCCCTTTTATTGGTTGCAGTAGACTTTCAAGGTATTGATACTTTGGTTGATAAAGTGATTTAGAATAAACATATACGTTTTCAAACTTTAAACCATTAGGATGTTCTATCAGCCCAATCATAACCTTGGTTTTACCGCAATTTGATGGACCAACAACTAGACATCGAATAGATGAAGGCAGAAGAACGCTATGTTATTTCTTTTTAGCTAAGGATTGCACGCCAATGTCATTATTGTTTATGGTTAAAGGTGTTGATTGTTTCACAACACGCATGTTTGCAAGTACTAAATTCGATTTGTAAAAAAAAAGTGGAAATATATATATATATATATATATATATATATACATATATAAGAAACGGCGAGTATATAAAGAATCATTAATTCATAATATTTTATTTATTTACTTCACAGCTTGAGAGGATAGTTGTCCGCTAATGATTACATATAATAATTCTAAAACTACTGGGAACGGACTATTAAATACTGTAATTAACAATTTACCATTTGAAGCGCATATTCCGGGTTACAAATTTTGCGGTCCGGGTACAAAACTAATCGAACGGTTAGCTCGGTGAGACAAGGGAATAACCAAGTTAGACGAGGCTTGTAAGGAGCACGATATTGCATACTCCAAAGAAAAGGATCTATCTAAACGTCATCAAGCAGATTCGAAGTTAGCTCAGTTAGCTACAGAAAGACTAAATTCTGGTGACTCGTCTTTAGGTAAAAAAGTAGCAGCATTTGGAGTAGCTACCGCAATGAAAGCTAAAGTAAAATTTGGTATGGGTGCCTGTGCATCACTGAAAACAAAAAATATCAATAAAATAAGAAAACTGATAAAGAAACATAAAATAAGAAGTACGCCAGGTATTAAAAGTATTATCAAACAAGCACGTACAGCTTTAAAAAAGACTAAAGGATCTAATATTATGTATGCAATCAACACAGCAATTAAGGCAGCCAATACAGCAAAACAAAAGAAGCATATTAAATCAGCTCGTATTATATCAATTCCTAAAACAGGAGGTTTTCTACCACTAATACCAATTTTTGCAGGCCTAAGCGCTCTTGGTACTCTTACTGAAGGTGCAGCTGCTGTTGCAAAAGCAGTTTCAGATACTAAAGTAGCTAAGGAACAACTAGCGGAAAAACAACGTCATAACAAGGCAATGGAGGACATTGCAGTCGGAAACGGCTTGTACATCAAACCTTATAAAAAAGGTTTTGGTCTTTTTTTAGCCCCTACAAAACTTCAAAGGAACGTAACTTGATTTTACCTAATCGAGCACTAAGCAATGTAGAATTAATAGAGTTTGTTAAGCAATTAGAAGTACCATATTTCCGTGGAGTGTTCATGAGAAACAATCTTCCCAAGAAAGTTAATTTAAAAGAATGTGGTATAATTAATTTAGATGGAATAGAAGGTTTAGGCACGCATTGAACCTCTTACAAAAAGTACGGTAGTAGCGCTATTTACTATGACAGCTACGGAAACCTGCGACCGCCAACAGAGTTGATAAGTTATTTGAATAGAGGGGTAAATGTAAAATTCTTTATAACATTAACCAAGAACAATCGTACGGTACTGTGTTTTGCGGTCATTTATGCTTACAATTTCTAAGTAGTGCATAGAACTGCGTACGAAGTTGTTATGTCGTAAACTTTTACTCTAACGGGAAACACTTCAGTTTTAACAAGCAATTTTAAACGCCTATAAACTTGGATAATGATTTGGAGTACGTATTAGGATTAACAAATTTTGAGTCTTATAACACAATTCCAAACATAGAAAAAGGAATAAATAATAAATTTTATTATAGATCTAACGGAGAATTCATAGAAATAACTGAAGGTGCTTATGAGATTAGAGAAATTAATAAATATCTTCAAAAAGCTTTAGGCGATAAAAGATGGCGTGGTCGTATGGATCAATCACGAAGCGCTAGAAAGACGCCAGTGTATATAGAAATTACAGCTGACAATAATACACTTAAATGTAGTATTAAATGTAGTCTAGATGTGGATTTTACCAAAAAGGATTCAATTGGTTTTCTACTCGGTTTCAATCCGCGAAAATTGCTAGCATTTGTCACGCATCAAGCAGACTACGCGATCAACATTTGTAAAGTGAATGCAGTTTTTAATCGATTGTAATATTGCAAGTGGATCCTATTTAAATAGTAAACCAGCCCATGTAATACACGAATTTTTTCCTAAAGTACCTGCAGGTTTTAAAATTGTCGAGTGTCCACCTACGATTATATATCTACCAATCAGGTCACGTATAATAAATGAAATAATAGTTAAAGTGTTAGATCAAGATGGAAATTTAGTTAATTTCAGAGGAGAACTGCTAACTGTAAGGTTGCATTTAAAAAAAATCTGCAATAGCCATGGGTATTAAGTATAATGCATGCAACATGTCAAGAATTGATATAAGTGCTGGAAATTTCAAAGCAATCGACACTCGATTGATTGTTTCAAGACCGCTAACAACACAAAACCGGCAGTTTCTACAATCGTTAGGACTGCATTTAATTAAAAAAGTAGAATGAATAGTGAAATACTGAACGTGCGTGAAAAGTTTACTTCGACAATGCAATTGTTAATATTGAAAACATACTCATCAACCTTATGCTAACACATCTTTAAACAATAATGATGAAATTCGAATCCTATACAACAACAAGATGTATACACCTTACCATCGAAGAGCATGCTGTACATAGAAGGCAAATTAATTAGAACAGATGGAACGCCGTCTCAGACAGCAAAGTTTGTAAATAATAGAATTTTGCTGCTTTTGATGAAATTAGATATGAGATTGGTGGTATCATTGTAGATCGTGTTCGGAATCCTGGATTAACGTCTATAATGAAGGGATATGTTTCATATAATAGCAATCAAAGTAAACATTTACAAAACGCTGGGTGGTTTCCTATGGATGATTCACAAATAGTTGATGCCAATGAGAATTTTAATGTTGCAATAAACCTTTCAATGGTTCTCGGATTATGCGAAGATTTTAAAAAAATTATTTTAAACCTCCGTCATGAGTTAGTCTTACTACGTTCTAGTTTTGATACTAATGCTATAATTAATCCTACACCCGATGAAGAAATAAAAGTTGTTTTAAACAAAGTTTTATGGAAAATGCCGCATGTAGCCGTTGATGATACTCAACGAATTAATTTAATAGAATGCGTTGCAAAAAACAGGATTTGCATATTCCGTTTAGAGGATGGGAGTTGCATGAATATCAACTTCTATAAGAAACGCAACGTCATACATGGAACATTAAAATAACAACACAATTAGAAAAACCAAGATTTGTGATTGTTGGTTTCCAAACCAACCGAAAAAATAGATACATGAGCAACTACAGTCGTTTTGATCATTGCTATTTAACCAACATGAAACTATATTTAAATTCAGAAATTTTCCCGTACGATAACTTAAATTTGAGGTTCGAGAATAAACAGACTGCGTTGTTATATGAGATGTATGCTCAGTTTCAGCAATCATACTACGAAAAAGAAAATGAGCCACTTTTTAATCCTGAAGATTTACGAAGTATTGCACCATTAGTAGTCATAGATTGTTCTAGACAAAACGAAGCGTTTAAATCTGGTACTGTCGATATTAGATTAGAATTTGAAACTAGCAGAAACGTTTTGCCAAATACATCTTGTCATTACGTTATACTTCATGATAAGATAGTCAAATACAATCCACTCTCAAACAGCATAAGAATATTATAATTACTTTATTATTATTACTGTACCTTTACAAATTATGAAAAAAAAACAATAAATCATTTAGCAATCACAGTCTATTTATTAATATTTTGACATGTTTTTACAATATCTTTTACATGTTTGAATTATTAAGTGATTTAGTAAACAGCCATAAACATTGACAATTTTAAATAAAAGTTTTGTTATACATTTCTCAAATAAACTAACTGGTATGTTATTAACAAACTGGATTTTTTTTTAAACAGAACGGTTACTACTACTACTACTATTTTTCTCTACAATACATTTATACTAATATATAGTTCAAAACTCGGGCAGATTGAAAGGTATCCTATTTTTAGATACATCCAAAAACGAAAATCGGCGTACTTGTGCAGGTATAAACATAACACTGAAGTTTTATAACTAAAAAATATTATATGTTAATCGAGATAAAATAAATTGCATTCTTTATTTGAGCCAGTGGTTGAAGCTTTACAAGTCATTTCTGTATGTATAGTTATACCCCCAAGGTTTAGTATCAGTGGTTGAGGTACTAAGAATTCTTTTATCATCACTTGGATTAAGAACAATTTTGTTTTGTTTAATAGTACAAACATCATGTTTGACTGATCTAATTAAACATTGCTGTTTCTGTACAGTCTGTTTATAAAACAAAGCATTCTTATAATCGTCAAAAGAAATTTGCTTAATACTTGCTAAGGAAGATCCCTTTGACTTTTTTATTATCCTATCTTGAACTCTGTAAGTGTACATTTTAGATCTAAGTCTTACAAACTCTAGCATGATGTCACCATTGTTTTCATCTTTCATAATACCAGGAACTTTTTTATTTGATAATGGAATATGATATTTGTTATGGGGGTCGTAATCGGAAGTATCAAATCTATGAATATCTTGTTTGATATAAGAGTAAATATCTTCAACGCTAAACTCGTATATCAAACTATCCGTATCTGTGTACAGCAGCTTTGCTTTGTTAGCAAATTGCGATTTTATATAACTATAGTGAAATTCATATAAATAGGTTTTTGAAATATCTAGAATAGAGAAACCTTCATAAATGGGTTTGTTTAAGTAAACCTTTAATTTATTCATTTCTATTAAGACTAGATCTTTGTCTAACACAGTGCAACTATGAAAATTAGGCTTCGCTATGTAACTACGAGCTCCAAACCGTCCTTCCCATTTGGTCACTAATTTCACATCTTTCCTTTTCCGTACGTTTTCCATCATCTTTCCATAAACCGAATTTATCATATTTTTATAAAAGCATATATCGAAACTGTTTTTTGACTGTTGTCTTAATTTCGTATTCAAATCAATGTATTCTTTTAACCAAGGAGCTTGTTTAAACCGAATAACCTTATGAATCTTTTTCAGTTCTAAACCGCAGCTTAAATACATTTTTAAATTCTTGTAGTGAATAATATAGTTGAGTTTTGGATATAAAGTTGTAAGTAATTTCTTTAAGTTTGATTTATTAGAAGGTAATGGTGGAATCATATGTTCAGGCGCCAAAGGTAAGTCACTGTGAATTTCATGTAAAGATACTGGATAGTGTAAATCGCATTCAAAAATATATCCTACATCAGAATCATCGGGATTATTAAGTATGTCTAAACGTACTATATCTGGACTGGTAGCATCTAAAAATTCAAATTTTCCATATGGAAGATATTCAGACATTGCAGCCCCATATAAATTATTAACATCAAAGTACATTAAATATTTAGAATCGAAATTTGGATCATAATCTGCATTCATATATTTGTTATTTGCTTTAGCATATCTATTCGAACATTGAGAAACACCGCCACGAATTCCCCGTTCTAAAAACATTATTTTTGCAATATCAGTAAGTAGCTCGAGTTTAACGTTCGTCGTTTTTAACATTGCATCTAGAGCTAAACCAGGAGCCGTAAAGTAGTGGAGCGGATCTAACTTATACGTGAACATACAAGTTTTTCTAAAGTTTTCAAATATATCAGTCAAGAGCAGTACATCTGTTTTTAAATATAGGTCTGAATAGTTCCCTAGTGTTTTTATATTAAATGTTTGCCAAACGTGTTTAGCATGATTGTAGTCTTCATCTGAGATTTCTTCATTGCGCAAACGATTAAAGAATGTTGTTTTACAGGGTAAATCGGTCTCATTGAGCCTATCCCAAGAGTTAATGTAATCATAGGGAAATATACATTTACGTGTAAGTAACTGAAACTCATTATCGGTGTTACAATTTTCCCTGGTGATGGATTTTTTATTATCATCTAAGTATGAAGCTAATTTTTCGATACTAGATGCCATAAACCTGAATGAATCGATAAATCTAAAAGTAACTTCCGTGCCATTTGCATATTTTGTAAAAGATATGTATTTTTCCTTATTTATTGGTAGAATTCTTACTAAACCTGAAAACCCTAACGCAATCTTTTTAATAATGAAATGCGAATCGTAGCCTGATAAGTTATGAAAAACTACCGGTATCATATAAAAATTATGATAATTGATGTTGCAATCTTGATGAGCCGCTCCTCGAAATTCACCTGTAAAGTGGCAGTGATCGCGAACTCTAATATCATCTATACTAAAAGGTTTATTGCAAATGTGACAGTGAAGCAAATTTAAATGCTAACTTTTGTTCTTCTGTTAAAGGATTCATAGGTTTTGGGTTACAGAAAATTTTATTAGTCGTTTCTGAAATCAGTTTCAATTGAGCAACAAACCATTCTATACAATCCTTTCCGCGATACAATTGAAATTTGGAATATTTATTATCATACGAGTATTTCAAATAATACGCTACACTAAAGGGTATATGCCTTTGGTAAGAGACTGTGATTAGTATTACCTCCGACTCATTGCATGGTTCTAATATACATTCGAGATCTGCATAAACTACAAATGATACTTTTTCTTGATAGTGGAAATGTTTAAATGTTAGATACTTTTCGGATTCTTCGGGTAATCTTATTGAGCAAGTATTCTGTTTTTCGCAATAATTCGAATGACGCTTAAGTAATGCTGCTGTACTAAAATTATTTAAACATCTATAACAAAAAAATTTTCTATGTTCATGTGAAGACAACTGTTTTGCAAATAATTTTGACATATCATTAATCCAAGTAAAATGAAAGTGATTCTCATTAGCATTTGTCGGACGAGAATATTGTAAGGAATCATTATTTAAAACTAACAGATTAATATGTTCAATTTTTTTAAAATTTTCACTTAAACAAAATGGCAGTATTTTAGTATTTTCTATACAATATAGGTTAATTGCGAGATTGTTAAGCTTCTCAATTTTTTTTTATGTCTCTTAATGCGATTGGAAACTGAATTGAATTGTAGCGTAATACTGTATCAAAATGTGGATAGCTAGATATTCTCTGACTATTCTGTTTAGCAGGATATAAAGCGGAAACCAAGCTCCAAAGAATGCAATGTTGATCGTTATTTATTACATTTACCACAGCTTTTTTTTTTTTTTATAAAGTCCGGAACCGGTACAAACGTTGAACACCCTCCTTTAAGTGGATCATGATTGTTTATCTTTACCTTCAAGTGTAAAACTTCTTGGATTGCCCAACCAGAATTTTTTCGCTAAATTCTTCTAATCGCTTCGAAATCTTGTTCAATACGTTCTCCTTACACCACAGCTTGAGATTGGTATTTATATCGATGTGACGATTTGCAGTAGGAAACGTTTTCAAATCTATTTCGCCAGTTGTAGGCTTAACAAAGTTAGCGGCAAATATTACATTAACTTTCAACATTGACTTTTTTAAGCAAGCAACAATCTTGCGTTTAAAACTAGCGAACGCCTTGTCTAAGAACACTAGAGTATCTCTATAATTTGAATTGGTAATAAGTCCCGTAATTATTCGACTTCCAAAACATGATTGTACATCATGCCAAATCAAATTTTTTCGAGTATGACCTCTAGAAAGCGTTGCATCAACACCTTTACCACGATATTCCAAAGAGCGTTTCAAGTGCCTCAATCGTACAAGGTAGCTTTTAAGATATGCCAAATTAGATTCCAGCCTACTAGGATTTTCTTGTTGATTGTCTTCGTATACCTTATTTCTAATAGCAAGCTTCAATATACTAATATTTGCTTTGATAATTAAAATGTGTTTCGTTATTTCATTCACTGATTTAATTAGATTCACGCATTTTACAGTTAATCTCAAAATTGCGCTACTAATCTCGGATACGGTTTCAGCATTCATGATTCTATAGAAAATCAAAATACACTACTTAATAATATACGTATTTTCTCTATTTGCTATTTATACAAAATATTATCTGACCTAAGCAAAACAACTGCAAAAAGGTTCATTCATCTGAGTTTACGGAATACGCGTAAGCAAAACAACTGTAAAAGAAAATAGCATACAAATCGAAATAATTGCATAGCGAATTGCTTTGAATGCAATTGTTAAACAAAAATCGCCTTTATTTATGTTTTTATTCAAGACGATTTTCAAGCTTGAATCGTGCATGCGATCTAAAAAATTGCAGAGTTGCCTTCAGTACGTGACTATGACAAACAATTCGCTATGCAAGCATTTCCAATATTTACATACTGAATGCAACTCTGAGCAAAACACCTGCAAAAGGAATGCATTCAACATCATTTTTCATTCCGTATGCGTTTACTACAAAAATGTTTTATACGACCTTTGATTTATTATGTGTACAGAAAATACATTATCATTACAGCGCTATTTTTTTATGATTACATTGAAATATTTTTAATTAAAAACAAAGCAAATTTGAAAAAAAAATGTCTCAGATTAAACCGCCTTGTTTAATAATTTACACGCACTCATGGTTTTTAAAAAACCCAGTATTAAAAAAACATTCTGCAGTTTTATTATATAACAGTACCTTTAAAGAATTTTCACACAAATTACCTATATATATGCATGTAAATTGTATCAGCGGTAATCTAAAACTAATTCTATAAAATATTACTACTTAAGGGATTTATTTGCATTGCATTATTTTTAAACGAAAAATTAATCTGAAGAAAAATATCATAATTTACACGCACTCATGGTTTTTTTTAAAAACCCGTTATTAAGAAAAAACATTTTCCAGTACGTTGAAAGTACTAAAGAATTTTTTTATTCAGCATGATTAGCGTAAACATACACCCGCACAAATTACTATATCCCTATATATGCATATAAAGTCAATTTTTGTTAATTTTTTATGGAAAATAAATTATGCTAGCAGTAATATAAAACGAAATTAATATAATTTAGGTTTTATTATGCGCCTTCTTGCAATTTCTTTTTCAGTCAATGAATGTAATTCATTATTTCTGCTGAGCAGTACCTTTTAAAAAAATTTCTTATACAGCATAAAATCGCATAAACACACAATTACCTATATTTGCATATAAATTATGTCAGCGGTAATCTGAACGAAATTAATCTAATTTAGGTTTTTTTATTATGTGCATTCATTGCAATTTCTTTTTCAGACAATGAATCTAATTCATTATTTCTGCTGAGCAGTACCTTTAAAAAAATTTCTTATACAGCATAAAATTATGTCAGCGGTAATCTAAAACGAAATTAATCTAATTTAAGGTTTTATTATGTGCATTCATTTCAATTTCTTTTTCAGACAATGAAACTAATTCATTATTTCTGCTGAGATATAATTATATTCGCTTACATACTGTTTTGGTCATTAGAATAGATTACAGAGCTGAATTTTTTCAGAAAACGATGCAAATTTTTAATTTTTCTAACAGATCAGTTTATTATTTAATATAAATACTTCACGTAGATTTTACCAACAGTATTCAATCAGATCTCTTGTATAATTATTAGTTACTATTACTAGCAACTTTTAAAAAATGAGTAACTTGTAATCAATCAAAAATTGTAATAGTACCAACGTAAAAGTTCTAGAGCAATTTATATTACATTCTGACGAAGACGTGATTAAAGAAGTTTTTGGTTGTTCTTCGCCTCAATTCAACACTGCTGCTATTTTTGATAGTGACGTAATAGATATATCACGGTAAGTGCTTTTTTTCACATTTATACAGGTGTTTTTAAAACAGTACTAATTTATAAGTTACATTCGATCAAAAAACCATTCTGGAAATTCTGAGGCTATCGTAGGATCGTTGACACACTCTGATCCTCTCAGAAACATCAGGTAGTATACAAAAGAAAAGGTGAACCTACAATAATCTTTTATGTTATGCTCATAGATCAGGCAAAAACATGTCGACTATGAAAAAGTTATGTACAGAATCTAATATGGTTGTTTGCTGTGAAGATGACAAATCCTACGAAGATGACACAGTAGAGTTGCTTAACGCATTTAAAAAGCGTGGAGAAAAAAGCTACTGCGTCGTATAGATTTGGAACTAGAAATAATAAAGCAAAAAAGAGAGGAACTAGCAGCGAGGGAGCAGCAGATACTTCAAGAACGGAAGTTAGTAAATACTTTTTCATTTATAAATAGTTAGATCAAAATATTCAACAATTTGTAAAATAAAAAAAGTATTTTATAAAAGTTTCTCTTTTGAAACAAGACTTTCTCTAAACAAGGTAGTAAACTCATTTAATTGTTTCACTCCATGTGCTTGAAGGTATTCAAAATATCTCAATGGCAATATACTCTTGAACTCTTCTGTTTCCACTAATACTCTTTCTCCATATTTTGTCTTGATTGTTTCCACTTTTAAAACTTCAAACCTCTTATTCACTACAAGATCTTTTGAATTTACATAAGGTTTGGATATGTGGTTTTATTAAGAGTATTAAAATCCATATTGCTTTTCTTTGACTAATTAAATTAATATTAGGAGCAATCTCCTTATACAGGGTGCCCACAACCTATCTCCGTATATGGGTAACTTTTTTATTATAGAAGATACAATATTGGTTGAATTAGCAAAGTTGAAGAGAAATTTACGAGTAGTATGATGCTTTTTTGAAAACTCACCTAGATGCTCAACTTTTTTAGATATTTGAAAAAAACTGAAATTTGCCATTTTCTTCAAACGCTAATAACTTTTTAACGGTTTAACCTATAGAGAAAATAAAAACTGCTTGTAAGGTAACTTTTTATGTAGAATTCAATAGCGTATATGACAATTTTAATTGGAAATGGGTTTTCAAGCTACAAACATAACCTCACTTTTTTTAAATGGAAACCATAGTTTAATATAACCCAAATGGAAAGGTTTTTCTTTTCTGATTACCCTGATGTAAGGGTTGATGTACTTATTTTCAGTAGTTTCTTCATAATAAAGAAAAAACGATTTATTTATTTGCGGGCATCAAGGAGTCCATGGATACATATTACAAACAAACAAAATGTGTAAAATCAATAATGGAAACACAAGTTTATTGTAACTAAATTTATTATAAACTAAGAAAAATAAAATACTTAAAAATAAACTATCCATACAATACAAATAACATAATCAAAGGAAACAAAAATTAATTAATGCGAATATGCCCACTCCTACATTAACATATGCTCAAAATGACCTCCATTAGCTTGCAAACACATTTCGCACCTTTTAATTAGGTTTTGGTGCACCTTATTTAACGCTTGTGGTTTTATACTTGTAATAGCTGCTGTAATACTATCTTTGAGTTGCTCAATGTTATTGGATTTTTTAGCATACACTACATCCTTTACAGTACCCCAAAGAAAAAAATCCAGTGGCGATAGTTCTGGTGACCTTACCGGCCATGGAACAGGACCTGCATTGCCAATCCAATTTGGAAAACTATTATCAAAATATTCAGAAACGGCTTGAGCATTGTGAGCAGGTGCACCGTCATGCTGAAAATAATATAAGTTTTGCAGTAAATTAAGTGGCAAATTATCGAGCATTTCTTGCAATTCGTTTTGTAGAAAATTCAAATAGTGTACACCATTTAAATTATAACTATAGAAGAAAGGCCCAAGTATTTTATTACCAAAAATGGCACACCACACATTTATCGAAAATTGATGTTGATCCCGCCTTTCTTCTGTTAAATGGGGATTTTCCTGACTCCAGTAGACTGTATTTTTTCTGTTAAACATGCCTTTGTTAGTAAATTTTGCTTCGTCGGTAAATATAATAGTGTGACTAAAACCAGGATTATTATTTGTTTCATTAAGAAACCACCTACAAAACTGTTGTCTTCTCTCACAATCCCCATGATACAGTGTATTGCTAACATGGGTTTTGTATGGTTTGTAGCGGTTTTGTTTTAAAATTAGGCGATCTTTTTCTGTAGAAGTAGCGCACTCAATTGCAGTTTCTCGGGTGGACGCTGTTGGCTTAAAATTTATGTAGGCTAACACACGTTCTTCATCATCAGTTTTGAATTTTCTTTTATCAGTACTGGGTTTTGTAAAAGCACCAAACCTTTTTAAATTGTTTTCTAATTTAGAAAACAATTGTTTATCTGGCTGCCTTCTTTCCAAATATCTTTCATAATACATATCACCAGCAGCATCACAATTTCTGTTACAGGCATAGTAACAAAAGAGCATGTCATTTTTTTCGTCGTTTGTATACATTCTCTATTATAATCAAATAAATTTAAAAGTCTTCTACACAAAATTTGCAACCCAGAGCAAATAAACACTTTAACTAATAATATCTGACAAATGCCAATTGTTTTTGTTTATTTAAAATATGTATCCATGGACTCCTTGATGCTCGCAAATAAATAAATCGTTTTTTCTTTATTATGAAGAAACTACTGAAAATAAGTACATCAACCCTTAAATCAGAGTAATCAGAAAAGAAAAACCTTTCCATTTGGGTTATATTTAACTATGGTTTCCATTTAAAAAAAGTGAGGTTATGTTTGTAGCTTGAAAACCCATTTCCAATTAAAATTGTCATGTACGCTATTGAATTCTACGTAAAAAGTTACCTTACAAGCAGTTTTTATTTTCTCTATAGGTTAAACCGTTAAAATGTTATTAGCGTTTGAAGAAAATGGCAAATTTCAGTTTTTTTCAAATATCTAAAAAAGTTGAGCATCTAGGTGAGTTTTCAAAAAAGCATCATACTACTCGTAAATTTCTCTTCAACTTTGCTAATTTAACCAACATTGTATCTTCTATAATAAAAAAGTTACCCATATACGGAGATAGATTGTGGGCACCCTGTATAGCAGATTACCAACATCTGCGTACTTTGCCAACCCACTTTTCAACCTATCACAAGAGTGAACACATTTTGAATTGAAACCGGCCCATGTGTATTTGCAGCCTCTAAACATAAATCAGAATCCACTTTAATTAAAACACAATTGACTTGAATGCGATATTTTGCATCTGTCATACTGTCTCGCTAGAAAACCAAATTCAAAACATCTACACACATTTTCTCTGCACTTACATTTTTCAACATACGTGTGTTTTTAAATATGTTCCATTGAAAGTAATATAAAGCCGATCCTAATTCAAAACGCGCCCACAAGTATCTTACATTTGAAAAGAATTCAGGTTTTCACATTTTACATTAAAAGTATATAACGCCGATCCTAATTCAAAACGGTGCACGTGTAACTTCTCGCTAGAAAACCGAATTCAAAACAGCTACACACATTCTTCTCTGCACTTACATTTTTCAACATACGTGTGTTTCATTGAATGTAAAATAAAGCCGATCTTAATTCAAAACGTGCCCACAAGTATTTTACATTGAAAGTATATAAGAATTCATGTTTTCACAACTATTTTACATTGAAAGTATATAAGAATTCATGTTTTCACAACTATTTTACATTGAAATTATATATGGCCGATCCTAATTCAAAACGTGACAGACGTATTGTACACATGGAAAATACGTCTGTCGCGTTTTGAATTAGGACCGGCCCTAAATACCTACTATTTACATTTGGCCTTTCAGAAGGAGGGTGTTCGCAGCAATTTAAACACGCCAAAAAGTGTTTAAGCTCCCTACCGGTCCTATTTAATAAGAATTACAAATTATATATTGATCTTATTTGACTACGGTTAAAACATACGCAAGAGCGCGTTACCGACTACAACATATAAATCCTCGAATAGTATTTAAAAGCGTTACGTATTTGTGGTTGAATGTCTAGAGAACCGGCCTTGTAATTCAGAGGTAGCGGGTTCGACTTCTGCTAGAGGCACTAACTTTTTTTCCAAGGATCATATTGTTGTCACGTCAGCCTCCAGAGAGGTGTAGCGTTGAATAAAGCGTCCACCAATTTATAGAAACAACAACCTCTCAAATTTACACGAGTTTTTGGGGGTAGCCCACCTCCACCCCGGAAGTGGAAAAACGGGGCGAATTCCAAAATTCTTTTACGACCCTCAAAAAGTTTGGAAAATGGCCCACCTTAACCCCAAAAATTACTAAGACCCCCAAAAAAAAATGGTGTGGGCCCGCCTTTCAAACAAAAATTTGGACTATACTCCATTCAAAAGGTTTAGGAAATGGCCCACCCTAACCCCAAAAATTACTAAGACCTCCAAAAAATTTGGTGTATGGCTCGCCTCCAAAAAAATTTTTGAGGGTATATTCAAAAAGTCTGGGAAATGGCCCACCCTACATATTGTCTTTATTATTGATAGTGATGATGCCCAATTTCATAAAGCATTCTTGAGAAAAGCTGTTATAATTTTACGACTTCCTTTTCCTGACGGCCTTCTCACAGACGTTACACTCAGATAGAAAGTAGATGTGTTAGGTGCCATGCTGTTGGACCGACAGATGCTGGAAATAACATCCCATACGCTGACGTATGTTATTTTCTCAACAGGACAGAAACGAATCCAAACTTCTCCCATCTTTATATCTTTAGAGCAAAAACTATATCCCACTTGATCACCTGTTGCGAGGTCTTCAGTAGCTCTTCGTATCTACTGATTAACAGCTTCTTTTATCCATCCGACTGGTTGTTCGCCATCGGGTATTGGTTTAATTTCGAATTCAAGAGTACGCCCTACCAGATTGAAGCGACGTACTTTTTTTTACAAAATCTTTGGTTATAATATACTTTTGCATTTTTAATTACACTCGGAGTAAATATTTACAATGTACATTAAAGCTGCTTCGTACCACAATTATTTTTGAGGAATAAATTAAGAGTCCTACACCTCCGAAAGACAAACAGATACTGAACAAATTTAGCTCCAACGTACAATTGGAATGGTACACCGGATTATACCTGACGAAACTTGTTCGTTAGAACTAACAAATTAAAAGATTACGTCATGCTCTAAATATTTTACATTCATTTGTAATTTATCAAATTTCGCTGCTCGATCCGTATATTAGCGAAACTTCTTATTGGGTTTTACATATAAAAATAAAGTGTATGCGTTTCCAAGAATTGAACTAGGTCAGTTCGTAACAAATAATGCCATATATATTTAACACCAATGTGATGACAAACGCATTTTTATAAGATATTAATCAAATAACTGATTTAGAATTTAATAGCGTTTAGCAAATCGAACAAGGCGTGTTTTAGAATAATTTAATGCCATCATTTTATTAAAATTGGCAAAATATTTACACGCAAGGTCGCTTCAATTAGACATGAATTCCAGAGCCTCAAAAAGCGGTCACCAGCAATTTACATTTGGCTTCTTCTGAAAGCAGGGCGTTGGTGCAATTACAACAAACACACGGGTGATGATTCACATTATTGTATAGGTTTGAAATTCTACAGTACAATAATAATTGTTACAAGAAATAGATTTTTGAAAAAACGGTTCGTATAGATTAATTTATTGCCATAATCTTATTAAGATTGCGGAAATATTTGTACGCAATGACGTTGATGCTATAGCAATGCCTTTGTATGTAGTAACTATTTTTATAGCATTGTTAAATAATGTGTTAAATACATGGGATACACGCGAGCAGCTTAAGAAATATATTCACGTCATTTATTCTGATAAGTTTGATGGTCGAGTGGATACCGCTTTAGGCTACGGATTGGATGGTCCCGGGTTTGATACCGGCGCGGGGCTCAGACTTTTTCCCCCCAACCAGATTTCTGTGACTTTAATAATAAAATCTATCATATAACAATCAATTATTGATTAATATCAATAATTATCCCAAAATATTTTCGGCAGGGAGTGGGTCCGCGACCACACCCCACTCAGGAATTTTCCCACGGTACCCTAAAATTTTCACAAGTATGTTCCACACGGAAGTCGGCTACTCCACCCCCAAAATTCTTCAAAAAGTTTGGTAAATAACCCGCCTCCAAAAAAAAGTTTGGGAAATAGCCCACCCTAACCCCCAAAAATTACTAGGACCCCAAAAAATTTGGTGTTTGGGCCGCCTCCAAAAAAAATTTGAGGTATACCCCACCCCCAAAATTTTGGAGTGTGGCCCACCCTAACACTGCCCCCCCCCCAATTACTATAACTCCCAAAAAAATTTGGAAGTATGGTCCACCCGGAAGCGGCAAATATCAAAGGCCCACGCCCCTCAAAGGAATTTTTTCACAGTCTTCAAAATTTTTTCAGACCCAAGTGACCCCATACCTACTTATCTGTCTTATGGTTCAAGCAACTCTAAGTGCAAAGGAAGTAAAAAAATTACAAAGACCTACTCGAATGAAACACAGGCGTAAGCCGTCTAATGCGTAAAAAGGATAATAAATCGTTTGAAATGACAAATCCAAATTTACACAGCTTTTGTTGAAGCACGCTGGAATCAGTTACATTCTTTGCTAGTTTGTAAAATTTGATGAAAATAAGTTCTAATAGAATTAACTCGATGGAGCAAAAATCTATAAAATTAAACTACCACCGCATGTACCAACTACTACAGCTGTTTAAAATATGCGACCTAAAATGCAAATTAGAAATTTTATGGGTACCCATTATTTGTCTAAGCTCTGTAGATAACAGGAGCTAGAGACGCCTTTGTTAAAATAATATTTACTCTATTCCCTTATTTTTGTATATATCCTTTATAATATAACGATTTTTCTTTATACCTTTTTAGGAGCCGCAACATAGAATATTATTTAGTATTTACATTTTAATTTTCTATATCCTACTGTTATTTAAAGCTATAAAAAACTAATAGCATTGTGTTCGGTATGTTTTTCAACAAAAGATACATTCAAATAATTAAATACAATTGAGCTGGTTTTTTTTGTAATCGTGCAGTTTTTAATATTTTAATATACATAGAGTGGTTTCGATTTATTCATAAATAATCTTCAGTGCGGGGCCACAATATTAAGTTAATTAATAAGTATAATAAAATAAACCAGCTCAATTAACATACATTGCAATACTCCTTCAAATTAATTAAATATAACACGGACAATTTCTGTTTCAAATTTCCTAAAAAAGAGGAAAGAAGTGAATATTACTTTGCGAAAAAAAATCGAGATTCACAAATCAGTGTAAATCAACACATTTTCGTTTTCGATTTACTTCCATTATTACACACCTACCAATATGTGTGTAACTGTACCTGGATGATATATTAAAAGGAGCGTTAACTATAATTTTGCTTAAGAGGCAGCTAAGGAAATCATTAAATGGAATCTTTTACTAAATCAATAAATTTTATATTTCGTTAAATAAACTTCGGGCCGGCTCGAAATAGCCCGAAAAGCCCGAAATGCTTGAGGAGTCTGGCCCGGCCCGGCCCGGGCCCTACACGTGCTTGGCCCGGCTTGGGCCTAAAAAAAATTTGCCGGCCCGGCCCGAAGCCCGACTTGATATTCGGGCCGGGCTGGGCCAAAGCCCAGGCCCGTGGTTATCCCTAGTTTCTGCGGCTTCTTAGAATCAATGTTTGTCTATTTAATTAGTTTAAACTACATTTCTTATTAATTGATATAAAAATCAGTTTTGTCACTGCTATCCTGTTTTCCGAGATGAAGAGAGGTGGGTAATTTTAGCTTTTTTAAATTAAGCCCAACTGCTTAGGTTAAGTAGCAAGTTTAAAAAATTTTTCTGTATGTTGGAAGGTTTACTCGCAGGAAATAAATTCTCTCAAAATAAATCTGACTTTTCGCATTTTAGAAAATTGCGTCAAATTTCCTGCGGCGAAGGCAGCTTGCTTTACGCAATCGCAAAATTTAAAGTTTTTGAACTAAACTACTTTCAAGTTAAGAGTTCCGCCGTATAAATATATGCACGGCCATATGCTTCTAAATTTCGGAGCAGGTTTTCCAAGTTTTAAGCTGTCCTGTGGTTTAATTCCGTCAAATATAAAATTGCCATCTAAAGTAGCAGAAAGAATTCATACTGATTCCTGCTGTAAATTAATGTTTGGGTCATCTATTATCACTACCTACAAGATAGGTTTTTGTTTTTGTGATATCAGCTATCCCTCCCTGTGAATACATCTACGTTACTTCGACTAGCATACAGAAAGTTGCGCAAGAGGGATTATTGGATAAATGAAAAAATTGTGTCTGGTGGAAGCTTTGTACGCCAAATAATTCCAGCTAACTAATCGTTTGGTTGTAGTTTAGCAATATACCAGATGTTATAAAAATTTTGTTTTACAAACAGTTTGTAATAACTGAATGTTGTTTAGGTAATGCACTAGAAACTAACAAAAAATATTTGTAGTGTTATTGAAAATATTTATGATCTGCTACTCTTTTTCAGGCAGCTAATAAATTCAAATGGTAAAATACTTCTTATTCTGTGTGGATACGAGTCTCTAATTGCAAATCATCCGACAAGTACGTAACTCCTTTGAGTAGATATGGAATTAGCATGCACTTAGTGCAGCATATATTATAAAGGAGGTATCAAGTTGCTATTTCAAATTTACTTTGAAATATCGTAGTTCAAACGTAGTTCAGTGTGGTCTCTTTCTTATACCTGAGTTGAAAGCGCTTGTTGTTATATAGTGCTGTTCTGAAATTGCAGTGCATTAAACGTCTCAGAAGCATAATTTTCAGAATAACATAGACAAGGTAAGTGCCATGCTACTTTGCACTGCGGTGTATTCTGTTTTCATTTCACAAGTGTAGAGGATAGCTCTTATAGAAACGAAGATGTTCATAGATAATGAAAAGCTAGAAATTCTAAATGTCGTAGTGTAGCATAATGTTCAATATTGTTTTATCCGGCATTCAAGCGAAAAGAAACCTTGCTCAGCAACTTTAGTAGTATATCACTCCTTAATGTAATATCAATAGTTTGATAGTTAAATTTTTTAAAAACTTATTTGCTATCGTAGATCAACAGAAAGCACTATTATTTCTTTTTTAAAGAATAATTGCTGCCACACTATATATACTAATATTAAATTCAATTTTACCAAATAAACTTTGTACATAGAGCTTTAGTACATACTGGTTACTTACTGTATTTATGTGAGTTTATTACTTTTAATTATTCAGAGTCTCTTTCGTATACACAAGATAAATATAGGAAGTATCGCATCGGTTGCAGACGATAATCAATTATCATCATCATTAAGTCTTCAGTCGTGGTACTGGTTAGACGCGTACCTCGATTGTGTCCTATTCTGAGTTAACCTACATATTTCTCTAAAATTCTCAGTCTGCATCTTTCACTATTTGCGTGCAATATTCTGATCTGGGTCTACATTTACCTCTCTATTCCTATATCTGTTTATAATATATCCCGCACTATTTCCCAAAATGCCTTAAAACATATCCTGCTCTTTTATTTCTCCTATTTTCTTTTTGTTTCAGTCAGATACCTTTATTCCCCTACTATTTCTATAACCTTTTTGTTTTTAACTTTATCTGTCCATGTTGAAGCATAGCATTTTAAAAGGCTTCTTCCTTTACCTGTCTGCTTCTCTTACCGTCCTTACTTCATAGGCGTACAGTGATGTGCTCCCTCACATGCTTCCAACACTTGTGTCATTGTTTCTATGTTTGTTGTTCTCGAACATAGGCACTGCTCTTTCTTGTTAGATACAATTCGGTTCCCCTTCTATTGTTCTGTAAATGTATACCCTATTTCACCGGTATTCAGTGGATGTGAAGAGGGTTAAGCAACCTGTGACTATTAAGATCCCTCAGCACTTGAACACTGCCGAATTAATAGTTTTCTAATAAATCCCTCTGCACCATCAAGATTAATTAAAAATATTGCAAAATCAACAACTGTAGTTGTTTATAATAACAATCAGGTTTAAGTGCAATTATTTTTTGTCGTTAGGTTTTCCGTCTTCGAACTGGTTGAACGCGTACCTCCACTGATTTCTATTCTGAGCTAGACAACACAGTCCTCCGAAATTTCCATTGTCTGGATGCAGCTCGGTTCCCCTACCACTGTTTTGTAAATATATATTCTATTTCATTGATATTCAGTGGTATGTAAAGAGAGGCGTCGCCGTGGATCAATGTAGTAAGCGTAAAACTACGGATCCCAAGGTCCCGGGTTCAAATCCCGACACGGCCGACTGCTTGAAAAATGACAGGTAAGCATTTTTCACAAAAATTACGCCCTCGTTCGGATGAGAGGTTAAATGGAGGTCCCGTGTGTGAGTGTTGTCACGCACGTTAAAGATCCCTACCTTGCCTGGAACGGCAAGGGTTCGGCAAAATTCTAAATTTCCAGGCAACAAAAAACTCGCCTCCTGGCCAATGTAGTACCTACGGGTGAAGCATTGGAAATGTAAATGAACGGTATGTAAAGGGGGTTAAGCAACCTGTGGCTATCAAGATCTCCCAACACTTAGACATTTGCCAAATTAGTAGTTTTATAATAAATCCTTTCGCGCAGTCAGAATTAGTTGAGAATATTGCAAAACCAACACCTGTATTTGTTTATAGTACTTATCAGGCTTATGTGCAATTATTTTTTCGTCATTAGGTTTTCCGTCTTGGAACTGGTTGGACAAGTACTTTTACTGATTTCTATTCTGAGCTAGTCTACACAGTTTCCTGACATTCCTACAGCCTAGATATTTAAACTCTATTTGATCAATATTAGTAGTATATAAAGGTGATTAAGCAGCCTGCCAAGATGCCCCCAAACACAGATGCTTGCGGAATTAATAGATGTTCTGCAAATTCTTTCACACAATTAACATTAGTTGAAAATATTGTAAAACCAACACCTGTAGTGGGCTGTAATAATCATCAGGTTAAAGTATAATTATTTTTGTCATCTTGAGGTTTTTTGTCTTGGAACTGGTTGGACGCGTTCCACCATTGGTTTCTATTCTGAGCTAGCCTACATATTTCTCTGAAATTTTCACAGCCTACATCTTCAACTATCTGTGTGCAATAGTCTAACCTAGGTCTACTTCTACTTCTCCTTTTTCCAATCTCTGCTTCTAGTATATTCCACACTATTCCCTCATGTCTTAGTATAGGGCGTATCATTCTATCTCTACAATTTTTTTACTGTTTTCCACATATTTCTTTCTTCCCCTACCATTTCTAGAACCTCTTTGTTCTTAACTTTGTCTGTCCATGATATCTTCATTATACGTCTGTAGCACCACATTTCAAACGCTTTTATTTTTTTATGTCCGCTTTTCCGACTGTCTGTGCCCAACACTTGCTTTTAGCAATCATTTTCTTGTTTCTAGGTTTGATGTTTTTGAACACAGTAATTGCTTTTTTTGTTACATGTGGGACGATCTTGTGCTATCTTTGTTTTATATGTTTTGCGTTTTTCTCTTTTTTGCGTTATTTGACTTCCTGGGTAGCACAAATCCTTAACCTCTTATAAGTACTCATTTCCTATTTGTATTCTTGTTTTTTAATTATTTTCCTCTCCTTTGCATACTAGTACTTTAGCTTAATTTTTGTTAATTTTCATACCGTATCTCTGTTAAAACTGTGTCCATTTCATTAGGCTGTTTCTAACTCTTCCTTGCTAGATGCTAATACCGCTATATCGTCTGTAAATCTAAGCATATTAATCTTTTCTTCATGCATAATAATACCAAATGTTTTCCTTTGTGGAAACTAGATATAAAATTACTAAGTATATAATACGCCCTAAAGTACTAACTACAGTGGACGCGGGTTCTTGGCGACTGTTCCTTAACTGTACACAGTTGGTAAGTATGGATAATTATAGAACAAATACGTCTTTCTGTTTCTTTATATATTTATTCAATTCCCGGCTTTTTCTTTTTTGCAAAAATTTTTTCGATATAAATTCTTGGTGAGGCAAAGATTTTAGAATTTTTTTTTTAAATTGTCAACGTAACCGAATTGAAAAGTACTTCACTAGTCATTTTCCTATGCAGAAACGTTTTGATATGTTTCAGGGTAATCAGGTTTCTTTCTCGCGATGCGGTTGTGACCGAAATGTACGAAGCAACGGATAGTAACTTCGGAGTCTCGTACACATACTTAATTTTATTGTTTATTTTAATAATTGAAAAAAAGTTTTTTTAGCGTCAACGTTTTATCATCACTTCCGTATAAATATTTTTCAAATTAATCTGTCGAAGAGAGAATAAATGTTAGTCAATTTTTCAAAAACGTTGTTAGAAAGGTTTGTTACGTGTAAAATTGGCGCTAGTTGCCTGAGTTAGTTTTACTCTACAAAGGAAACGCAACAGTAAATTAAGCACTAGCTAGTTTCGGCATAAATTATCCACCTCTTACAGATACGAAGGCTTTGCCAGATCGTTTAAAGTTTGTAGGGCAAAATTATATAACCTTGAACGCAGTCCGCCATTACATAAGAGGTTTCTTGCAGGAAATTTAAATGTAAATAATAAAATCTACAATAATTTTTTTAATAGTAACCTAACCTCAACACTATATTTGCATATCAGAATACATACAAACTAAGATGACTAACACTTTTGTTAGCAGTAAATCATTTCTAACAGTAACTTAACCTTAACATTTTTAGTTACACTATCGAAATACACGTTCAAGATCTGTGAATTTATCAATTTTATCACTACAGCAGTCACATATATACCTTTTTTATCAATAGGTCAAACTCTTCATGGTACACACTATTTTGTTTACTTTTTTATAATCAATAGAAATTTGAACTTGGAACTTTAAACATACATTAAATTCCTAGACAAGCTTTTGAAGTTTGTCGAACGTGTAATACCTGAAGTTCTATCTATTAAAACGTGTATCCTCATAATAAAACATGTTGAACTTCTTTGTAATTGAAAATTAAAAATAACACAAGCCAACAAAAATGTTTTCTTTGAAAACTTTTTTCACGTTAATAGGTGAAGTTTATAGATTTTTTTGAGCTGAATCCAAATCTGGCCTTGGTTTTTTTGTATCACGTACAGTTTTTGAGCAATCTGTTTTTTAATGATATAGTATAAAACCACTATAGTATATAGGGAAATTAATGAAACGCTATGTTAAATCATAAGCATGGTTTGTATTTACAGTAAGCTATTTAAAACAGTGACCTAATGTGCCATTATAGGTTTATATTGATACTACAGGTTTCACTTGTCAGCTGCAGTTGGTTTATACTTCCGTTCTCTTTTTTCTTTGAAGCTTCTTATGTAGCTTTTTCTTCGATGTATTGCTTGCTGAACTTCACGGTGAAGTGACCAACAATAGTCCCCCATCATGTTGGTGTTCCAGCGGCCCTGGTAGCGTTTTTCCATCACTTTAATGTCTTGGTGAAAACGTTCGCCTTGCTCCTCGCTAACATCTCCCAAATTGTCCCGGAAGTAATCAAGGTGGCTATTCAAAAAGTGAACTTTCAGGCTCATCAAACATCCTAAATTTTTAAACTTCTTTAACATGTTAGCTACAATAGAAACATGTTCTGGATCTTTTTTATTCCCCAAGAATTTTGTAACGACTTGCGTGAATGATATCCATGCTTCTTTCTCATTTACGGTCATTGTGGATTCAAAGTTAACGTCAAATATCATTTTTCTAATGTCAGGTCCGACAAAGACGCCTTCTTTTAGTTTAGCTTCTGAAAGGTGTGGAAACTTTTGGCTGAGATACTTAAAACACGGTCTATCTTTAGGCAGAGCCTTAACAAACTGTTTGATGAGTCCTAATAATATATGCAGAGGTGGTAGGAGCACGTTTCTTGGATCTACAAGGTTTTTGCGTAGAATGTTCTTCTCACCTGGGTTTAAGGACTTCCTCACAGGCCAGTTCTTTCTGCACCAATGTTGATCCCTAGCCCTACTATCCCATTCGCACAAGAAACATGGAAATTTGGTAAAACCAGCTTGCTGACCAAGGAGCATGCATGTTACTTTTAAATCACCACATATCATCCAACCATGAGCAGAATAGTGTATTTTATTCAACACTATTTCTAGATTTTCATAACTTTCTTTCATATGTACAGAATGGCCAACAGGTGTAGATGCGTACATGTTACCATTGTGTAATAAAACTGCTTTTAAGCTTGTTTTGGATGAATCCATAAACAGCCTCCAGTCTTCTTTTTTGTATTCAATACCAAACTCGTTCATGAGACCAGAAATGTCTGAGCAGTACACTAAATCACCTTCTTGTTTAAAATACTTGGAAAATTGCTGCTCTCTCTTTCTATACACATGAATGCTGGTTCCAATGGCTAACAAGTTCTTTTCTTTCAGTCTAGAGCCAAGCAATTCAGCCTTTTCTTTAGTCAAGCCCAGATCCCTAACCAAGTCATTAAGCTCGATTTGTGTAAACAATTTAGGCTCTACATTTTCAGTAGTACAATGGAATTCTTCATCATCTTGTTCATTTGACTCGGATTGCACATCAGAAAGTACTTCAATAGAATTTAAATCATCTGGTGGTTCAGGGACCGGTAAATCTACACTGTGCCCTACTGGTCGGATGGCAGACGGATGATTAGGATAGCTTATTACCTTCTTGTTTTTGAGTTATGACCAGTAATATCAACACTGCAAAATAGCAATCATCAGAATGATTTTCGGCTCCTCCATATCATAGGAACAGCAAATCTAAAGGTTTTTCTCTCCTTTTTTGACCATTTTCTTAGATCTTCAACACAAACATAACATACCTTATGTGGTGCCCAAGATTTCTCCTGATCACCAAGTTTAGTTCCAAAATATGATAGATAAACCTTTTCACAAAGTCTGTAATGTTTCTTTGGTGTTTTTTAATCACAAACTCACCACAAATATAACAAAAACTGTCAGCAGGGTTTTTACAACCGCGATTAGACATTTTACTGAGCACACGTACTAGAAACGTTAAAGTGAGAGGTTAGGTTGACAGTAAAGAAAACACCAGCTGTTTGACCAGCAAATGTTTTTTGGCAGTGCTACCAACATCATCTACATCCATTAGACCTACTTTTCCAATTTACTTATAAATATTATAATACTATAAATCTGTTTAAATTCTTTAAATATCGCTAAACGCAAAAATCTCGAAAAAAATGCATTTAACTATAAGATGTGAAGAAATGGTAGGTGATTCAGTTTTTTAAACATCATATTTGGATTCAGCAACCTAAAAAACATAATAAAAAGGTATATTCATTAAAAAAGTTTTTTCATCGTTGGCCTGTGTAATTTTACAAAAGAAATTCAGAAATATATCAACAATATCTATACATCATCATCATCATTAGGTCTTCAGTCCTGGAACTGGTGGCAAAAAATGATCACACATACGATCAAGCATTTCTAAAGAAACCTGCTCTGGTTCAATAGGCTTGATCGACATTTTGTTCTTAAGTTTTTATTTCTGTCTTCAATTTTTGTTTTCTTGGTGAATTCGATGATAATGTTGCTGATGTTTATGTGATTCAATAGAAGAAGGTGAAACTCTTGCAGGGTATATTGTCTAAAATTAAGAAATTGTTGTAGTTGTGCATATCTCAAATGAGTTAATTTTTAGCTATTTAACTAGTGTGATGCAAAAACAGCTGATTGCCTTAATAGAAAGAGCATAAAGATCTTGTATACCCAGAAGATTTCAACCTAATCGGTTTAATAATAACAAGATTATGGCAAGTTGAAGGCACCATAAATTGTAGGTTGTACATTTTGAAGAGATTAACTAATAAGAGGCAAAATTGTCTTCAAATTGCCTTAATTTTTTGTCATTAATTCAATTAGGTTGAAATTTTCTGTAACTATGAAAATATGTAGTGTATGTAAGTTGTATATAAAAATTATGAAAAAATAGCACTAACATTAAAATCGTAATACTTGTTGTTGACGGTACAGAGATATATCTGCATAAGAGGGAGTAACTTTCTTTGGAAATATCTTTTTGGAATTTTCTTTAGGATTAATTGTAATATCTGAAATATAACATAATAAGCTATATGCAAGCCTTATCTAATTCTCTTTTGCAAACTTTCGAGCTTTTCGAGAAATATTTTTCTAGAAAATGTTTTTCACATGGTATATAATTTTTATACAGTTTGTCTGAAACCATTACCAGTTAATCTTTCCGATTACATGCTGCTAACCATTCCTCACATCTGTGGAAGTAGAAATATTGCAATGAACAACTAAAAGCACATATTATCCAGGACTTTTGTGCTATACGCACAGTTTGTTGTATATAAATAGCAAATCAGTGTAGGCACTTACCTTGCCTGATCAATTATTGAAAATCGAAACAGAGATATTGTTTGAAGATTTTGTGGCACACCCTCTAAAAGCACAAAATTTGCCTTTTTCATTTTTTCCGTCTTAATTCATTGTCAAACGCTGAACTAACAATACTTACAACAATATAAATCAAAATAAAAGGTTAGGTTAACCAGAAGAAATTTTAGGTTGATTAGAAAACCACTTATTAGGAGCATGCGCAAAGAAAAATAATTAAGCAGGAAACGCCAGCCTTCGTATCTGTAGGAGGTGAATAATCTGTGGTTTCGGTGATAAGGGTTAGGTTTTGTAAAAGTAAATGCAATTTTAATAGGAATTAAACAAATTTTAATACGTCTCTTACACCCACTTAGAAGCATCTTCAAACATTCCGTTAATTAAAAGCCGTTGAGCGCCAACTCACCTGAATAAAACTAAACTGTGCCTGTCCATATTTCTACTAGTTTACGTTAAACACAAATAATAAGACAAAAACTCCACATCTGATACACTTAACCTATATTAGCAAACACAGTTATCATAGTAACTAACATTAGGGAACAAATGCAATATTAAGATGTAGCCCTACTTTAGACAAATACGTGTGTAGTAAAAAGCAACCTATATTTATCAATAGACCGTCAAAAAATTTAATTTCTAATTACTATTTCACTTCTACAATAATGAGCTTTTATGTATGAAAAATTATATTTTAACCATCCGCTTTAAATAAGCGTGCATCAGCGTAATCGTAAATTTTAGATAATAAGTTATGTATATTTTTCTTATAACCACATATCACAATTATTAAATATCAACATAATATGTTTGTAACTTACAGTAATGTTTATTTGTTCTCTACAAACACTCTGTCGATTTCTAGTGCACGAATGGTTGCGGCAAATTGATTTCTCCAACATGATGTGGAATAAATGCTTTCCTACAGGTCACTTCCACGTTTCTTAACCCGTATATCTATATCCACGTTAATGCGCGTGTTTGAAGTTTGAACACCTGTTTACACACAGTTACAACTTTTAATACCGTCCATCCACTTACCAGCTTAGCAACCTCATTGCACACGACGATGATTGCGTGTTATTCGACTCTGATGAAGATGCTCTGACGTGTTATGATGTAATGCCCCCCTCCTTTCTACCTATTACCTGAGGTTTTTATAAGTAAAAATGTTTCATGGATGTTTTCTATTTTCTTTGTTCTCACAGATTATATGACTTAAACTGTCTTAAGGACGAGGACGAGGTTATTTCGGTGCGTGAGAGCGGTTATATTTGTTCCCACACTTTCCATATAATATCAACAGCTGTCTATTTGTTGCTCACTACGAATTAAAGTTTACACTGTCTATGTGATTATAAACATTAAGATAATTTACTATAGTGTGGGTTTGTTTAAGCTTATATGTATATTTACAAATATGTTTTTCTGGGCTAGTTATTTATCGGAAATCTGTGTTATTTTCCTAATCTAATACGCAAAGTGTAAAGTTCCGGTCTTTGTTACTGGTTGTATAAGAATGTACTGGGTGCATTACTTTTTATTTCTATGCCCTATTTTAATATTATAATAAATAGACAATGTTATTAAATGTACACCATCTAGGCATCTATAGAATTTTCAGGGTATTCTCGCTTAATGTTCATTTTTCTAACATAAACGAATTTCTATTACTTAATGTTTGCTTAAATAAGCACGAGCGTTGCAAGTCAAATTTATATAGCTATTCAAATCTGCTTCCAATGTCTACTATAACACTGGAGAATTCCAAAAGTAAAATTTTCATTTATGTAAGCATTTTACCACTAAATTTTGATTTTATTTTTCTTGTTTCGTCTTCCGCATCCTTTTTCTCTTCAAGATCTATTCCTACATGGCATTGTTCAGATGGTGCGTTAGGGTACCTTTAGTGCTATGGAGATTTGGCGATTTGGATATTTGGAGAATGATCCTATTGGTTAAACTGATCACGTGACACCGCCGAGAAACGTCAAAATCACCGAATCTCCAATCTCCCAAAAGTTGGTTCAAGTTCAACTTTTCTGGCTATTTTGAGATCGGAGCATGCGCGTTTGTTCAGAAAAGCACGTGATTTGTTTGTTTTGTTACAACCTTAACCTTACATTTTCGTTCGACGTTATATAGTTTGCGTTTTGCCTATTAAACATATTGGAAATGAATAGGAATTCTGTTATTTCTTTAGATACTCATAGCTTAGTAACAAACATTGAAAACTTAACATCCAGTAACCCAAAACAATAACAAATATCATCTGTCAAATTTCTCCAAATACCCGAAGCAGAAAATACCCAAGATGATTAAAAGCGAAAATATCTAATTCTCCAAATATCCAAATCGCCAAATCTCCATAGCACTAAAGGTACCCTTAGGGTACATCGCGCGAACAAAGAAGAAAGTAACGAAAGCAACGTAAACGTGCGCACAAATTACCACAACGAAAAGTAAAGGAAGAATGCCGTGTTAACTAACCAGTCGAGAGTGGGGAGTCGTAATAAAAAGAAACAAAAATTCAAAACAGATTCGCCCCACTGAAATAGAAAAAAATTTATAGTTAGAGAATAACAGGAAGATAAAATAAATATGGCAGCACGTTTGGCGGTTTATAACACTATAAATCAATATAATAGGATAAATAAATACTAATAATAATAATAATAATAATAATAATAATAAAAAATTGCATAATTAAAGGCACACAGCAATGGTAAAATAGCGTTTTTTACCAAACAAAACAAATAAATTTAAAATAAATAATTTTGTGCGTCCACTAGTCAATAATTGTAAGGCAAACACATTTAGGGACACAAAAAAATATTCAGTTTGTAACGAATTAAACTAAAGTTTTAAAATACAGATACTTATCCTATAGGACAAAAACAATATATTTAAATATCTTTGTATTTATCATGAAAACATAAAACAGTTACTTTTATAATTGAAATGAAACAATTTATAGAAATTTCAATTAATGATAATTATTAAATAAAATAATCTTATTTATAAAAACGGTACCAAAAGCAAGCATGCAGACGCCCGTAATATCACTACATATCACCTACATTTTTTGTTTCGGTACATAATATAATTAAATAAGAAATATCCGAATCTACACATGTACCAAATCGTACGTATATAATATTGGCTCATACAAACAACCAAGTGTATCGACACATGGTGTTATAAATAACCAGTAGGATTTATTCAATTAGTAACAAAGACAACATCTAGCTATTATGATTACGCCGCTTCAAAACTTACGAATATGATTGATGCAATTTGCTTCGGCTAAACATAAAACATTTACTATGCGTGAGCCAGTAGTATCCAAAACAGGTTGTTTGTAGTAAAGAGGAACCACCTACACCAACACCATGAATTAGTAAGAGCCTTGTGGCAACTCTTAATACAGCCCAACTATAAAAAACAACGTAACGGAAAAAAGGATGTACTATGTAAACTCACAATTTTAACTAAGAAGGAAACCTAAATTAAGCTAACCTCTTTTACCGGTTTCCATAAGAAAACACTAAAAAGGACGAAAGTGTGAAAATTGATGGTTTCAATTTAAAACTTAAGAAACTTGCACATTCGGAACGTCATATAGACAGAAATGTGAAATCAAGTTTTAAAAATAGATTACTTCAATACCAAAAGTTACATGTCAAAATTTAGATAAAGAAAATATTCACGAAAAAACCATTGCAAAGTTTAGAAATAAATTCAAACATTTTAACAACGATAATAAATGATATCTATTTGCCCATGTACGGATAGATTAGAATCAAATTTATAACTAAAGATATAACA
Source organism: Platerodrilus igneus (assembly GCA_036346225.1). NCBI lineage: Eukaryota > Metazoa > Arthropoda > Insecta > Coleoptera > Lycidae > Platerodrilus > Platerodrilus igneus. The sequence goes on from JARFIW010001235.1 coordinate 834,223, forward strand.
ATTACGCTTGCTTACCATCTAACTAACAACATTTAGAACAGCCCTAATTGATAGATATTACATTGTAGATATAGAATGAGAATACAGACAAACGAACCCGTGAATTTAATGAAGGACGAAAAAAGGCGATTGCCTATTTACAAGGCTTGCAATTATAGAAGTGTAGCAAACGTTAATTTAAACGATTAGGAACTAAATGGTTTTTAACGCAACGATGCAGTAAATTTTTAAACATAAAATAGACCGTAGCATATCCCCTCAGCAGAATTAAAAGTTCGGGATTGGGAATAAAAGTTACGCAGCAAGCAATACACTAACAAAGCAAACCACCAGAAAATTAGTTTCAGAAAACAAAAAGAAAGATTAAGAAAAATAAACGAATTTTCATTCGGTTCGAAGGCCAATATATCGAACAAAGCAAAAAAATTTAGAGGACTATCGGAAAAGGAAAGGTATACGGTAGCAATCGATGAGGACAAAGATAGAATGACATTAACATGGCAATAGACTTCGAAGAGCGAATATTTCTAATAAAGCAGCAGCAAAGTTTTCAAAGCTCAAGAAAAGAATTGGAGTATGGTAAAAAAGCCAAAAAAGTAAGAAGAAAGCGAGGAAAAAAGCAACGGTCAAAGTCAGAACGCGACAATAACTTGTCGTGCCTCAATGTATGATAGAGAACGTCAAGAACGCTGAATTAAAAAAATTGATAATCTTCAAGTTGTGGTAACAAAGACTGATATGAAATTAGCTATCGCAGGACTAGCATGGTCGAAGAACCTAGAGGAAGTCACGGAAGTGGCTAACCAGAAGGCGTTCTAGACAGTCTGCAAAGAATTTTCAGGAAGGGTCGCGAGATTAGACGGAGATAACCGTGCGTAAATCCGAGGGAGTTGGAAAGGATTGAAAATTTTTGATTTTGACTTGGCATGAGAAACGGACATGAGCATGATATAACCAAAACCTGTATAAAATTTGAAAAAAAAAAATAAATAAAAAAAAATATTAAAAAAAAATGAATCGCAAAAACAAAAGCAAAAACCAATAACCAAAATCTAATATGTACGACAAACCCCACACCACTAAAACAATCACTGTCCCACTTTATACGCGCGGAAAAATCGGAATCGGGAATAAACTAAAACAAATAAATAACAACAAAATAAATCAGTAAACCCTGATTAACTTAAATCTACAAATAAATAAAGAAAATAAAATAAAGTGAAACCGTGCATCCCCCCAGGACTTAAAAGTGATAGTGATTGTGATCCCCCTAGAACGTTCAGTCCATACCCACCAGAACTTTAACAGTGCATCATCTACCCTTAGCAGTAAGATACCAATAGACATAAAAAGACGACCAGATCTTCGGATGCTTGGGAAATTTACATACGAGGTAGGATTAAAAGTGTGGCGGCTGTACTCACATAAGCATTGACTTGTATTAATAAGGAGGTTTTGAAATAATCTAACGAGCATGTTTTGTGCGTAACCGCGCTAGCCATCATAATGCTTATGCGAATGCAACTGATAATTTGGGCGATGCTTTTGCTAATTTATGCACTGTTGCATGCTTTTGCTTATTTAGATATTTATTAATTTATTTATATATTTATTTTATGTTTATTTATATACTTACATTATATTTATACTTATTTTATGTTTATATTTTTGCCTGTATTTTTATTCTGCGGTTTGATTTTATTTGATAGACGTTTTGCCGCCAATTTTTGGTGGCAGTATATATAGGAAAGATCATTGTACATATAATATATCAGTTAGGGAATGATAGGGAACGATAGGGACAAATTTAGGATGAAATTTTAATAAGTACTTAGACCAAGGACGAATTTGTAAATATATAAAACAGGCAAAATAGCTGGATTTACTATTAAACACTTGGCGAATGCTTAGAAAATTTGAATTCATTTTTAATATTAACTAGCTAGATTTGGATAGTTTTAAGACGATCCTTCAGGTCGAACCGGTAAACAGAGCTGGCAGCTGCTATTCGGTATTATGGATGCTTCCTCATTCATTTTTGCGTGTGTCTTGTGAATCGGGTTAACTCTAAAATCAATGCTAGGGATACCATTCTTTAAATCCTACTTTTAGTTTCAGTTTGTTAGATTTTTATTTAGTATTGATTAACCTGAAGTTAGATTAAATTAGGAGCACCTTAATTTTTCGCGTTTAAACCCAATGTAGTACCTTCGGGTGGAGCATTGGGGACGTGGCCGAAAGCATAGTGGCCCCTTAATTACATTTTAATGTGGTAATAAAGAATAGTATCATACGATAATCGAAGAAAAGAATACCTAATTAGAACGAAGAGTCGACTAAGTCGTAGTTTTAGATGAAAGGATGAACGGTTTATAAGCACATACCACAGGAAGAGGATCGAAAATTAAACCTAGTCAGCGTGTGGACCGACAGTAGGGAAAACCAGCAACAGAAAAGGAAAAGGAATGTGAAACAAAAGACCGAAGAGCAAACTACAATTCAAAAACGCTAAAGAAACAGCACAAGGTTCGAAGGAAGAAGGCAAAAAACGAAACCTAGTGTAATTATAATTGAGCATGCGTGTGTGCATGGTGGGCTTACGTGTGTGTGTGTTTGTGTGAGTGTGTGTGTGCGCGCATGCGTGTGTATGTGGAACGTGTTGAGAGTGTGTTGGACCACTTTAGTAGCCTCTTACGACAGGTAGGTCGTACCATGAAAGTATTCTAATCTGAACCCACTCGGGGATGAGTACGAAGAGCTAAACAAAAGAAAAGATAAAGCAAACAAACATATGTGTGCGTGTATAGTGTTTGTGTGTGTGTCGGTGTGTGTTTTAAGTGGGTATGTATGTATGTGAGGTGGGTGTGTGTGTACGAAGAGCGTGTTGAGAGGGTGTGCTGGGCTGCTTTAATCGCCTCTTACAACAGGCTGACTGTCCCGAAAGACTATTCTAATTCAGACCAGCTCAGGGATCTGCACGAGAGGCGAAACGAAAGAGCAAACAAACAAAACAAGAAGATTATTTAGAAAAGAGCACAAAATCCGGAAATCAAATATGAAAGTAAGGCAGAGTCAGCATATGAATTTGGGACGCGAGGACTAAGGACGAGGTATACGACGTTTGCGTCGTCAGAAGGAAAACGAAGCGACATCAAGGATATCAGGATTGTTGGGATGGGCAGGTTTAAAGTGTTTGACTTGCCAGAAGCTCTTAGAACTTGAAGGCTCGGTAAGTTTATAGCTCCTAGAAAAAATAACATTACTGATGGGGAAAGGGACCAAGGAATGTAGGGGCAAGTTGGGGATAAAGTGACGTGAAGCACCGGAGAAGGATAAATTTATATCCCGTAAAAAGTTTCTTGAGGATCTGAGAGTGGATACTTTTGAAATGCTCAAGATTAGGTGAATGGTGTTCTCAACCAAACAAGGCACAGAAAGGAGTACAGTCAGTGATTTTGTATTTAGACGTTCGGATATCGCAAGAAATTTTAGAAAGCTTGAAATCATAGTGGCGTTGGTTGTCAAGGATATAAGAAGCAAGCATAGTTTTTAGCGAGCTGTTAACACGTTTGGCAGGATTTTGAAGATAGTAACGGGCGGTAAAAAGAATTCCTGTATGGAAACCTGCACATAAGTGGGTGAATTGGCGGCTGTGGAATTGTACACCGTTATCAGTGATGCAGATTAAGAGACACCAAAAAATAAGAAACCTTGTTCTTTAAAATTCTTTGAAATTGGAATTGCAGCGGCGCTGCGTAAGGGAGAGGAAGGAGAAAGCTTAGTGAAGTAGACACAGACTACAAAGATATGGGAATGACCACTGGTGGAACGAGAAAGAGGACCTACGATATAACAGGAGATGACTTGCCAAGAACAGGATGGTTTGGCCCTACAAGAAAACAGACTAATAGAAGTTAACTGTTCAACTCTGTAAGCAGCACAAGCGGGGTAACGTTGGATGTAGCGGGCGACGTCATTCGTGAGACAAGACCAGTGAGAGATTTGGAAGAGACTAGAAGAAGTTTGGGTCACACCACACCACAACAAGAAGTAAGAGAATCGTGATGAATATTAAATGTTTACGCTACTCAAGAACGTATAACGATTTTCTAATCGTCTAGAGAATCGGCGGCGACAGAAGTTTTGTGACGGTGAAGAAGGGTATTGTTCACCACGGGCCCAGATGGATAACGTCTAGGATATTTAAAAACTTTTTGCACATAGGATAGTACCAGGAATCAGGAGTACAGAGGGTAACCTTGAGAAAAGAAATGGCCGAAAGAAGATAGGTTCGAGGATAGGAACAGAACGAGTAATAGTACCAGCAACGACAAGATTTTTGCCTTTACGCTGGATAATCGAGAAATTGTATTGCTGGAGACAGAGCGACCAGCGAGCTAAACGTTCATATGGGTTTTGGAGTTTATTCAGTCAAATGAGCGAATGGTGGTCGATAATGACGAAATGAGTGCATTCGATATACGGGCGCGACTCCCCAATTACCCAAAGAATTACTAAACACTCCTCGATAGCAGAATAATTGCGCTCAAGTTTGAAAGGTGAGCGATTAAAATAACTGATCACTGTTGTAACTTCTGGGTTAAGCTGACTCAAAATACCACCTAAACGAAAATTGGTGCGTCGGACTGAATAGTAAAGTGTAAGGCAAAGTATTTGTGCCGACACTAAATGCTGTTTAAGAACTTAAAATGCGGTCTGACAATGAGAAGTCTAGGAAAAAGGGGTATTTTTACAGGTGAGGTTAGAAGGTGGGGAAGTAAGTGTGGTATAGTTCGGGATGATACGTCGGTACAAACTGATCATGCCAATCAGCCGACGGACTTTTTGGACAGAAGAAGGAGGAGTGATATTGAAGAATTTTATTAGGATCAACAAGTATAGCATCTCGCTTAACAACGTAGCCGAGGTAACAGAGTTTGGGAAGATAAAAATTGTATTTACTTGACGGAGAGTAAGACCGGCAGAATAGAAACGCGAAAAGACTAGGTTGAGGTTGCGGAGGTGTTCGTCGAAGGATGGGGTAGCTATAATAATATAGTGAAGGTATGCGAAGCAGAAAAGGAGTATAATATACGTGATCTGGCGCTTCTGGAAGAGATTACTGAACGCTAATGACGTCATATTGCGGGTTCATTAAATTTTGTGGGTGACGTCATCACCCGCGCGTGTGTTGAAGTCATTAGCCTATTTGTTCTCTCGCTTTTTTTGGTGTGCCGTGTCTGGCACCTTCAGAGGTAGTTTACCTAGAGGGACGTTAACGCCCTCAAGGGCGGGTTCTACTTCCTCCGGATAAGATTACTGACCCCTTTTTTGGTGTGCGGGTTCCATTTTCTCCGAAGGGATATTAGCACTTTTATTGCTATATGCGGGTTTTACTTCCTCCGGAAAAGGTTATTGACCAGGGCTTATTTACCGTTGCGTGCTATTTTCGCGTACCGAAAACTGCTGCTAGTTTGCGTGTCAATGATCCATGGCTGATAGGGTTCGTTGACTTTTTACTCCCGGACAGTGAAGTCGTCGTTGGTATTGCTTGGTTAAGGTCGTCAATATATAATTTATGCAAGGCGTGATTGGCATTAGGCCGACGCTCTAAAGATAATAAACGTTTATAGCGATGGATTTAGAACCCACAAAATTGGGTCGATTTTCTTTGAACGCGCAGTCTAAGGCCGACTCTTCCGTTAGATAAACAAAACAACAAATCGTCGAACGCTTGCCGTGCCAGATCCTTTTCGGGGAAAGATGCTTTCTTAAAGGAAATTTCCTCAAGTTACCAGAACTTCTAGAATTAGCGTCGAAACATGGGTCAATAGATACAACATACGAATGTAAGCAAGATGTTGACATAGGGTCCATGAGACCACAGACTATAAAGCCAAAGATTGTGTTATGTGCGGCAGGAGCAGAAGGACTGCCAGTTATTTTACCATTTAATAAAATATGAGCTGCGACATCTGCGCCTAATAACAATTAAACCGGAGCCGGTTGTCTGCAATGTTCATCTGCGAGCTTCAAATTCTCTAATTAAAACCACTTAGTTTCTACCGTGGTAAAGGGAAAGTTTTTCACAAATATGTGAGAGAATCATAAAATCCACATTGAAATGATGATCGGTCGGAACAAATTCATAATCTTGGATGGAGCGAATATTCGCTGAAACCTTACATAATGCTTGCTGCGAAGTCTGACCTAATCCAGAAATCGCGACAGATGAGGGATGTGACAAAAGCAAATTGCCTTGAGACACGCTTTGGTCATAAATGTAATTTGTTTACCGGTGTCAACAAGAGCACGAACAATTTGGGATTGTTCCTATCAAGGATTTCACAACAAACAGTGCGCAAAAGAGATAAGCCTGTTGTTACAGTGGAATCAACTATAACCTAGTGCACACAATATGGCTAGAAGCATCGGGAGATGTACTATCTATTTGGGTGTTATCAGTTGGGGGCTGCAACGTCCCATTTGAGGATATATAATATAACGATAAATGATGTCGGCGATGACATTGGCTACATGTAAACCTTAGTGAACAAGTTGTTACCGTATGATTAGAACGAAGACGGTTTAAACATACACAAACGTGTTTGGCTGGTTAGTATCTTTGAGAAAGCGGCAATTTCAAGAATTGTTGGCAAGAATATAAAAAGTGCGTTCATATACAAAGAACACAAGGGGGTAAGTTTCTTGATTTTCCCTGTGGCAATTGTCTATTATTAGTTTGAACTATAAATATTTTGGGTTTCGCATCAGACGAAGAACGCAAAAATTGCCCTGTGGCTGACCCTAAAGGAATAGGTCGAAGGTTTAAAAAGAACAAGCTTGTTCAAAACTGTACACTGCTTTACTAAGAAATCTCTCACTACATCATACGTAGAGACTTCAGCTAAATTAAAGGACAATTTAAACCGTTTGCGAGTGGCTTTGTCCAGTTTACATAGTAATAGGTCAACAAGGAAAAAGTCTCAACCTTTAACCTCAAATTTTAAAAATTGTAAGATGGATAAGTTTTCAGAAGAACTATCCAAAAGATGGCGAAGTTGCTTTGGATTTTCTGTTTGTTAGCAAGGATGGCCTTTGATTAGATTCTAATGGTGATTGGCTAATAATTGTCTGTTGGAATATCTTTCGGCAACTGCTTTATAAGCAAATTGATAATTATCTGCGGTGACAGGTATAGCTTTGATAAGATTTGGAGGTTCTTGTTTTAATGAGAAAATTAAGTACTGAAATTTCTGTATATCTTTAATTCCAGAAGTGTGTATGAGTGCATCATACAGATTAATAAAACTAGATCATTGCTTTATGTCTCCCGAGAAACCATTGAGCTGCACTCTAGGAAGGCGCACATTTGACATTTGGAGCGACGGAGGCTGTTGAGCAGGCGTAGTTGGTATCTTAGACCCACTAGGCGGAACTTTTGGCTCCAGTTTGTCCTGCAGTACAAAAATTGCAAAATACATTTGATCAATGAATTTCCTTTCTTTAAGTAGACGTAGTTGTTCCTCTTGGCTAGCGGCTTGCAAAATAACCAAATAATTTTAATTATATTCAGTGTAAATATGTTCTATTGTGCGGCACTGAATTTTAAATAAAGTTAGAATAGGTGGGTCATCTACAGCACGATTTGCCACATCGAAAGTTTCTTCTAATCTGGCCACGTGCAAAGCATGGGCTAACACTAATTTATCAGGTTTTTGAGGCATTTTAAATATTGTAGCGGACTCATGTTAACGCGTTTACCAATTTAGAACAAGTAATAACAAAAGTCTCTATTATTCACTATTCACAGTTTAATTAACAGTATATGCCTTATTTATAGATGTTTTCAGTCCAATTAACAATGAAGCACTATCACACTATTGCTATTGACACACACTAATATTTTCTTAGACTAAATCCTTAACCATAAGTCTTTTTAACAACACTAACACTACTATAATTTATTTATTACCCTTTTATCTATTTATGTACAAGCGGTACAGGCGGTACAATATGCACGCTCACATAACACAAATTTATAGTTACTATAAGACTTTCAAAACGTATTGACCAACTAACTATACACGATATGATTTACATACGACATTTGGATATAGACCAACTAATTTACACTCATCACCGATCTTATATATATCCTAAAATTAACTAGATAATTTATAGTCTGGTGTTTGCTCGAATATTCTAGACTTCTGTAGAATACACTACGGTTATACAACTTGCGTGTTTGACGAGTTGCCTAATAGTTCGTAACCATATTGTAGGTTTAACTTCAATCTGTAACAAATAAGTTTGTATAGCTAAACAAGTATTAGATTTTAAATATCAACTGCAAAAGGCTTGCAGAGTGGAAGCATGCAATTTTAGTTTAAATATTACCTATCATTAATGAAACAACAACCACTATCATTGGTAGGTACAAAGACACAAGTAGTTGTTCTTGCACTTTTATATTAAGTTCAATTAGCAAATTGTAGGCAACAATTTTACACTCAAATACTAATTGTCAACTGGCGCAACAAGTATATTGTTTATAAATACACCCAAATTAACTACAAAGGGCTTGCAAAGTTGAGGCGAGCAAATTTAGTATTAAATTTTAACTATCAGTAGTGAAACGACTGGTCGAGTTTGTATTGCGATTAAATTAAAGCTGATATCTAGTTATGTAAAGAATCACGTATATGCAATTGCAAAGTGCTGTTATTATATTAAGAATTTCTGCTTGGTAGTTGTTTCATCAATTACTGTAGCATTGAATTGTATATTTGTAGCGTTACAGAGGTTACAGATTGGTGCGAGTTGAGTTTCTATCTTCTGAATGATTTCTTGTAACAATTGCGCTGTAATTATATGCTTTTATTTCGGACTTGCTGAGTGATTAAGTGTTGCAGCAATAAGTGCGTGAATGCTTCTTTATAATTACACACTTCCGTTGCTTTGAAAATGTCTAATTATAAAGTTTCAGGTTTTCCAAATGATTTTTATTTTAGTGATGGGTAATTCGCTTTGTTACAATAAAGTGCATTAACTTTCATAATTATATACTTTCGTTAATTCGCTGTGCTGAAAGTATTTAATTATAGAGCTTTATAAAATGTGATGAATGTTAAGTTTGAATGATTCTTTTCAGTAATAATTGTTGTAACAAAAAAATTGCGTTCTATATTTATACATTAAACTTCAGTCTTGCTAAATATATTGTTTCGTTTTATCTTAATATATTGTAGTAAATTGTGCACATAAATGCGTATCTATAATTCTTTGTTAAAATAAGTTTTCTAAGTAAATTCTTTCAGAAACAATAAATTGCGTTAATAAACTTCTACAAAAAATTCTTACTAGCTAATATCAATAATTTGAAAAAGAATATGTTTAGGATAAATAAACTTACATAATTTTTTGTTGATATAGATCAAATTTTTAAAAATTCTGCTTGCTATAACGATGAAAATAGTAGTCTAACTGTAGCCGCACAGCGTATGTTAAATAAATGTATCGAAAGATTAGAAGAAAAAGAGGATAGACTAGTACGACTGGAAAAAGCAATCAATCTTTTGTTAGATAGTGATCAAGTTGCGTTAACATATATTTTGGATAATGTGCTTAATTATAAATTAAAAACAATGTCGGAGACATGGCCTTTCTTAAAACCCGTAAACAAAAAGTTAGTGAAAGATTATTATACAGTGGTTAGAAGATCAATAGATTTGCAGACGATATCTATAAAAGTAGCCATGCATAAATACCATAGCCGGCATGAGTTTTTAAATGATGTACAACAGATTTTAGAAATTTGCATTTCGTATAATGGTAAAGATTCGCCATTTACTCAAAAAACGGAAACATTAGTAAACATCTGTAAGTTTATATTGTTTGAACATGATGAGCACCTAACTCAACTAGAAGCAAAAATTGCTTTAACTTCAGATCAAGCCCACCAAGATGAGGATCACAAGTGGTTTGGTGTCGACGAAGTAAATTATACTATAGCTTAACCAGATCAAATGAGTCTTGCTAGTTCGCCAGATAATCCATATTTTAGGTATCACATGGAAGATTATGATTACATTAATGTTTAAGGACCTGGGCAATTTTCAGATACTGCTTGTACTTCTGTTAAAGTGAAAAAAGGCAGGGGTAGCACTAGGTCGAAATCAGCAGCTACTTTAGAGGAAGATCTACAGTTTTCGAGTGAAGAAGATCTAGATGACGTTCTTTTAAATGAATTTGAAAATAACAAAGCCGGAATTTTTATACCAGCAGAAATCTCTTGTAAATAATTCACTTTAAATTGAAAATAGTCTTATCTGGTAGAGTTTGAGACAAATTTTAAAATTATGAGAGCGTAGATATATAAACTACACTTAGTAATTTTATCGTATGAAAATTTGGTTGTAAGATAATAATTTATTAATTATAACTTTAGTTTTCATTGCCAAAACCATCTGTTTTCCTTTTTTGGGCTTGGCCGATTTTGTACCTTGTCCAAGTTTTGTTTCTTTAGGCTTGGTCGATTTTGTACCTTGTCAAAATTTTGTTGTTTGTTCTTCCAGCTTAAGAATTGATATTTCAGGCCACCAGTTTTTCGAATTTGGATTTCCTAGTGCCCTTCTGGATCCGATCCGACTGAGCCAGTTAGGTTTTAGCCTTTGGGAGCTGCCTTTTTAAAAAGCCTTCTTCCAAAAACTTTTCTAACAAATTTATTTAAACTGAATTACAATTTAAAATTTAATTTACAACTACTGTATCAAAATATTCTATGTTGAAATTACTATCAAATGAACTAAATTATGGCGAGTAACCTGAACAACCAACAATGCTAAAGTTGTGAGGTTCAAGACTGACTGGTCATTTTAGTGATGAGTAATTCGTTTTGTTACAATAAAGTGCATAAACGTTCATAATTATATACTTTCGTTAATTCGCTGTGCTGAAAGTATTTAATTATAGAGCTTTATAAAATGTGATGAACGTTAAGTTTGAATGAATCTTTTCAGTAATAATTGTTGTAATAAAAGAATTGCGTTCTATATTTATACATTAGACTTCAGTCTTGCTGAATATATTGTTTCGTTTTATCTTAATATATTGTAGTAAATTGTGCACATAAATGTGTCTCTATAATTCTTTGTTAAAATAAGTTTTCTGAGTAAATTCTTTCAGAAATAATAAATTGCGTTAATAAACTTCTACAAAAAATTCCTACTAGCTAATATCAATAATTTGAAAAACAATATGTTTAGCATAAATAAACTTACATAATTTTTGGTTGATATAGATCAAATTTTTAAAAATTCTGCTTGCTATAACGATGAAAATAGTAGTCTAACTGTAGCCGCACAGCGTATGTTAAATAAATGTATCGAAAGATTAGAAGAGAAAGAGGATAGGCTAGTACGACTGGAAAAATCAATCAATCTTTTGTTAGATAGTGATCAAGTTGCGTTAACATGTCACATGAAATAACTTGCCAGGGATAGGAAGGTTTGGCACTATGAGCGAAGGGACCAGGCTGAGATAACTGTTGAACTTTGTAAGCAACACAAATCGGACAACGTTGAATTTAACGAGCGACAAAAAGGATATTGTTAAGTACAGATGAGAAAAGATAACGACTATAGGAGTTAGAAATTTTTTGGAGTATGAAATTGTACTACGGGTCAGAAATAAAAATTGATTCGATAACGTAAACAGAACGAGAAAGGGGAATCAGGAAAACATGATTTTTGCGTTTACGGTGAATAATGATAAAGTCATATTGATGGAGGCGAAGGGACTAGCGGGCCAAGGCGACCGGAAAGACTTTGGAATTTAGTAAGCCAAAGGCGGGAATGGTGATCAGTAGTAACGGAAAAATGGGAATCTTCGATGATTTGTTTTCTTACTAAAAGTTAATATCATAACCTCTTTAATCTAGCATTAAAATTGCAACGCTAAATGTAAACACACATAAAAGTTTCAAAATAGTATAGCGCTATCTACCAGAAACTATAGGAACTAAGTTCGGTAAATGCAAATCCGTGATAGTTTCACAGATAGAAATACTGCAGTGTCGGTAATACAAAATCAGTTAGTTTCACAAGCGAAGTCTGTAATGTTGTAAAGTTGCAACAAAATGAATGTGTCTTTTCCACAGAACGGTTCAAATCCGGCAAGAAAGGACCCTGGAATGAAGTGTGGACTGTAGGGAATATTGAGCTTTTGATTACAACCGATTTTTATACAACCGCAAAGACCGTATAATTTAAATTAAAATTAATGAATGTATCAGGTGAAATAATAACAAACATCTGGGTAATATTTACATGAATTGGCTTTTTTCGCAATGCTTGTCCAGCGGCGTTTCCCTTATAGGTGCGTGGCCACGTGTGTGAAATTCACAACACGGTTGATGCAAATTGAAGACATTTTTTTTGAAGATCTTCGCCGCGACACATTTTTTACACGTTACAACCCCTCGAACGTTAGTTGTATTCTTACTGCTCGCGCACTTGCAATCATCAATGTTCGGTTCAACTTGATTACCGAGCGCTCACAAAATAATACGTCGGTTAAACTTTAGCAACTTGGGTTGCTTATCTGCTGGGACGGTTTAGCTTGTGTAAGAAAAGAGTATCATAATACTTTACAAAATCTGAATTAAAACCTTATTTAAGCAAGGGACGCATAATAATTCTGTGTATTTAAGACAAAGCAGTTATCACAAACAATTTGTACTTGTTTTTACAAACATCGAAATAAGGCATCGCGATTTTTCAATTAGACACTTATAGTGAAACAGACGTCATGGAAATTTCATACAATTCAGCATAGGTGATAAGGACAGATAGATTTTGTGGCCGACAACAGATTTCCTCGAGAGGTCGATACGATTCATGTACAATAGATTCATGGTAGAAGCTTCCGGAGTTTACTTAGACTTTGAGCAAACTGCAAGTGACGTCAAAATATCACTAATATACAGTCAATCAAAATTAAACACTGTAAAGTTTCCAAGAATTTTTAACCCTATCGTTGAAGTATAATAGCGGGTAGTAAAAGAATTGCAAGGAGAACATTTTTAAATTACACCTTTAATTTATTAGAAAATTTACAATGTAGGCATAGATTGGCTGAGTATGAAATCATAACAGTACCTAATGCAACAAAAACCGAAGTTGAGGTCAAATTTTATTCCATTTATGAAAAATCAAGAAAATATTGCACTCACTTCTAAATATTGAAATGATTATTTCAAAGATCTGGAGCATGCAAACGCACAGATTAAATATTCCATTGATAACTACAAAGGACTTTTGCAGAAGGTCAGTATTTCTCTTCGCTTGAACGATTAAGTATTATCTCTGAATGAACGATTTCTGATACAAAAGAAAACTATAGTCTTTTTGCAACATTTATTGTTCTCCAACGCAGTAGAAAAACCTTTTTCCTTCATTGAAGCTACGACTTTATTTTATCAAAACGATTTATGTGGGTTGCGGGAACTTATTAAAGGAGAGTGAGAACAATGAAGATGCGGAACTCTATAGAGAATATTGAGGCTAAGGTAGAACCAGCAACTGGCTTGGAAGCGTTAATAGAATGTGACAAATCTATGTTCGCTAATATTTAGATACTGTTTTAGATAATGGCTTTTCTTTTAGGTTCATCATTTACGGCTGAACAAAGTTTCTATCTTTTCAGGAAACTTAAAACGAATGCACAGCTTTACAACTCAATGCTTGGGACCTAAATCTCTTTCTATTCACAGAACCCTTTACATTTTAAACGACATGATATATAAATTTGGTAATTGGGTAGATGCTAAAAAGTTAAATTTAGCATTATAGACTTAAAGCTTTGACCGTTTAATGAATTACAAATTACAAATTTGTAAAATATGCAATTGAATGTCCAAGTATATTTGCATTTGTTGTCAACAGTGCACCAAATATTTTTTCACCTGCATAAAAGCGTAATAAAGTAACAAAAATTCTGTAATTATAAAAGGGATTACAGAAATCCCTTTAAGCTTCCTTTTAAAACGCCCTTACCTAGGTGAGGGGTTATTTGTATCGTTGCTGTAGTCCATTTCACGAATCCGTGTAGTTATGTCACGATCGTAACTTTTTATTGCCAAATGTAATTCTCAACTGGCTCTATGTAATTATTAAAAGGAAATATATGTTAAGGGTTGGAAGCTACAACATTTGCTAATTTTTGAGTTCTTCTCATATTGTATCTGTCAGCTGTAACTGCGAGTTCTGGTTTTTATTAATTTCACAAATTATATTTGTTTCATTTGCCTTAAACAGTTATTTTCACTACAATTCGTCTTTTAAATTTTTTCTCCACGTTTATTTGTGAAGCACAGGTTTAAAGCTTTAGACGAGAGTTCTAAAGAAAGGGTTTTAAAGCTTGCTCCTTACTTTAAATTGGAACTTAATTACGGTGGCCTCACTACTTCTTTTACATACTGTCCGAGATGTAAGTAATTCTTTAATATATTTGTTACAATACCGCTGTGCTTTAACTAATTTAACATTTGTATTATTTTGTAAAGTTTGACGTTAAGTATGTCTTATAGAGGCGCAATCCAATTAGTAATAATCTATATCATGTTTCAGTACATTAGTTCCGCTTTAAATATAAGAATTCCCACAGTGCACATAATAGCAAAAATTAGTTAAGGAGCACTTCCAACAAGCCCTAAACGAAAAAGGTCATGTTTCAAACCCGTAGTCGATATAGATCCTTTTGACGAAATAGCAATTCTAAATATTATTTATAATATGTAGCAAATCAATAAGTTTCTTGTTGTGGTTTGTGAAGCAACTTTTGGCAAATTTAGAAGAACCATCCGTAATCATTATGGAAAATGCTGATTATCATAGCACCATATTACAAAAGGTGCCCACAACAACTTCTAAGAAAGCAGATATTTAAAGGCTGCTTACAAGTAACAATGTTTCCTACGATTCTTCTATGTAGAAGGCAGAATTACCACATTGGATTCAAATGTGAGTAAAACTAATTACTTTCCATAGAATTAACATTTATTCTCGAATTTTAGATATAATCCTAAACCAGTGTATGTTGCAAATACTTTGGGTGAACAATGTAGGCATAGGGTGCTCCGTCTTCCTTCATATCATTGTATGTTTAAAGCTATCAAGCAGATACGAAGATTTACAAAAAGCTATTAAATGGCTAATGTTGGGGACGGTGGTGGTTCTGTAGGTGGAAGTTTAGCTACATGGAGGTAAGGTCTGCATTAAATAACCCCTGAACTGTGGAAGACACTGAAGTGGAAATGCATAAGTGGTGGGATAGAGAAATTGTATTTGAACGAGACTATATACACACTTTAATTATAAACGTCAGCGATACAGATTATGATCGCGATCACTGTACAAGCGATTCAGATTGAAACTAGCTATAAAATTTGTTATATTTGTTTAACTTAGCGTTATATTTTTTTTTAATTAAACGTTATGTGTTAAACAACAGTTTAGCCCTTGCACACATTTTTCAGTTGTTATCAATACTACCAGTTTTATGATAAGACGTTATCAAGCAATCACTGCAATTGTAGTAATTAGCAGCATCTGTGAAGCTTTTAGTATGTTAGTGAAAAGACAGAAAGGTAAGTATATTTAGTATGTTATTATGCAAAGGTTAGGTTATGCATGTAGGTATCAAATTACTCTTTAGAAAAATATAAAATGCTAGTTTTCTGTGTATCGTTTTCTTTATGACAAAATTCGTTAACAACAAAAGTTGTGATTAAAAGATGAACCCATCACTTACACAAATTTTTCAGAACATATAAATATTACGTCACACAACATTTTCTGTTTTCGAATGGACCTGCACCTTGAAAAATTTTTAGATACCAGAACAGGTGGAATGACTTCCGCTTTCCAGTGACCTAAAGAGCCAAACTACAGGTTCAACCAAATTAGTAGGGTCTTCAGTAAGGAACCACACTACGACAGGTACCCGAAAGAGGTCAGTGGCTCTTTCGGTACTTAGATTGGCAGAGACCATAGGGGTCGGTATGGCATTCTAAAACACACTACCGCGATGTGGAAGGTAACGGGAAACCACCACATTATCTCCCAAGTACAAAGCGTACTTAAATTGTATTTAAAATGATAGCATCCTCTGAGGTAAAAGATTCCGTTGGTATAATAGTCCCCATTCGGATCTCAGGGAGGGGACTACGTCTAAGGGTGTGGTCGGAAAACTTGGAAAAAGAATCTGGAACATTTTGCGAGTCGGAGCGTGGAATGTCAGAAGTATGAAGAAAGTAGGTAAGCTAGAAAATATAAAAGTTGAAATGGATAGGTTAGCACTAGACATAGTAGGGATTAGAGAAGTTCGGTAGCCAGAGGCCGGGAATTTTTGGAATGGAGACTTTAGGGTAATTCATACAGGATTAAAGGAAGGATAGAGAACGATAGAGTACTCTTGGTTAGATTAGACTCTAAACCGGTAAATACAGTAATAATACAAGTATACATGCCCACCTCCAGTCATAGTGAAGAAGAGGTAGAAACGATCTACAAAGATATCGAAGACATACTAAGATACGTAAATGGACATGACAATTTAATAATTACGGGGAGTTTTAATGCAGTGGTAGGTAAGGGTAGGGAAGGAGCGATGGTAGGTTTATTTGGTTTAGGCACGAGAAAGAACAGGGGAAATAGGTTGGGCGAATTTTGCGACAAGAACAATTTAACCATCACAAACACATTATTTTAATATCATGCTAGAAGACGATACACGTGGAAGAGGCAAGAAGATATAGGAAGATATCAAATAGATTACATTCATATTAGAAAACGGTTTAGGAATCAAGTAAAAGACTATGGAAGCTATCCAGAAGCAGATATAAGTAGGGGGGGGGATCTTGGAACAGCGCTACCGCCGCTGCGCCGCCGCCACCGTCATCTAACCTATGTTTTATATGTAAATTCCGATAAGGAGGCTCTACTAGGAGGAATTTTCTCTTTTCTCCCTCCTTGCTCCCTCCTTAACTGGACACCGCCACATCAGCCATTTTGATTACGTCACACACGCCTTCTTTGATTACGTTACGGCGCCACCGCCACATTGTCACCGCAACAACCACCACCACCGCCACCGCCGCCGCCATCGCAACCGCCCCCGCCTCCGCTAACGCCACCGCCGATTAGTATTCAAATAATAGTTATCGTGATACATAATTATCTTTACAAATTATAAAAAGGTGATTAATAATACAAGAATCAGCAGGAGGTTTAAAAATTCTAAAATCATTAGTTTTTGAGAAATGATAGATGCCCGGAACTTCTCGGAATAAAAATAAAGCACGACCGAGAGATCTAAAAGTTAAGATTTTTTTTAAAGTTTCCAAGTACGTAGCACCTGCCATTTGGAAATTGTAAAAATGTTGAAATCTATAAAGGCGATTATTAATAGTTGTTTTAAAAAAAATAATAGTTTCCTTGGACTAAATAGAATAGCTTAGACTGATTAATTTATGTGGTCACATATTCCCGTACACATCCACACACATCTGCTTACGCCCACATACTGACATGGCGCTGTCGGTAGTTTTTGTTTAACAAATAGTAGGAAAGATACGTTAGTGTGTGGAAATCAATCGGATCGTTGGATTCAAAAGAACGGTGCGGCAGAATGATGGCGGTTCTCGTTAGAATAGTCAAAAGTGGTTATTCAATCGTATAAGACGTTTAAATATGTGAAAAATGTAAAAGCCTACATGAGCAAAATTTAATTATCAGACAAAAGAAGTGTGTGATGTGCTATATTTATAAAGAAAGTATAGGATAGTGCACTGCAGCGGATCTATTGCAAGATTTGAATAGACAACCAATTTAAGGATGCTTTTACGCTGAAGAAATTCAGACCACAGCGACACCCAACACGTTCCTAGTGGAAAAAGTTTTACGAAAACGGAATTATGGGCAGGAATTATTAGTGTCGTGGATGGTAGCTGGTAATAGTTGAATTATGAAAACAGACTTGCTTTAGTATAGATTGATGGGGTTACTGCAAGTTTGGTTATTTGAGAATTAATCATCGTTAAGAACGCAGCACTTAGTTTACATCCTGGATATTCAAGGTTTCCAATTCAAAATCAGCCTGTTCTTTATAAAAGAAATGGCTATTTTGGATGTGAAAAATAATAAATTGTGGCACGAAATATTAGCGATGTCTTTAGACTATAGCTATTTGAATGAAGATTTCAAGAAGCATGGCTTCAGAAGCACTTGCAAGGGTTTAGCTGGGAAAGCCCATCAACAAATCTGTTATCACCAGACGTTCTCACATTATACCTACAAACTGTGGTACTTTATAAATCAGGTTGCATTGAGTATGCGCAGAAAATCTGAACGATTCTGTTAAGTGATTGTTATCCCTTACTCTATCTTCCCTTATAGGTTTTTTGCATATCCCACAGTCGACTGCAGCATAAAATTGTAATTCTTCGATTGGTGTTACACGTCTCGTTGGAAGGTTGGTTTCTAAAATTTCTTCCAATCGTCGTGCTTTTTCCTTGAGTTTCTGCATAAAGGCTTTTGCAGCATCGGATCCTCCGTACAGCACGAACTTGCATAAAAATTCATCATATGGTAATTTTATATAATATGCGAAGCTGTAGGGTTCGTGTTTTTGGATACTATTTGTAAAAGAAGTGGATGCATCTGGAGTGGCAGAAGTAATTGGTTTTAGGATTCTTTCAAAATCAGCATATATCACAAACGGTAGGTGCATCTGCTTGTACACATTAACAAATTCTAAAGTATTTTTGGTTGCTATTGGCATTGTAGTAACTATATGGTTAAAGTCATGTTCCATATGTTTTCACAGTTCCTCCTCAGAACATAAATAAATCAGACAGCCATTACACCATTACAACATAGCTTATACAAAGAGCAAACAGCAGTAATAGAATTAGAGCAAGAAAGTAGAGAAGCAAATATTAGGAAAGAGGTGAGATAGGGATGTGACTTATCCCCATTAATCTTTAACTTGTACATAGAAGAGGCAATGAATGCTGTCAAATGTAAGAAGACATTTGGAATTAATGTGCATGGACAAAAGATTGCTATGCTTAGATTTGCTGCTGATATAGCGGTATTAGCATCTAGCAAAAAAGAGTTAGAAGCTGCTATTAATGAAATGGAAACAGTTCTAACGGAGAGATATGGTATGAAACTTAACAAAAATAAAACTAACGTTCTGGTATGCAAAAGAGGGGAAAATAAATCAGAAACAAGAATACAAATAGGTAACGAGAACTTACACAAAGCTAAGGATTTATGTTACCTAGGAAGTCAAATAATGCAAGATGGGAAAAGCACAAAAGATATAAAACAAAGTTTAGCACAAGGTCGTGCTACATTTAACAAGAAAAGGCAACTACTGTGCTTAAATACCACAAACATAGAAACAAGGAAAAATTGCCTAAAACATATGTGTGGAGCACAGCACAGTATGGCTGTGAAGCCTGGATAGTAGGAGAAGCAGACAAGAAAAAGGTAGAAGTTTTTGAAGTGTGGTGCTACAGACGTACAATGAAAGTATCGTGGACAGACAAAGTTAAGAACAAAGAGGTACTAGAAATGATAGGGGAAGAAAGAAATATGTGGAAAACAGTAAAAAAATAGAAGAGATAGGATGAGGGAATAGTGCGGAGTATATTAGAAACAGAGATAGGAAAAAAGAAAAGTAGACGTAGACCTAGGTTAGACTACTGCGCACAGATAGTGAAAGATGTAGGCTGTAAGAATTTCAGGGAAATGTGTAGGCTAGCTCAGAATAGAAATCAATGAAGGTACGCTTTCAATCAGTCGCAAAATGGAAAAACTAAAGACAATAATAATTACTGTACTTACACATGGTGATTACTATAAACAACTAATCTTTTAATGTGCCACAGGATTTACTGGAAAACTATTAATACGGCAAATGTCTAAGTGTTGGCGGATCCTTGGCAGCTACAGGCTGCTTAACCCCCTTCACTTACCTTACGTGTGATTTTCCAATGCTACTACATTGGTACTACATTGGGCAGGAAGCGAGTTTTTTTACCTGAAAAATTTTGAATTTTGCCGAACCCATGCTGTTCCAAGCAAGGTAGGGATTTTTAACGTGCGTGACAACACTCACACACGGGATCTCCATTTTACCTCTCAGCAAACGAGAATGTATTTTTGTGAAAAATGCTCGCCCAACATTTTTCGAGCGGACCGTGTCGGGATTCAAACCCGTGACCTTGGGCGTAGTAGTCACACATACCAACTACGCCACGGAGCCGCCCCCCCTTCACTTACCACTGAATCTCGGTGAAATAGGGCATGTAATCAGAAACAATAGAACGAAATCGAGTTGTATATAGGCTGTTGGGAGAATTGCAAGGCACTGTGTAGGCTAAGTCAGAACATAAATAACCTGCGGTACAAGCCCAACCAGTTTCAAGACGTAAAACCCAATGACGAAAGAATAAGTGCTCTTAAATCTGATAATTATTATAAACAACTACAGGTGTTGGTTGTGAAATATTTTCAACTAATGTTGATTGTGTGAAAGGATAAATTGGAAAAACTATTAATTCGACAAAGGTTCAAGTGCTGGGAGAACTTGGCAGCCAAAGGCTGCTAATCCCCTTCACATAGAACTGAATATCGGGGAAGTAGGGTGTATAACTATAAAACAATAGAAGGTGACCGCACTGCATCAAACAAGAAAGAACAGCAGCTCTGTTCAAAGATAACGAACATAGATACAAGAGGAAAACTGTTCAAAACATAGTGTTGAGCACAGTACAGTACATCTATGTAATAGGGGCAGTAGGAAAAGCAGAGAGAAAAAGATAGAAACCTTCTGAAATGTTGTGCTTCAGATGTATAAGGATGGTAGCATGGACAGACAAAGTTAATAACAAATAGGTTGTTAAAATAGTAGAGGAATAAAGATATCTGTGGAAAACGAAGAAAGAATAGGAAAAATAGAAGGACAGGATACTTTCTAAGGCATTTCTGGGAAATAGTGCGGGATATATTACTAGCAGAAATAAGAAAACATAGGTAGATATAGACCGAAATCGGTCTTTCGCACACAAATAGTGATAGATGCAGACTGTGCAAATTTCAGGGAAATGTGTAAGTTGGTTCAGCCTAAGAAACAATGAGGGTACCAGAGATGAAATGAGTCATGGGTCAACTGGGTCACTGGGTCCAAGTGGGTCATTTTTTTGTTTGGGTTACTGGGTCAGTGGGTCCCGTGTACTGACCCGGATTGACCCAGTGACCCACAATGACCCAGTGGTCCACATTGACCCAGTGACCCACATTGGCCCAGTGACACAAATTGACCCGGTGACTCAAACTGACCCAGTGACCCAAACTGACCCAATTGATTCAGTAACAAATTGAATTATTGAAGTCATACAAATCTTTTTCCCATACTTTCAGCTCAATTTATTAACTATTTTTACAAATGCATAAGCTTATTGGTGCCGTTAGTTGCTAGCATTCGTTTCATATTTCAAGCAAACGCTAAAATGTTTTGTATTCAATACATCGCTTTTTATATAATATGAAACGCATTTTTACATGTTTTGAAGAAACGTGCTGTGCCGCTGTGCCGCGAGAATGCAGTGTTATGAACGTATACAATTTTGTGTTTAAATAATAGTATTCTTTCATATAAGAACTGAAATAATTTGTAGCAAAAATCTTAATATTATATACCCGGTTATTTTCAGTGTCCATTATTATTGTAATTTGTATATCATTATCATTAAGCATGGATAAACATCACCTTAATTGTAATATAATCCTTATACATAAGTGCTGACTTTTATAAATCTCCGTGAGACCGAGTTTTCTTGATAAGACTAATTAACTAAAAGAATGATGAAAATCATATAAAACAATGTTCCTGTATCAACTCGATGTCAGAAAACGGGATTATTTAATTTATATTTTATTGCGTCTGTCATTGAAAAATATTTTGATCATTTAGTATATTTAATTGTTAAACATTCTCACACTATTTAAAATTGTCTCGGACAGCAGCTACTCCTTCTGCCAGATAGTTCTGAGATTTATTTTGTAACTGTAATTCATAGAACAGCACATATTTATTAAAAATTAATAATAAAATTTCCAAATTTCATAATCGGTTATTCGATAAAACTCGCCCACTAATTGAAAACATCACAGAGGGCCAATTTGAGACAGTAAGAAAAATTTTAATTTGGGTCAATTTAGGTAACTGGGTCAATTTGGGTCACTGGGTCAATGTGGGTTATATTGGGTCATTGGGTCAATTTGGGCCACTGGGTTAATGGGGGCAATTTGGGTCACTGGGTCAATGTGGGTCACTGGATCAATTTGGGTCATGGGTCACTGGGTGGTGGGTCACCTCCTCATTTGGGTCACTGGGTCATGGGTCACATTTTAGGTGACCCATTTCATCTATGGAGGGTACGCGTCCAACCAGTTCTAGGACTGAAGGCTTGATGATGATGATGCTCTTTGTAACCTTCCCTAAGCTCTACAGCGAAAGAATACAAAATATATAACACGCCGTTCAAAAACCACAACACGGAACAACTACTAAAACACAGTATTCGACCGGACTGCGGAAACTGCAAGGCGTGTACCCAAGACTAGGTCAACGGTGAGTGGGGCGGGTTCCCAAAGAATTCGCACAACTAGCACCTAAGCTGGAATAAACAAATAAGCGCCATCCAATTAAATGTACCTGAATCTCCGCTAATAAATTGGAATATTACCTTCCTGGAAAATCGGCATCCAACCTATTATACATACAATACAGTACAAACAGGCACATACCAAATACTATAAATCAGCAATATCAATAATCATAACTATATTTAAAACCATAAATAGCAATTCACATCACTGTTAGTATCGCATAATTTCAATAAACTAATTTTATATCTCTGTAAATATTCGAATCAATTATTGCGTTCAAAATTGATTTTATTATATTTTAAACAATCCTTCAAAACAATATGGATCCATATTTTAACATGTTTAATCTTCAATTGAAATATATTAAAACTTGTAATTGTACTGAAATGTGATTTAGTACTAATGTTGACATACTAGAATCAAGAATCTGATCGCAAAACTATTTTCCTGAATGTAAAATAAATTTATATCTACTTATGTTGGCAACACTGCAATCGTTGTCAATTAGGTTTAGAATTGCTAGTCATAAATTTGAAAATGTGTAGATAATGGAAAATTTAGGATAATTCCAGCTCGGTCATTTAAAAACATTTTAAATAAAAGGTTGCAAACTATTTTTACCCGTACAAGGTCAATCTCATAATCAACTGCAAGTCTATTCCTGTCGGTAAAAGGGAAAGATTAGTTAACCTTTAAATATCCTATGCAGCAACCTAGCATTCGCTTCACTCTAATTGTTCGAACCGATTGAACGTTTTTCGTCGCAATGGATAAACTTGTATCCAAAAGTGTTTAAGTGCTGAGTGATTGATACAATGTCGAACAGGGTTTTGCCATACAAGACGCTGTGATAATACCAGTTATAAGAATTGTTCATGGTAAAAAAGCCGAAAGTGTCACCTTAGACAAACATGAATGGAGTAATGTTTGCAACATGGTAAAAATTCGAAACTCTAGCCAAGAAAATATGAAAGGGTATGGGCTGTATATTATGCAATGTTCTACCTTCAAAGTATCGGTATATGTTTTTGAAGCAACTATATCTATCGGAATGGTAAGAACGATAACAAAATTGTTTTAAATTAAGAGGAATGCTTGGAATTACACCGCTTACAGCAGTTGATCAATTTCGAGTTCGAGCAAATGAATCATCAAGATTTTTGGGTGTACTACAATGGTATAATTACCAGTATGGTTGATGTGTTATTAAGCAAAGACGAATCTTTCGAAGATCTAAATACTGATGAAAAACGTTATACAATTTTAATGCAAATGGAGATAATAATTACATGTGCCTTATTTATTAAGCCTGATGATCTAAATGCACTAAGTATGTTGGAGATTATTACCAAATTTCCTGATAAACCCATCACAGATGTGTTGCAAGTAAAAGCGTTTGTTGAATCGCTTCAGAACCAGAATCCTTTAAATAAAAACAATAACGAAGAAGAAAACGGTGATTATCATTCCGCCCAAGGCCCCGGGGTCGAATCCCGACACGGTCAGCTTGAAAAATGTTAGGCGAGCATTTTTCACAAAAATACGCTTTTGTTCGGATGAGAAATAAAATAGAGGTTCTGTGTGTGAATGTTGTCACGCACATTAAAGATCTTTACCTTGCTTGGAAGAGCAAGGATTTGGCAAAATTACAAATTTTCCAAGTAAAAAAACTCGCTTCCTGACCAATGTAATATTTTTGGGTGGAGTATTGGAAAATCACATAAAAGGTGTTTATCATTCCCAATAAATTAAAAAGATTTTGAGTAATGGGAACTTTGTTTAAATTTTTGTTAATGTATAAATTTGTATATAACTTGTATAAAGTATAAATAGAGATGTTTTACATTTTCCTTGTTCATTTAGTTATTGTTTGTTGAAGGGTGTACAAATATGATTGTGCACTCTAGTAGATGGTTGTTCAACAAAGCTATAAACAATTTTCCGTTTGAGGCTCATATACCATATTTCATCGCTAATTTTTTCTTTTAACTGTCGTAGTGTATTTGGTTTTTTCACGTGCACACGACTCTTCAAATAACCCCATAAGAAGAAGTCTGCTGGCGACAGATCAGGGCTCCTGGGTGGCCATGGAATGTCGCCTCGTCTGGAAATCAGTTTTTCCGGAAACATTTCTTTGCCCACCGGTAGGGACTCGTTAGATGTGTGACAAGTGGCTCCATCTTGCTAAAACCATGTGTTACGATTGTAACCAGCAAATTCCACTAACATCGGTGCCAAAAACTCCCGCAACATTTTCACATACTCAGCAGAATTAACAGTAGCTGAACGGCCGCGAGAATCTTCGAAAAAGTAGGGTCTAATGATTCCTTTAGCTGAAATTGCAGTCCAAACAGTCACCTTAGGAGAGTGAAGTGGCTTCTCGTGTTTCTGTTTCAGATTTTCACTGCTCCAATACCTGCAATTCTGTTTGTTTACGTGTCCGTTGAGGTGGAAATGGGCTTTGTCGGAGAATAAGACGTTGTTATAATCACTAAAACGATTTAGCATCGTTTCGACATACGACTTACGCAAATTTCAATCATTGGGGTTTAGTTAGCACTATTTGGATCTTATATGGATGTAATTTCAAATCTATCTTAAAGATACGGCGTAATGATTTGCGGGATAATCCTAATTCAGCCGAACGTTTGCGCGTCGACAATTCTGGATGACGTCGAACAGAAGCAGAAACTTGCTACACGTTCTCTTCGCTCCAAGAAGTCCGTGGGCCGCCGGTTTGCTTTACATTTAGTGTTGATCCTGTCTCCTCGAACTTTTTCACCCATTTCTTTATTAAAGGACACTGACTTAAGACGTGTAAATCGTATTCAACGCGAAATAAGCGTCTCACAGTAATAAGCGAACTATTGTTTAAGTAAATCTGTTTCACACAAAAATCGCGCTGCGGTACCGTGAAGCGATCCATTGCAACTAAATTTCCGAGAAACAAGCTAGCGGCAGGACCCCTCCCCGCGCCCCGCGCTGCACATGTTTGCGTAGGAATCAAGATATAAATGTTAACGAATTTCTGGCCCACCCTGTACAACATTAAACTAACGACATTTTAATGGGTTGTCCTGGAACGGGTTAGCCCGATGTGATCCGGGAATAAACGAATTGGACCGTTTATGTAGAGATCACGACATTGCTTACTCCAAGTACCTTGACGATCTTTCGGCGAGACATCGAGCAAATAAAATTTTAGAAGAAGGAGCCTGGCAAAGGGTTAAGTTAAAAAACGCAAAGTGTGGTGGCTGCCGCTTGGGTTGTGAAAAACGCAATGAAGGCAAAGAGAAAAATGGGCATGGGCTTAAAGAAGAAAATAAGTTTCAAAGGCGGAGACTTAAAGAAAATACGTTTTACGATCAATCGAGTTGGTTCCGACAATTTGAAAACGTTGCTTGATGTTGACATTCATATTGGAAACAGGTTCATAAAAGGAGCTGGTGGTAGAAAGGAAATTAAAGTTCCATGTATTATACCCGTACCGCAAAAGAGAGGCATCGTTCTAATAATTCCTATATTTGCCGAACTAAGTGCTCTAGGAGCCATTGCAGGAGGTGCATCGAGAATTGGAAAAGCCATAAATGCTGTAAAAGCGGTCGGCGATCAGTTAAAAGAGAGCGAGTGCCACAACAGATCTATGGAATCAATCGCCCTCGGAAAAAAAGAAAATGGATTGCTTCTAAAACCATATACGAAAAGTACAGGGCTGTTTCTAAAACCTTAGAAGCAGGGGCGTGGTAAAAAAGACGGGTTACTAACAAAGAAGAAGTCAAAAAACTAGACAAGTTACCTTTAAGAGCTCCTACGGACGTGAATATAAGGATATATGCTTCCACGTTCCATATTTTCGCGGTGTCTTTTCTAGAGATCAGTTGAAGAATATTAAACCGCACGTCTACGAGAGGGGTGTAATTAATTTGGATACAACGAAAGGATCAGGTACGCACTGGGTTGGTTACCGAAAAGTAAAAAATATAGTGTTTTACTACGATTCGTTTGGAGACTTGAGACCACCGGAAGAAGTGAAGAGATATTATCGAGGTTGAAAAATGTACTGCAACAGTGTACCGGAGCAGACTTACAACACTTTCAATTGTGGACCTTTGGTGTTAAAGTTTCTTAAGGATAATGGTTAAAGCTGTTAGCGTATTCGGGTATGGTAACGTCATAACAAGTGGACCAATTTACCCTCCAATTAAGTTAAAGTAAAATGATGAATATGCTTTGGGGTTAGTGGGATTATATACACTGTGCAAAACGTACATCCAGAAAACAACATCTTGTACTTTAACGATCCAGAGCATCGTAGGATAATCATTGAACCTGGGTCGTACGAATTAGGAGAAATAAATGCATATATACAGGAGGTTTTCAAAAAATGGTTCTGTCAGACGCCGGACATCAACGAGAACATTGAAAAATAATTTAAACTGAGTACAAACAATAATACATTAAAATGTTCTATACGAAACAGTCTGCCGATTGATTTTGGTGCGAACCGTAACAACAACATTGTCAGCATTTTAGGCTTTACCAACCGCAAATTGACTGCAAACACTGTACATATTGCACATCAGCAAGTGAACATAATTTCGCTGTTAAACATTTTTGTAGAAACCGATTCCTTTAGGAATAATTTACTGACTCACAACATATTTGAATTCAGCCTGTCTGTAACACCGAGGAATAATCTGAAGGAAAAGCCTAATCACGTCATATATTATCCGTTAAGCGTGACAAATTGATATTATTACAATCAGATTAGTCGATCATTTGGGTGAATTGGTAAACTTTTCACCTGAAACATACATCTGTGTGAGACTGGAAATAAGTGGTAGCAGAATAAATACCGATCGATTTTGTATATAAAACGCGTTACCACGCACCTAGACAACCAAAAGTGAATACAACGTCAAAATGTCAAGTTGTGGAGAGACTTACAGTCAAAGAAGTAAGATTTCTAGAATCTTTAGGGGTGAAAATTATATGTAATGGTGGGCCGGAATAAGCGTAGTGGGGATTTCAACAGCGAGGAAAGCATTAAACTTGGACGATTAAAGTATGAAGATGTGCTGAAATTGGACGTGCTTGGAAGTTATAAATTAGATGACACCATTATAAAAGAAGATTATTATACATACGTCCCATTCACATTAAATGCAGATAACAATGATACAATTTTAATTGAAATCCAGAGCAGTGACAACGTTACATTTCCCATGAAAGTTTTATGTTTACAAGGGGTACCTATAAGTCTACGGAAACATTGAGGAAGCAACAGTAACTGCAGATCCTGCACTGAGAAAAGGATTTTGTTGCTTCAACTGAAAATTAGTTGAATCAATTAGAATTTTGGTTTGTATATAAACAATGATCTACATGCATTAAATAGAACATAATAAAATGTTGCAAAACAGATTTTAAAGCATACAAACCCAAATTTGTACCACAATAATTATGGCATTTACTCAAATGGCCATTAATGTAACTTGAATGTTATGTAACGTTCCTTCAATTGCTTGTGGGTTTGAATTGAATTATTTACTACTTTTATCAAATATACTGTTAGGTTAAATCAACACGCTGAATATCCCACTTACAAATAAAGATCATTGAATGAAATATACATTAATTTTATGAAACCACGAGTTTAGTACTTGAAAGGGATTGCAGCATTGAAACAAACTATTCAAATTTTTCCATTAACCAAAAAGCGCCATTGGTTTGTACACATTGATATAACTAACCCATATGTTGAGCACAGTTAATAATTATTAAGCTAAGTGGCTAATAAGGGTTAAAATAATAACATTTTTAGTTTAATTAAACTCTTATTGTGCTCAATTGAAACATTTAGCTGTCAAATCAATCATTTCGTTGCGTTCTACATTGTTTAGAAATAGAATTAGTTTAAACATCCAAGGTGGTTTGATTCAATATCCAGCTTGATTGATTCCGACGTAATCAAATTATCTTAATCAATTTTTTTAATTCAACTTGGCGATCAACAAATGAGTTTGTTCATCCCTAACAGATTTTAAAAAAAAATAACTTCATTCAGTCACATTATCAAGTTGGATATTGAATCAAATCACCTTAAATGTTACATTAACTCTAATTTATCGTGCATAATTTTTAGTTTAGCTTCCACTTGAATTTTATAAAACTGATACTTATTATTGAAAAGTTTGTTTATTCCTTGAGGTTGCAATGGGTCTTTGAAGTTCGACATTCGCTTATATAGTTGAATGCTAAAAACAACGACATTTAGTTATGGGCAATGAGACTAATTTATAGGAATGTACTTACGTGTTTTTAGACGAAAAGATTTTGTTTAAACATAGCACAGCATGATAAATTTATCTACTACGTATTTTTATACAGGGCTGAAATACTTTTATTGAAACTAACACAATAAACAATGTGAAGTAACGCTTGACGCCATATTCACGTGTGGCAATCGAAGGGTAGCAGTATATTAAAGATATAATGTGCGCGCGTTGTACATCCAATACGCAGCATCGGACACTTACTAAAAACGGTTGGGTTCAACGAATAACCTCGATGTTTGATTTCGCTATCGTAGTTTATTTAAATCAACAAGCTATAATACGTTTGTTTGAATGTTGAATTTGTTACAAAACGTGTTCATTTGACACTTATTCTACCATTCATTTAACTAAAATGGATTTTTTTCAACATTAAAGTAGTATTGGACTAAAATATGAAATTTGTTGGCAATATTAGTTTGTATTAAATACGACTGATGTTCAACGAAATTCACTTTTGTATTCTTTTATTAACCAACTGTTATTATGCATTCAAACAAACAAATTTAAGTCAACTAATATTTGTAGTTAGTTTAACCATCTACAAACGGTTCAGTGAATATAGTTTCGTTTAGAACGACTAAAAAATACTTGATCAAATGCTTTACTCTTCAAAACAACAGAGTTGGTTGTATCAACCAAATCACTTTCTCAGTGTACAAAAGCAGCAAAACCCGATCCTAAACCTTACGAGTTTACTAGCATTCCACCGTATTTTCTGTTTGAAGAATTTCAATACCAATTGGGTAATAATCAAGTAGTTGATGTCTGTAGAATCCCTGGAATTGCAACAACTATTAAGGAATTAGTGTCCATGGAAGAATCAGAAACATAATCTATGACACACACCGGTTGGAGATCTGAAACCATATTCAAAGATGATCGCTTTAGTTGTGCTATACCCCTTAAAACTATTTTTGGATTGTTCCAGGAGTACAAGAAGGTTATTGTAAACATGTCCCAAAAACTCATTTTAGCTAGATTCAAGTCTGACTTAAACTGCTACAAGTCGGTTGGAAATACCGTAAAATTCAATATTCAACGTATATCATGCGAGGTATACCACATTACTTTAAGTGATATTACCAAAGCCTCTTTCTTAGCAGAAATGCAAGAACAACCCAGTATAATTGCGGCCTTTAGGAAGTGGGAAATCCAGGAGCTACCATCGCTGACCCAATCGGAATCACAAGTGTGGGGAATCAAAGTTTCAAACGAAACAGAAAAGACAAGATGGAGATTGTTGGCTATTCAAAATGGAAATTACGATAAGAAAAAAGAGAATGCTACAAGTTCTACGAATGCTTATATAACCAACGTCAAAGCGTTTTTGAACTCTCAGGCGTTTCATTAAAATCGCATGAATTTGGACTTTGAACAGAAAGACTATTTACCAGCCTACATGTTATACTCCTCCTTTTTGGAAAAACACTACCTAAACAAGAATTCTGGCAAATGTTTAATGGATTATAATCAGTTCAAGAAATCACCTATATTTGTAATCGACTGTCGTCACCAATTTGAAAGTATCAAGGACGCTACAGTAGACGTAAGGATGGAATTGGAATCTACCTGAAATTTCGAATCGTCGATGAAAGCTTATGATTTAATTATACAACCCTTTCACAGAAATTGTCAATAAATTTATTCATAATTAAATATTGTATTTGTTTTTAATAAAGTTGTAAAAAGAATGTAAGTGTTTAAATTTTAATATAATTTTGAGCGGACCCTTCCTGCGGCCCAGTGCAAACCCGCGCGATCCGGTGCGACTCGACGCGGACCGGCGCAGCCACTTACTGCGATCCAACGCTGCTTGATATAGGTTAGTATAAAAGGCGTACCTTTTTTAATTTTAGTTTAGTTTTAAACTTACATTTGAAAGAAGTACACTAAGGAATTATTGAAAAAGGCGCTAGCTGAGCTCCAGCAGAGGGGGTCATAAATTCACGGTCTACTAGAAAGAAGTAGAAAATACTCAAGAGAACATTACGCATATATCTCGAACAAATTGATTTCCAGATGAATCTTTAGTTCCTAG
This sequence comes from Platerodrilus igneus, assembly GCA_036346225.1. NCBI lineage: Eukaryota > Metazoa > Arthropoda > Insecta > Coleoptera > Lycidae > Platerodrilus > Platerodrilus igneus. The sequence goes on from JARFIW010001235.1 coordinate 865,344, forward strand.
TGTAATCAAAATGGGTAAACATGGACCTTTGTTTCCTTCTAATACACGAGCTATATTTGCTGGACCTTCAAAGTGTGGTAAAACGAATGCCTTAATATCTTTGATTTTACATGAGGATAGACTTATGTCTTAAAATGTTTACGTTTTTTCCAGAAGCTTATATCAACCAAATATGAGTTGTTAAGAAGTGTATTTCAACCTTTAAAAGAAGATATTAGTTACAACGAGTTTAGAAACTGCAATGATTTGATTGAATCCGGAGATGCAAAGGAAGATTAAATTGTAGTGTTTGACGATATTCCTGTAAATGAGCAAAGCAAAATCACACAGTTTTTCATGTTCGGTAGACACAAGAATATTGACCGTTTCTACTTGTACCAAACTTATGCCAGTGCCTTAAAACACAGGCTTAGAGATAATGCTAATGAGATTGCAATCTGAAAGCAAGACGACACAAATCTTCGATATTTATGGATCATGTGGGTAGTGATATAACATTTCTAAAATTTAAAGAAATATGTATGCGATGTTGGAATGGTGAAGATTCGAGACACAATTTTATAACTATTGTGAAAGATTTGGATTTGGATAAGTGACGATATGGCAAAAATTTTGAGATATGAGAAATGTTGTGACTGGTTAGTTGTTATTCAGAGTTTGATGTTAGGAGATGTGCAGGACTTTATTGCAAATAAACGTAACTTTCAGACAATGCAAGATGCTGTAAGAAAAAAGTTTGTGGAGTACAAGAAGGGTTACACTACTTCTCAGTAGGAATTCAGACAAGTTCATAAACAAGTATTAGAGCCTTTACAAGTCACTGCTTCGCAGTTACAAGGACTAGCGGAAAAAATTCCGAAACCTATAAGAGAGATTAAAGTTGAAAACAGAGACGAACTTTTAAAAAAAAATTAAGCAACCAGTTAACGACGAGCCTGTACATCTTTATTATGCGGACGTGTTGGTTAAAAATGAAGGCGAAAATATCGACAAATTGGTTTATGGAGTAAAATATAACCCCGAAAAAAACGAATGGAGTTTGGGGAAAAGAGGTTAAAATTCATCCAACCGTTCTGGAAATACTATCGAAGAGAACATTAACGAGATGGTGGCCATGATAGAAGAATTGAGAGAAGTAGGTATAATACAGTGTTTAGTAAATAATTACACAGTTTTAAAATGCTCATCGATCGCTTCGGACGCTCAGAGCGTAAAGATGCTGATATTCGACGTAGGCCTGCAGGTCGAGGATTTCTGCTAAGGTCGAATGGTGATGGATACGATATGCAGCAAAGAAGGCTAGTGAATTCATCTGACCCGAAAAAAGATTATGATCTACTTAATCAGAGAAGCACTGTAGGAATCAATTCTGGAGAAGATACAATTAGTTTTCGTAAAAGAAGGCTTGTTGATGTAAGAAAGCCTAAACACGAAATTGCAATCAAGCTCGTGAATCAAACCTTTTCATACTGTTTAAAAAGTTCAGATGATATACTACGTAAAGATAAAGTCTTCAAGGCAAGAAACCAGCGTATCACAATGCTTATTCACCCAGTTGAGACCACTAAAGCAGCCAATAAACAATATGTAGATGAAAAATTGGAGAAGCTTATATCTGATTTTAAAACGTTTATACAGTTTTTTTTTCAATTTCACTACGGCTTCTGACACAAACGAAAAGGAGCTTGGTCGTGCATTATCATCGAGTTACGAGACGGTACCAGAAGCTATAAAAAACCAATACTACAAACCAAAGCTTCAGTTTATGCCAAGGGTGCAACTAGATAATGATAGCTCTATTAGTTTAACATCAGCGTTAAGCAAAAATGAGAAATGAAATTATCATTAAGGAATTATTTAAGTCTGCAAGAAAAAATTTTCGGTGTCGTCACACAAATCTAAAACATGTGAAACGCGATCTTATCCAGTCGAACTTGTACTAATTCCAACTTTACTCTCGTGTGAACAATGGTTACAGATATATTCTAATAGCGATGGATTGCTATACAAAATATGCATTAGCGGAACCATTAACAAACAAGACTGGTCCGGAGGTTACAAATGCTATGAAAAAAATATTGGACAAAATGTTGCATGGAAATATGACCACAAAAGTCAATCTACAAACGGATCAGTGGTTTGAATTCTATAACCGCTGCTTTGAGCAACTTATGCAAAAATATATGATAAACCATTATCCTACGTATTCTGCAATCACAGTCGGCTTCTGCGAAAGATTAATAAGAACAATCAAAACAAATTGTACAGAAGATTTTACTTGAAAGGCAGTCATAGATGGTTGGATATTTTGCCTAAGGTTATGGAAGAATACAATAATACATCACATCGAGTTATTAACATGACACCCATCGAAGCGGAAGAGCACCTAGAAATAATAAAACTCCAAATCAGCAATAGAAGTGTTACAAGACAAAGCAAATTACATTGCATTAGAGAAATTGTACGTATATCCAAATATAAGTCAGCATTTGCTGATAATTTTATCCAAACTGGAGTACAGAACTGTTCAAAATTGTTAAAGTGCAACAAACGAGACCAATAACCTATCTATTACAAGATTTAAATAGACACCAATTCAAGGGTGTTTCTACGTTGAAGAAATTTAGATCACAGCGGCACCCGGCACGTACCTTGTGGAAAAAGTTATACGAAAACGGAACCATGGACGTGAACTACTAGTGTCGTGGTTGGGGGATAGTAAAAATTGGTTTAATAAAACAGACTTGATTTGGTATATATTGATGCAGTTTCCGCAAGTTTGGTTATTTGAGATTCAACCATCGACAAGAACGCAGCACCATGGCTTACATCCTGAATTTTCAACGTTTTCAATTCAAAAGCAGTCAGTTCTTTACAAAGGAAGTAGCTATTTTGAATGTAAAAAATAATAAATTTTGGCACGAAATAGTAGCTCTGCCTTTGGAGTCTACCCACACGAACGAAAATTTCAAGAAACACAACTCTTGGGTGCAGAAAAATGTACATGGTCTTAGTTGAAAAATCAGTCGACCAGTGGACTATCGTTATTGCACTTAACTTCATATTTAGAAGAGATAATTCCATCGCATGCCACGGTGTTTGTGAAGGGTGCACAAAGACGAAAAATCGTATCCAAATATTTACAGCACAACTATATTGAGAATATTGAAGAAAATATTGAAAAATTTAACGTTCCGAATTTGGAAACGTTAACGATGGGGCATGGAAGATTTGATCATTGTCTTATGCATGCGGAGAACCATTTAGCATGCGGCAAACAAAATGTTTTACTTTTCAGACTGTATTGTAATATGTATTTAAGTTTAATAAATTTTTGACTACTTAGTTTTATTATATAAAATTCTAGGAAAACATAAATATTAGTAATAAACAAGCAGGTAGAAAATGCAGCTAAAAATATAGAAGTAATTGAGAAACTTACTTTTTCAAATTAGAATAAAAACGGCTGGAAATTACAAGTCACAAACGTAAACACTCTGGCACAAACTACGAAAAGACACTATAGGTACATCACGCGTTTTTCTTTGACTATATACTGAAACTGAAGCCGATAATTGCATTTCTTTTAGCGTCACCAAATGTGCAATTAACAGTACTTCATGAAAAGTTACTTGTATTAGGAAAAAGAAAAGTTTTACTTTTAGAGAAATCGATTGACCTGATCTCGCATGAATAATTATTCCTAGGTTAGTGAACAATATTAGTAAGCTTAAAAATACATTTGCAAATGATATATAAATTCTTTAATTTAATAACAATGCATGTATTTTCGCTCGGTAATTCGTTTAAAAAACAGCCAAGTCTGCGATTTCAAAAATATAACGTAGAAGTCATTTAAAATCTAATTGCTTTACTAGTAACTATCCTGTAGACAATAAACATGCACTTTTTCTATTTAGGTAATCGATTTGAAACTAGGCAATTTATGAATTCCAATACCACGCATGTTAATTTATAAAATATACGCTGACGAGGATATTAAAATACTTCCAAACCTAAATTGATTTTTAAAGTATCATATTTTGAGAAAAATGTGCAATTATTAGTCTTTAGGGCTTTTTAGAATCGATCTTATTTGAAAAAGTACTAGAATTATAATCCACGCAATACTTTTATACAAATTTTAATAAATTTGATATTTGGCATAAGAGTATAACTTGAAAGAGATGACTCGATTTGAAAGATTTTTTCAGATTCGGGTAGATGAGAAAATTCTAGACTAATTTGATATGACACTACTGAAACGTCGATAAACGCTTTATTATCCCCGGAACTGTTGATACGTATGCCTTGGGCATCGAAAATTAAATTTTAGATAGTTTTAAGTTTTTGTGTACGAGTTTTATGAAATCATATATATTAGTATAGTTTTTAGTTTTAAGTTTTTGTTTTTCCATATTATTTTTGTGTAAACTATGTATATAGTAATTGTAAGTTTTATATTATTATAAACCCTTTTCATACCTTCCACAATTCTTGTATCCTTCCTTATCCTGGCGAATGAAGTGCACGTGTGACCTCCCCGTGGTGTTCGCTGGACTGCTAATATTTCGTTTCCTTTCATCATTATTAGGTTTTCAGTCTTAGAACTGGTTGGACGCGTACCATCATTGTTTCCTATTCTGAACTAATCTACACAGTTCCCTGAAACTCTCACACAGCCTGTATACAGGTCGGTTCCCCCTCTATTGTTTACTAATTTTATGCTCTATTTCACCGAGATTCGGTGAAGGGAGTTAAGCAATCTGTGACTACCAAGATCCCCCAACACTTAGACATTTGCCGTATTAATAGTTTTCCAGTAAATCCTTTCACACAATTAACATTATTCAAGAATATTGCAAAGCCAATATTTGTAGCTGCTTATAATGATCACCGTGTTTAAGTACAGTTATTTTTTTCGTCATTAATTTATCCATCTTGGGACTGGCTGGATGCGGACCTCCATTGATTTCTATTCTGAGCTAGCCCACACATTTCCCTGAAGTTCCTACAGCCTACATCTTTCACTATCTGTGTGCAGTAGTCTAACCTAGGTCTACCTCTTCTTCCCTCTTTTCCCAAATCTGATTCTAATATATTCCGCACTATTCCCTCATGCCGTAGTATGTGGCCTATCATCCTATCTCTCCTATTTTTTACCGTTTTCCACATATTTCTTCCTACCCCTACCATTTTTAGTACCTCTTTGTCCTTATCTTTGTCTGTTCGAAAATTTTCAATTTTTCAATTTTCAATTTTTCAGACACTTTAATGCTAATTCAAACTCATCTCTAAGTATAGAATATCTCAAGTCATCATTTTCAATGTCTGATTTCTGTTCTAATGCAGTTAGTTCCTTTTCTGCATATAAATTCTTTATATATTTTTGACATCTACCCACTTTCCCTGGATTTTCTATAATGACATTTTCTCCCGCGTCTTTTATATTCTTTCTATACGGTTTTATATCCCTAAAATTGATTCTAATTAGTTTATATGCTTCATTTGTCTTTCCTACTTCCATTGTTCTTTAGCTTTCCTGCATTTGCGAATAATTTCCCATTTTATGGTTTTGTATCTCTGTTTCCCTGTTTCGTCTGATTTATTTTTGTATTTCCGTCTTTCTTCTATTAAAGTTAGGATATCCTTTGTTATCCATGGTTTCTTATTTATCTCTTATTTATCTCTGGCCGCCATGTCTAGGCTGGACTTAATGTTATTCCATTCTGTTTTTACTTCCTTAGCATCAGATATTTTCTCGGTATCTTTCAGCAATTCATTTTACTTTTTTTCGAATCTTTTTTGAATATCTTTATATTTTAGTTTCTCTAAGTCAAAGCGCCATTTTTCGTTTTATTTTTCCAAATTTTTAAATTTAAGTGCGGTCTTCATAATTACGATGTTGTGGTCAGTGCCTATATCTGCTTTTGGGTAGCTTTTACAGTTTTTTACTTGATTCCTAAACCGTTGTCTAACAAGAATGGAATCTATTTGATATCTTCCTATATCTTCTGGCATTTTCCACGTAATCGTCATCTCGCATGATGTTGAAATATTGTGTTTGTGATGATTAAATTGTTTTTGTCGCAAAATTCTATCAGCTTATTTCCCCTGTCGTTTCCCGTGCCTAAAACAAATAAGCCTACTACTGCTTCTTCCCTACCCTCACCTACCACTGCATTAAAATCTCCTGTAATTATTAAATTTTCATGTCCTTTTACGTATCTTAACATGTCTTCGATATCTTTGTAGATCGCTTCTACCTCTTCGTCACTGTAGCTAAAGGTGGGCATGTACACTTACTGTGTTTATCGGTTTAGATTCAAATCTAACGAGGAATGCTCTTTCGCTCTTTTGTAAGTAATATTCTACACAATATCCTATCTTTTTTTGCACAACTATCCCCACGCCCAAATTTCCTTTCTCTGCTCCTGCATGAATGACCCGGAAGTCTCCACTCCAAAAATCCCCCGCCTCTGGCCACCGCACTTCGCTGATCTCTACTATGTCTAGTGGTAACCTATTTATTTCGATTTTCAGGTTCTCTATCTTACCTACTTGCTTCATGCTTTTTACATTCCACGCTTTGACTCGCAAAATGTTCCCGATTCTTATTCTGAACTTTCCGATCGCGTCCTCCGAAGAAGTCCCTTCCCGGAGATCCAAATGGGGGACAGTTTTAACTTCGGAATCTTTTACCCAAGCGAATGCCATCATATTATTATAATTTAGTTACGCGGTGTATTTGGAAACCACCACATCACTGTGGTGGTTTCCCGTTACCTTCCACATCGCGGTATTGAGTCTGCGGGTCTTAGACTACAATACCGACCCCTATAGTATCTGCCAATCTAAGTACCGAAAGAGCCCCTGCCCTCTTTCGAGGACCGGTCTTAGTCTGGTTCCTCACTGACGACCCTACTACTTTGGTTGCACCTGTAGTTTGGCTCCTTAGCTCATTAGAACACGCAAGCCATTTTACCTGTTCTAATGATCTAGAACTTCGGCAAGGTTCAGATCCATTCGAAATGGTCGTTTTCTTTATAATCTGCAAAATATTGGTTGACTAACAATACGCACCCGTTGTAATTACTACGGTTAATAAATTTTCTAAACCTACTCTATGCGTTTTATAATGCTTCCCTTCAAAAGGTTTAAATTGATTTACAAAAACACAAATTGATTTATAAGGCATTAAAAGAAATCTATGTATAATTGGTTGTCTATAGCACCTATAAGAGTTGATCTTATATTAGAAATTCCTAAAGATTTGGATTTCCCAGAAAAATGTAGACCAAACTTATGTATCATACCCTAAGACGATTTCGGGTAGCTTCCTAAAATCAGAGGTACAACTTTGTGAGGGTGGTTTGATTTAAACAATTCCTACGGTTTTTAATTATCCGGAAAATTCCAGAATAAAGCGTATATCTCAGATAACCAAAAAAGATTTAAAGATCGAGTTAAAATTAAATAAACAAAAAATTTAAAGGTTTAAAGCTTTATAGGGGAGTAACTTTCGAAGGGGTGGTCCGATTTGAAAAATTTCGACGGATTTAAGTTGCCCGTGCGATTTTGTATCAGGTTAATATGGCTAGTCGAAGAAAACTGTTATCTGGGTTAGATCTGAATGCGATGAGCAAAAACTTGGGGTACGGGGCTTTAACAGGGCGTAACTTGGTAAGAGATGATCCGATCTTAAAAATTCAAACAGATTTGGATTGCGCGGGAAATTCTGGATTAGGCGCATATGGCTAGTTGAAGAAAACTCTTACCTAGGTTAGATATGAATGCAATGTGCAAAAATTGTGCCAAACCCCGCTTTATGCATTTACTATGTTCTTTGCATCCAAATGTCTTTTTTACGCACCCTTTTTATTCTGGAGCGATAACACTATTGATTTCACAATGCTCAAGTATTTTTTTGCTTAAAATTCCACTAAGTAATTTGTATGTTATACTCGAGCAAGTAATAGGTTCAAAAATTTTAGAATCGGATATATTATAACTTTTGTATATTAAGACCTTCTTTCCTTTAATAAGAAAATTGGATAACTTGTTATTATTTTGTATGATAAAATTTGAAACATATTGCTAGAGCTTCATGTGTGTTTGAGAAAGTTTTTAATCAAAAACTTATAGTGGAGTCCAGTCCAGGTGCTTTCCAATTTGAAAATGTTTGTACAACACATTTGAAGTTATCGTAATCTAATATCGCAAACAGGAACTCTCACAAATAGATACATAAAAATATTTTGCCTTTCGAAACCGTCCGTCGGTTGACAGACGCATATATATCGTCTCCGTTGCCTTCCATCGGCGCTTATAATTGACACCGTTAAGCACTAAATGGCGTGGCACATAAGTGCGACGCCGGCATAACTAAGTAACTTCTTTGAAGAGCAAAGATTAATTTAGGAAGGTTGGATACTGACAGTGATAGTGGCGCAACCAACAGAACTGCAACTTCATAACAAGTAAGCTTTAAATAGTTTTGAAAACTCGTTAGCAAAATAGAAGCAGAATTCGTCTTGGAGCGCGGTTAATTGGAAATAAATTTTATAAATAAGGAAGTTATAAACGCTACAAAACTAGCTAAAAGAAATCCGGAGACGCCGTTATAGTTCCACACAGGAGAAAGTTTGAAAAATAATCTTTTTATATTCAGACTCTTACGGATTACATTAGAGACGGAACCATATAACCGCAATCCAAACCTCTGCTTTAACTTATACAGAAGTAATTTGTATGCAAGTGACCCATTTCACAATCAACGAACTCAATTTGTCGCAGGCTAAAGCTTCTGAAATCAATATTAATGACCCTAAAACAACAGATCGAACAAACTTGAAACCTAAGTAAACTTTACCAAGTGAAATAAGAATGGAAATGTTATATTGCTCTGTATTAACAACTATTAAGGAATCTACCACTCACAATATATTTGTACGTTTTAAAGACTTGCATATCGTTTGAAAACAGATGCTTTCAGCTTTTACCACTAGCTGAATGAGTTATACACTACTTAAATTTAATAATACAGGAATGTAATCGCTCACCTAATTTAGAGTAGCTTGGTGTTACACATATATTCAAAGCAATCAATACATAAAGCACTTGTTCATAATAGAATAGAAAAGCTCTCAGGAGCTAAATATTTCCTACATTCGGATTTTCGAGGTCAAATTATTCGGAATTCTGCAGTGACAACTTATTTAATTGTTAGGTCGATTTGAGTAAAAATGTGCATTTTTAGGTTGTCATTTAAACACAAAGAATTAGCAAAACTCGTATCACAACTACAACGAACGTATTTATTAATTCAGTATTTCTAGTAATTCTTATCACAAGAAAAAGTATATACACAGAAAACATGTAGCTTAAGTTTAATAGTATAGCAACGCCGTAATTTTTTTCATCATGAGTAGAGAGCTTCTATAGAGATATTTTAAACCACGCACCATACATCAGTATAAGCAACTATCGAATTACATTATATTCGAAGTTGAAGTAAAAAAGAGAAGTACTGTCACTGAAATTCTTAATTCGAAAATTGTTAGATAATACTAATAATTCGCATCCTTTTCTGATGAAAAATTAGGCACACTTTTCTTTGCTTGTCAACATTTTGAAAAACATTACTTATAAAGCAATTTATCAAAAATTTTCCGAAAACGGAATATCAGAGTACTGTCTCGCGAGCTTAACCGACCGAAAACTCTAACCGCACCATCAAAAGTTTTCGCTTACTATTCTTTTTATCTTATCTAAAATCAGAAAGCGCTTTATTAATAAATATAGGAAGTGATTGGCATGTGTTGCTAACGAAAATTTTTACATGACCGTAGCAAACGTGAACACCACACTGTTGTGAGGCTTTTCTATATTAGAAGTAGCTTTTGGCTACTATCCAGATGCTTGCCGTTTTAGATTTTAGTTCTGCATTTGCCTACTGTTTTAAATTCCAGTTCTATACACGCACAATATTCGTTTGAAGATTTGCTTTCCGCTAACCGTAGCCACATGGTGGATTGTTATTTTATCATTCTGATATTTTTAACTTGAAAATTATTTAGATAATACTAATAATTCGCAACCTTTCTGATGAAAAATTAAGCACACTTTTCTCTGCTTGTCAACATTTAGAAAAACACTACGTACGAGGTAATTTATCAAAAATTTTCCGAAAACCGAACATCTAAGTACTGTCACGCGAGCTTAGCCGGCAAAAAACTAACCACACCACCAACAGTTCTCGCCTACTAATTTTTTTTATCCTTTCTAAAATTAGAAGGCGCTTTATTAATAATAATAGAAAAAGTTATTGGCATGTGTTGCTTTCTATAATTTTCACACCACCGTAACACACATTGCACTGTTTCAAAAAGAAAAATAAAAAGAAGCATTTAAATAAAGGTACCTAATTGTCCTCTCAGAGAGTGGTTCTACACTAAACTTGCACTGTAAAGTGTCTTTAAGTAAATTGGGCACCATCGTCGTTTAGAAGAAATAATGTTTTCTTTGTTGAACTATTTGAACTCTAGGAAACACCAGTAGAGAAAGGGGAATCACGCAAATTGCAGTATTCTTAAAACAGTTTTGATAACGATTAATAACCGAGCATAGACCTCGCTAATTTCGAGCACCATACAACTATTAGTACTTCATTGCATAAAATGCTAGCGAAAATACAATGCAAATATATTTATCTAAGATATTTATAAATAGTAAATAAATAGTAAATAAATACTAGATATTTTCATAAGCAAAGTTGCTAACAAATAATTCGTATAGTGGTTTTATAATATAAAATATCTGGGCAGCTAATTAGGAATTGCAAAAATATAACTCCTTTTTTTAAATGTTACTATTTAAATTAATGTGCATCGTACTTTTAAAGTTGTGGTTACAAATTTTATAAACCAAAACCAGACATGTTCGATATATCAAGCGTTTTACAAATTATTATTAAAGCAGAGAAAAATTTTTGCTAAAATAGCGGACGGTGCATTACAGCTCTCTACTCGTGATGAAAAAAATTACGACATTGCTATACTATTAAACTTAAACTACATGCTTTCTGTGTAAATATTTTTTCTAGCAATAAGGACCACTAGAAATACTGAATTAAGAAATACGTTCGTTGTAGTTGTGCTACGAGTTTTGCTAACTCTTTGTGTTTAAATGACAACCTTAAAATTGATATTTTTACTCAAATAGACCTAACAATTAAATAAGTTGTCACTGCAGAATTCCGAATAATTTGACCTTGAAGAGCTGAATGCAGGAAATATTCAGCTCCGGAGACCTCTTCTATTCTATTATGAACAAGTGCTTTATGTATTGATTTCTTTGAATACATGTGTAACACCAAGCTACTCTAAATTAGGTGAGGCGATTACATTCTTGTATTATTAAATTTAAGTAGTGTACAACTCTTTCAGCTAATGGAGAAAGCTCAAAGTTTTAAACTCTGTGCAAGTCTTTAAAATGCACAAATGTATTGTGTGTGGTAGATTCCTTAATAATCGTTAATACAGAGCAGTATAACATTTCCATTCTTATATCACTTGGTAAAGTTTACTTAGGTTTCAAGTTTGTTCGATCTGTTGTTTTAGGGTCATTAATATTGATTTCAAAAGCTTTAGCCTGCGACAAATTGAGTTCGTTGATTGTGAAACGGGTTACTTGCATACAAATTACTTCTGTACAAGTTAAGCAGAAGTTTGGACTGCGGTTTTATAGTTCCCTCTCTAATGTAATCCGTAAAAGTCTGAATATAAAAAGATTATTTTCCAAACTTTCTCCTATTTGGAACTATAACGACGTTTCCGCTTTCTTTTAGCTAGCTTTTGCAGCGTCTATAACTTCCTTATTTATAAAATTCATTCCAAATTAACCGCGCTCCAAGACAGATTCTGCTTCTATTTTGCTAACGAGTTTTCAAAACTATTTAAAGCTTACTTGTTATAAAGTTGCAATTTTGTTGGTTGTGCAACTATTACTGCCAGTATCCAACCTTCCTAAATTAATCTTTGCTCTTCAAACGCCACGAAACGAACATTTACATTAAGAAGTTACTTAGTTATGCCGGCGCCGCACTTATGTGCGACACAGTTTAGTGCTTAACGGTGTCAATTATAAGCGCCGATGGAAGCAACAGAGAAGATGTGCTCCTGCCAACTGACGGACGGTTTCGAAAAGCAAAATACGTTTATGCATCTATTTGTGAGAGTTCCTGTTGCGACATTGGAATTCGATAACTTCAAGAAACTGCTTGACAAACTGGTCTCAAAATCCATAACACTCACCAGACATCTAAATAGTAACTGCCCGCCACCGCTAGTTCACCGTTTTATTTGTCGTCGGTCAATGAAGAATACGTTCAAGTGAAAACTACACAGCTGGCAAATAATGTTGCATCCTTTAATAGTGCTGGGTAGTGCCCAGACTTGGCCATGCTGAAGGGGGTGGGAGGCTTTGCCGAGGCCACTGCTGTACTAGTTTTGCATGGGGTTGGTAGGGTGGGGGCGGAAATCGGTGTCATTATCATATATACACACACGTACCTTGCACATAACACACACACACCACATACACACACGTGTGCTAGCTAAGACACATCTTAACAGTAAAACACACACCTTACACATCTATACATTACACATCTCTATTGCTTTTTTTTAATAAAATGGATACGACAAAGGATAAAACGTTAAACGCGCCAAATAATACACTCGAGGTCCCAGCCTTAAAAATTAGGACCTACGGAACGTCAGACCGATAATGATAAACTTTTCTTGACCTCGGTTACTTCTATGGATACAAATGCATCAGAGAATAATGCTGCCCCTGATGCCACAGAAAAGCCTGTAGACCACCGCTTTTGAATTCGGCTAACGATTATGGAGTGTCAGCGGACGTGATGACGGCGCCATGCCGGTGTCTCGTCCTGAAGAGAAAGGATGTTCTCAACTTTGATGAAGTGAGTCCATTCCTAATAAACAGAGAGCTGTACAATTTGTTTGGTGAGTTAAATGCTATAAAAAAGACAAGAGAAGGAATGTTACTGGAAACTATTTCTGAAAGACAATCTCTCAATATGCAGAAGGTAAAACTCTCTCTACAGCTGGAAGACAAAATTGTCTGGCTCAGTAATTTAAACAAATCTCAAGGCGTGATATACTGACCGGATCCTCTAAATTGCTCCGAAGACTCCATTAGGGAGGAACCAGAAAATCAAAACGTCCGTGAGATTAGGCGTTTACAAAATAGAAAGGATGGCGTCCTTAGAAATACGCTAAACCACTGCGATATGTAGTAAATCCAGTGTGAGTTTTTGAGAAGGCAATGCACGAGGGTTCCCCTTTGAAGTAAGAAAAATTGAGTTAGTATTTACTCCGGCACCAGGTATAACCTACGCTTAAACTGCAGCCGCCAAACAAGACCTGAGTGCTCTTGTAAAAGAGTTGGTTTCACAGTTAGTGAAAGCTTTAAGGGATTCTTTAATCCCCAAAGTGATAGTCACAGCTCCTACCGCCATGAAACCACAGCTTCCCATAACCTCAACTGTACCGCGATCAGGTAATAAGTCGGAGAGCAGTTGGATATTATTCACATCCGCCACTAAACCTGAGAAGCGCCTCAGATAACGAAAGTTCCATTACAGAATTATTACAAGAACCAGCTAAAACAAAAAAGGAAAAGAAAGAGTAGCCAGCTGGGAAACCCAGGATACCACTGACAAAGAACGTGTGATATCAGATCTGTGATAATTAATATTCCTGTGATACATTTTTACATATTTTTTTGTATTTTTGGTTTTATATATACACCTACCTGTTTCGTATCTGTCACTTTTTAGTTATTTATTACTTATTGTTTGTATATGTTTAATTTTATCTCTTTATGCTTACCTGTCTGAATGTGTCTCATTTTAACTATTTATACTTATCTGTTTTTCATCTGTCTTATTTTACATATACCTACCTGTGTGTATTTGTCTTACCCAGACTTTTTAATCATAAGTATTTATTCTCAGTGTTAATAAACTAAACCTTTTGTAATCGCTACCTGTAATAAAATACTACGGTGGAACTGTAGAGAATGCGTGCAGCACTATTGTGTCTTGAAAATGCTTATGCAGGAACATCAGCCAATATGTTTCTGCCTACAAGAATCGCATCTTAAGCCTGGTCAACACTATTCTCTCCGAGATTATGCAGTAGTCAGGCGAGACTACAAATAATGAGCGGGCTAGTGGAGGGATAGCCACTATAGTAAGAACAGATGCAAGGTATTCTGAGATCTTGCTTCGAATTGCGCGCCAAGCTGTTGCCATAAAGCTAACTTTTCCACTTAGAGTCACCGTGTGCTATATTTACCTACCAGATGGAAATTGGCAAATAAATAAAATCGACGAAATTGTAGAACAATTACCTACCCCTTTCGTCATAGTAGGAGACGTTAATGCTCATAGTACACTGTGGGGTTCCTTCAGAACAGATGCCAAATGACGTATTTTAGAGCAATGGCTCGGGAGAGATGGCCTAGGGCTTCTCAATAATGGCGAGTCAACGCATTTCAGCATAGAATCAAATAGTTTCTCAGCTATTGATCTAATGTTTCTTTCCATTGCATTGGCACCAACCCTATCTTAGAATGTTGTAGACGACCTACACAATAACGACTATTTCCGGATAGTGGTAGAAACTGATTAACTTTCCGTCAAGAGGGACTTGGTGAGTAGGTGGAAAACTGAAAAAGCAGACTGGAATTGGTTTCGGAAGGGGCTCACACGTCCTGATCAAACTAATGTGGAAATCTTAACTAATGTAATACTCAAAGCAGCCGAATAGTCCATATCTAGAGCAAGAAGTACCCAACTGAAGCAAGTGGTTTCGTGGTGGAACCAGTAAATTGGAAGGTAGTAACTGCTAAGAAAAACGCCTTCAACAAATTCAGAAAAGGCATTTCTAACAACTAAGGGTGAAAGGAAAATTAAACTAAACTTTCACACTAATGAGTTGATAGACTACAACCTACTTTTCACCATGCAGCAACTTAATGAAGCTCTTAAAGATGTTTAGCAAACCTCTCTGGGTGCGGACACTGTAACCAACGATATGTTGAAAAACCTGCCACTAGAAACAAAAGAAAATTTACTGAAACTATATAATGAATTATGGAATGAGGGAACCTACCCAGATTCATGGAAGGAGACATTCGTGGTGCCTATTTTTAAAATAGCTAAGGACCCATTCCTCCAAGCTAGCTACCGCCCTGTTAGTCTCACGAGCTGCATGGGCAAACTGCTAGAGAGAATGATCAACAAAAGGTTCATTGTTTCTTAAAAATAATCAACTCCTAGACCCCTACCAATCAGGTTATAGGAAATGTCGGTCAACCATGGACTCACTAGCACTACTAGAGAACTTAATCCAAAACACCTTTAAAAATTGAGAACACGCAGTGACAGTGTTCTTCGATATCAAGAGTGCATATGATATGACATGGCGACATGTAATTATGGAAAAACTTTATAGAAATGGTTTAAGAGGGAACCTGCCTATGTTTGTAGAATTCTTTTCAACAAATCGACAATTTTGAGTTCGAGTGGGTCTTCACTCAGCGGTTCGCTACTTCTTGTGGCGATGAATGAAATTGCTTTAGGTGTGGACCAGACCGTGTCGAAATGTTTGTATGTAGATGATGTAGGTATTACGCTTTCGGGGAAAACGGTTGGCTATATAACGAGAAAGTTGCAGAAAGCTATAAATAGAATAGTGGAGAATGAGGAAAGTGTTGGTTATACTTTCTCCGAAGAAACGATAAGTTGTACTTATTTTTGCCGGTTAAGAACACAGCACCACGACCCAATATAGTTTATAAAGAAGAGACCAATCGTGCACCAACCTTCTATGATGTTTTTAGGACTAATATTTGACTCCATATTTACCTGGTCCACACACATAAACACGCTTGCAGATAAATGCAGGGGGCACTAAATGTAATAAAAGCCCTTGCACACACCAAGTGGGGAGCTGAACCAAAAAGTCTAACCAGAATCAATAGGGCTATTGTGTTATCAAGGTTAGATTACTGGTGCATCACCATGTTTTGGAGGTGGAAGATAGGTATAAAATGAGCGTGAAACTGATTTCAGGCTCTTTTGGATTTATAAATTTTTTGAATTAACTAATAGTAAATGTTTAGTATAGCAGTTTGATTTGTTTTGCACATGCTGTGTAAAATGTTTAATTAGTTTTGAAATGATGGAATGCCGGTTTTTAACTGATTTTGGGTTTCCTGCGAAAAATTTTAATACACGGAGGAATTTTGGTGCACGGCCATAATTTGAGGTTTGTGTGAAGAAGTTAGGCCACTGCTGAAACTTCAGACATTCCGCCTAAGGTCAGATTTATGTAGAAGAGTTTGGTGCACAGCCAAAAGTTGAGAAGTAGTGCCAAATGTTAAAATATTGGAAACATTTTAGGCATTTGTGGTCGCAGCGTGAATTTTTGGGAGAGAAAAAAAGATTTGAGGTTTGTTCTTGCACGCAGCAATCCCGTGCCGAACATAAGCTGTTTCCGCGTGTATATTATTTACAGGTAATTGTACCTTATAGTTTATAGTATGTATAAATGTAATTGATAATTTTATAGTAATTGATTTTTATTTGTAGCTAGAGGGATAAATTTGAGGTCATAAAGGGGAAAAGTTTTTTTATTTACTATTTCAAGTTTTTATATTTTTTTATGTTTATTGTAAGTCTTTTATGTGTTAAAAGATTTCTTTTGAATTTATTCATAGGTTTAAAAATATTTATGTACGAGGTCGGAGGGTCAATTTAAAATATTTGTGCGCAGAAATTTACAATAAAAGCCCAGCTTTTACTATGAGCTCGTATTGAAACGTTAATTGAGTAAGGAATAGGTGTTGAAGCTCTACTGCTTCTTTTACATTAATTTGATATATTATTCCGTGTAAATATTGACCTTGGGAATGTTACGGTCAAGGAAGTATTTTAATGGGAATGTATATAACTTGTTAAAGAGGTATGAAAGAGAAGAATATTTTTAATCTTGGTTTATAGTAAATGTTGTCTATTTACTCCAGAAAGGGTTTGTGTTGAGTAGCCGTCGCACTTTAAATATTTATACATTATCCTAATTCCGAGCGAAACAATATATATATATATATATATATATATATATATATAATATATATATATATATATTGCTATGAAACCACCAAAGTCCGGGAACTACGCTTTTCGAATCGAGCCTCACGAATTGGGCGTTAAGAATGCTGTGAAACCTCCTAAATTAACTGGTCCGTCGACTTTCTTCTGTTCATCGCCTCGGCTGCTCCCCTAGATAAACCTTCATCCTCATTCATAAAAAAAAACAAACACATTCCTACCACAAACATCAACGTTAACTCTATTTACATCAATATTCACAATACATTAAAATTTCAAAATTAAAAATTCAGCATAAATTTCAGTATCAGAAAATTTCAAGATTTAAATTTGTTATCATTTTAATGTGCATCCAAAATTAAAGTCCTTGTAGGATGCCTACTAATTAATGTAACAATATATGCAGACCTGAGTCTGAGTACAAAGGAGCATCTACCACCCTTTACGTTAATTAACCAGGTTCGTCTAATTGAGCTCAAAGACATACCCAAATTTTCATCATAATCCAGAACATAAATACTAAATACTCCTTTCGACTTAAACAAGAAAATCTCACCTTATAATTAAAAATTTGTTGTTAGTACAACTTCATTACTGTCCATTTTAAGTAAATAAATTATAAAGTTATTCAACACAAACGAAAACATCAAAGTTCAAACAAAATAGTATAATTTACCTGAAGGTTACTGCACTCGTAGCTTCAATGTACCTCGTCCCTTTTGTTAATCACACCATTCCAACTGGGTTATATTTACGGCTTCTGATTCTCAACGCTTTTAAAATTTCTGCACCACCATTCATCTAAAGTTGTTTCAGGGCTTTTCCGGAACTCATCTGTGTATATCTGAACCTTGTTTTGTGGATCCAGACACGTTTATGAACCATTTAATTATTAACACCCCCGAAAAATAGCAAAGAAATTCATGCTTCTTTCACCAATATACGCCAAAACTGCCTACTTTTGTGTATTCATTTGTCGTTGCAAATTTTGACTAATTAGTACAGTGATACTAACTTTATTACCTTGTAACTTCTTTTCTAAGTGCATTAAGGTACATTCATTGTAGCACGTAAAAAACAAACTGTTTTAAATCACCAAAATATACGAGCAAACTGTTTAAATTATTCTATCAAACTCGGAAAACTAAAAAGCACTGTTTAACGCATTGAATCAAGTCGAAGATCTAAGAGAGCTTGTTCATATTAACCTCCGTATATATAGCGGTTAGCCTGTCTGTCGGTCTGTTCCCCAAAACGGGCAATTCTAAAGAATTTCGCATGCTAGGTTCCCATTCCGCAGCCCGGCATGCGATTTTTACGAAATTTGCACTCGCACCAGTTACATCTCAGAAATTTCGACACGGCTCGCAACTTCTGGAAATAACTAATTGAATTTTATACAGAAATGTTATTTTTACGTCTCAATTTTGCCTTTTATTTTCACCCAATCGCAACCCCGTGCCGTTGCTCTACTCACGCCTTTTACTATATGTGTCTCGGTCTTGCGCATATTATCTGTCTCTATCTACCCTGGTCTTATTGGTGCAAATTGATATTCTTTATTATCGATTATTTCAGTCCATGTGGACTTGTGAAATAACCCACCTTTAGCATTTCTCGTACCTATTAAGCTACGGTTTCTCCAAGATTCTCTGTAACCATTAATTATCTGCAAAATTTACGCAGAATGAGCTTTTTAAAAATACGCAGGTGTTCAAACATACTATTAATTCTCAGAGCTTTATTTCATGGTATTTTATTGGGTTTTTACAAGTTTTTATAGATATTATCTGTTACTAACGGTTCAATTAACTCCAATTAAAATAATACCCTTTAATTTTTAGTGAATCCTAATTAAATATTCAATTATTATCAGTACATTTTGTTTAATACCGGTTACTTAAAATAGGGTTAATTAATATAAATTTTGCACGTAATTTCTCTTTGTTTCTTTACTAGGAATAATTAAATTACACGTAAAGTTTTCTAATACTGCTTTCTTTTATATAAAGCGTCTTACAAATAATTTAAATCTCTTATTTTTAATAAAACGAATGAATTTTTATGCTTCACGCTTTTATTTAATAACGCGTACCTTTTCCCAAAGCTTCTACTCGGTGATTAAAATTATTTGATGTGATTATTTAATTTTCTACCCTGGTCTAAATATGAGTAATATATATATATATATATATATATATATATATATATATTATCGTGTAATTAAGGGGTTCTTGAAATATATAAGAGCACAAGTTTAGTTATAGATTAATAGTCAATTGATATTAGAAAATCAATTTATTCAGTTAGGAAATTAGGATATTTTAACAATTATTGTAGAGCTTATGTAGTGTATAAATAATGTAGGGTTAATTCAGTTAGGCATATTTAGCTAGGAATTATGTAACATAGTATTTATGTAAATATAAGGCATAAGAAATAAGAATAATGGGGTAAATTTATAACATCTTTAATTTGTAGTGTAATAGTATACGGGAACACAAAAGCGTTGAGCAGGCGTTAAAATAACACTTTTATTTTTCTAACGTAAAACCCAAGACAGTTAAAAACATAACAAAACAACAAGGGGAGATATATTTCTAGATAACATTGCTATAAACGAACTTTAATAGCTTATTGAAACAAAGACGACCGTTGGAATTAACGTAGTCAATTTGCAACAGGGACAAAAGCAAAACCACATAAAACTGACAAAGACGCAGTATGTTTGTTAAGATATCGATTTTTAATTCTGATACAAGCGTGAAAGAAATATCAAATGCAGAGCTAGTATAGTAGGGAGACATAAACGAATGTATTGTAGCGGGTAAACAAAAAATGTATAATTTTAAGGTTATTTATAAGCAGGCAAGCGTCGGTTGAAAACGGGAGAAAGGAACCAAGCAAGGTGCTTTGTGGATATAAATTAAGAAGGGTAGATATTCAGCTGGTAGAGGCATATACGTGAGATAAAGCTATAGATACAAGCGAGATAAAAGGTGTTTTGTTCAAGTTTAAGGTGTGGAACAACTGAATAGTACAGACTAATTTTCGCGGAATTAAAAACGGCAGTTGACGGTTGGAAACGGTTTACCAAGTATTTGTGTGTTTTTTACTAAAATTCACGAGAAACCGAGATACGTTAAAGCTTTTTCGCTGAAATGCAGGACGGTTAGAAAGCAATTTTAAGAATTGGCGAAACGGGTACACAAATGTACGTGCAATTTAAAAACAGGGGGGTGAATTCTGTGTTGTTTAATCAGTTTCGAAGGGGGCCTTGCTTTCATTTATTTCATCAGCCATTCGCGATATATATAGTTACTTACAAGCGAATTAGTACAGTTTAATCCAAATTTATGTAAAAGCTAATAAATCGATTTTTGGCGAAAATTAATATTGTATGTAAGTACAAAGATTGTTATAGTGGTGTTTGGAATGCACGAAATTAATAAAGAGTGAAATTATTTGGATGATGAAAAAAGCGATTTTTGGGTATTAAAGTTAAATTTTGTAGATTGGACATTTTTGGTTGTAAATTGGACAAGAAAAGATTTTGAGTAGCAGCATGCATGGCAGACATGATGATTCGACCGGGAGTTATTAGATGGACTGAGGACTTAGTGGACGCCAGCATCTCCAAGGGTTTAGTTGATGGACCACATGCAGAAAATAGCTACCATTTAGGCCATTGTATTGAACATTGAATGGTGAATATTTTCCATGGTGTTTGTGATTATTTTTGATTTGTGCTTTGGTGTGTTTTCTATTATTTGATATGTTATGAACAGAAATTTATGAGACTTAAAATGAATTTGATTTTTGAAGGTCAAGGATAATTAATTAATTTACAGATAACCAGGAGATGTTGTAAAGAGGTATAGAGGGCTTATTAATATTTAGTAGTGCAGCAGATTTGTATGCACATTTATAGAGTTTTACTATGAGCTCATGATAAGACAAAGGGTTAACGTAAGGTATGAAGAACGCCCTCTTACTTTAATAAAAATATGTGTTTAAAAGGTAATCGATTTGCATCATTATTGTTATAAAATTATTGACCATACGAGTGTACATAAAGAAATGGTGTGTTTGAAAATGTAATACTGATCTTATATAAATAGAGTGTGATATATTTGGTTAATTGAGCTATTTTTGAGTGTGTGATTGTAGGGTGTGAATTTCTATTTAGGTTTTAGCATGGTGATATTGAGCGGGAGATTTTAAATTTAACAGGTAGGTGTCTGTGGTAATTTTAAAGAATTTTAGCTAGTAGATGAAGAAGTGGACAGCAGCCGAAGGCAAGCTAAACTGCACAATATTATGTCGACCCAATAGTGGGGCACGAATTAGAGGGCGATTGTACAGGTAAACCTCACAGTATTATGGCTTCCCAACAGAAGGGCTCGAGTAGGTAGAGCCTAAACCTCACAGTATTATGACGCCCAAAGTGTAGGGCACGAATATTGGAACCCTACCAATAAAACAACACAATACTATGACGTCCCAACGATGTGACACGATTTTTACAGGTAAACCTCACAGTATTATGACGACCCAATTCGTGGGGCAAGATTCGAGTGAAGCAAAACGATAATATATATATATATATATATATATATATATATATATAAATGATGATATTCTTGACCTTTCATTATGATAATATAAGAAATTAAATTTTTTCTTGGGTATTAAGGTCTAATTAACTACGTAAATTTTCAATAGGACGAGTTATTTTTTATTACACTCCAAACGTTTCGGCTGAACATATTAGCCTTTTTCAATGGATATTCATGTCTGAAAGTAGAATTACATAACTAACCAAACTTTTTTATATATAATCATATTTTTGTTTGATGCAAAGAGTTTCTTACCTCAAATATAAGATTACCAATAATTAAGTTGCCTACTCAATCATTTGGTTTCAATAATGCCAATCCATATCTTGCTACGATTATACAAAACAGTTTAAATAGGCTTGGCTGATAGGGCTATAAAATTGTCAGATCCGGAATACAGCCATGAAGCTATAACAAAAGCTAAGAACATCCTAGTTGCAAATAATTATCCACAAAATCTCATAAACAATATTTTCAAAAACCGTATCATAAACTATTATAATCGCAGCCAAATAAAAAATTCAAAAATAAACAATCCTAACATAAAATACATAACCATGCCGCCATATATACCAAACCTATCCGAAAATTTTCAAAAATTACTAAACAAACACAATTTTAAAATAGCCTATAAAGGAATCAATCTAATAAATAAATGCTACAGTAAGCTAAAAGATGAAACACCTCAAAATAAAAAAACTCATACAATATATATAATTAAATTGCAAACATGTTTATATCGGTCAAAGCATACAATACCTTGAAAGCAGATTAAACGGACACAAGTATGATAAAACAAATAAAACAGCTTTAACTAAACACGAAATCCAGGAAAAACACAAATTTAATTACAACGCAACAAAAATTTTAAAAATTGAACACAATAAAAGAAAAAGAGAGTACCTAGAAATGATATATATATTAAAACATCCCACTGCTGTTTATGACCGCTCAGATGTACAAAATCTAAGTAAAATATATCACAATATCATAAAATAAGGGGAAAAAACCAACCAAAAAAAAAACCCTCAAAAAAAAAACTAAAATAAGGTTCAATTTAATATATCCTATATGAAAAATAAACATACATAAAAGTATACCTATAAATAATGTTAACTCAATGTGCAATTGATAAGGACAAACTAAAACATGCTGATATTAAATATTCCAACTCATTTGTTATCATACAACACCTTAACTAACACAGAGTAATTTATAGTTTAAAAATTATATGTGTACAAATTTAAATATTACCCAGTATTCAAATTCAAAAATAAATACAAAAAACAATTTTTTAGCACTTGACAAACAGCCATATAGCTGTACTATAAAAATATATAAGAATCATTTAATGTATACAAACCAAATAGTATACATAAATAAAAAATTTTTAAACTGTTTTGTATAATCCTAGCAAGATATGCATTAACATTATTGAAACCAAATGATTGTGTAGGCAACTTAATTATTGGTAATCTTATATTTGAGGTAAGAAACTGTTTGCATCAAACAAAAATATGATTATATATAAAAAAGTTTGGTTAGTTATGTAATTCTACTTTCAGACATGAATATTCATTGAAAAAGGCTAATATGTTCAGCCGAAACGTTTGGAGTGTAATAAAAAATAACTCGTCCTAATGAATATTTACGTAGTTAATTAGACCTTAATACCCAAGAAAAAATTTAATTTCTTATATACAGGGTGCCCACAATCTATCTCCGTATATGGGTAACTTTTTTATTACAGAAGATACAATGTTGGTTAAATTAGCAAAGTTGAAGAGAAATTTACGAGTAGTATGATGCTTTTTTGAAAACTCACCTAGATGCTCAACTTTTTTAGATATTTGAAAAAAACTGAAATTTGCCCTTTTTTTCAAACGCTAATAACTTTTTAACGGTTTAACCTATAGAGAAAATAAAAACTGCTTGTAAGGTAGCTTTTTACATAGAATTCAATAGCGTATATGACAATTTTAATTGGAAATGGGTTTTCAAGCTACAAACATAACCTCACTTTTTTTTAATGGAAACCATAGTTCAATATAACCCAAATGGAAAGGTTTTTCTTTTCTGATTACCCTGATGTAAAGGTTGATATACTTATTTTCAGTAGTTTCTTCATAATAAAGAAAAAACGATTTCTTTATTTGCGGACATCAAGGAGTCCATGGATACATATTTTAAATAAACAAAAAACAACTGGCATTTGTCAGATATTATTAGTTAAAGTGTTTATTTGCTCTGGGTTGCAAATTTTGTGTAGAAGACTTTTAAATTTATTTGATTATAATAGAGAATGTATACAAACGACGACAAAAATGACATGCTCTTTTGTTACTATGCCTGTAACAGAAATTGTGATGCTGCTGGTGATATGTATTATGAAAGATATTTGGAAAGAAGGCAGCCAGATAAACGATTGTTTTCTAAATTAGAAAACAATTTAAAAGGTTTGGTGCTTTTACAAAACCCAGTACTGATAAAAGAAAATTCAAAACTGATGATGAAGAACGTGTGTTAGCCTACATAAATTTTAAGCCAACAGCGTCCACCGAGAAACTGCAATTGAGTGCGCTACTTCTACAGAAAAAGATCGCCTAATTTTAAAACAAAACCGCTACAAACCATACAAAACCCATGTTAGCAATACACTGTATCATGGGGATTGTGAGAGAAGACAACAGTTTTGTAGGTGGTTTCTTAATGAAACAAATAATAATCCTGGTTTTAGTCACACTATTATATTTACCGACGAAGCAAAATTTACTAATAAAGGCATGTTTAACAGAAAAAATACAGTCTACTGGAGTCAGGAAAATCCCCATTTAACAGAAGAAAAGCGGGATCAACATCAATTTTCGATAAATGTGTGGTGTGCCATTTTTGGTAATAAAATACTTGGGCCTTTCTTCTATAATTATAATTTAAATGGTGTACACTATTTGAATTTTCTACAAAACGAATTGCAAGAAATGCTCGATAATTTGCCACTTAATTTACTGCAAAACTTATATTATTTTCAGCATGACGGTGCACCTGCTCATAATGCTCAAGCCGTTTCTGAATATCTTGATAATAGTTTTCCAAATTGGATTGGCAATGCAGGTCCTGTTCCATGGCCGGCAAGGTCACCAGGACTATCGCCACTGGATTTTTTTCTTTGGGGTACTGTAAAGGATGTAGTGTATGCTAAAAAATGCAATAACATTGAGCAACTCAAAGATAGTATTACAGCAGCTATTACAATTATAAAACCACAAACGTTAAATAAGGTGCACCAAAACCTAATTAAAAGGTGCGAAATGTGTTTGCAAGCTAATGGAGGTCATTTTGAGCATATGTTAATGTAGGAGTGGGCATATTCGCATTAATTAATTTTTGTTTCCTTTGATTAAATTATTTGTATTGTATGGATAGTTTATTTTTTAAGTATTTTATTTTTCTTAGTTTATAATAAATTTAGTTACAATAAACTTGTGTTTCCATTATTGATTTTTACACATTTTGTTTGTTTGTAATATGTATCCATGGACTCCTTGATGTCCGCAAATAAATAAATCGTTTTTTCTTTATTATGAAGAAACTACTGAAAATAAGTACATCAACCCTTACATCAGTGTAATCAGAAAAGAAAAACCTTTCCATTTGGGTTATATTGAACTATGGTTTCTATTTAAAAAAAGTGATGTTATGTTTGTAGCTTGAAAACCCATTTCCAATTAAAATTGTCATATACGCTATTGAATTCTACGTAAAAAGTTACCTTACAAGCAGTTTTTATTTTCTCTATAGGTTAAACCGTTAAAAAGTTATTAGCGTTTGAAGAAAATGGCAAATTTCAGTTTTTTTCAAATATATAAAAAAGTTGAGCATCTAGGTGAGTTTTCAAAAAAGTATCATACTACTCGTAAATTTCTCTTTAACTTTGCTAATTTAACCAATATTGTATCTTCTATAATAAAAAAGTTACCCATATACGGAGATGGATTGTGGGCACCCTGTATATATATATATATATATATATATATATATATATATATTTGTGGATTCAAAGGGTTAAATCAGTGGAAAACAATAAAATTTCAACAACCCTGTATATAGAAAGGAACAATTTATTAACGCGGAAAATTAGTTTGTCATTTAGGGAAAATGAACAAGTATTGGCGTATTTTTATAATTAATAATTAATATGTTAAAATTACATAGAGAAAAAAACAGTTTTAAAGCAAATAGAAGTTCAAGGATACGCATAATTAATTTTAATTAATTTTAATCCAACACGTATAAGCATAAGGGAACGCTTTGCGTAACATAATCATTAATCCCAAGGCAATTGTAGTCGTTGTAAAAGCAAACGTCAGTTTTATTAGATACGGGGAAAAATAAAGTCTAGGAATTGTTATGTTAAACGGTCGATAATTAACAGAAATACTTGCGTTTTAAAAGGTTACGTTCGACGAAGTCGAGAGCATGTTAAGATAGGATTTCATAGAAAATATTTTCAACCGTCAGTTTGGTATAAACAACAAGGCTAACAAACATCTTAAAGAGCGGGGGAAATGCACAATCGGTTATATACAACAGATAGAGACAGATATAAAAGCGTTGGGATTAAAATGCACGTACCGTATACACGTGGAGTTGAGATAAGCTGTCATCAATACCGATTTTCTGTAGCTCACGTGGGGTTTTGAACGAGACAGCAGACATGCATAAGACAAAGATAAATATAGCTTAGGCGGGGTTTGTGACGAGAGATAATTTTATCATTGGTTAAAAACAGACAGTTTTCCAGACTTATGCACACGCGACAGTTGAAAGCGGATTTGGATAAACGGCACGTAGACCAAAGCGAATTTTACGAATTTCGAGACGGCTATATTCAAAATTTTTAGAATTAGATTTGAAATTAAGCTTTTCGCTGGAAGTGCGTCCACTAGAGAGGTTTTTAAAAAGATATAAGTACCCTAGCTACATTATTAACGTTCTCTCTTTTTCTTCACTTCGCTGCTATTTTACTTTACTTCGATAAAGTACTGAATGCCGACCACCATAACAGTAAAGCTTTCTCTGAGTATTTTATGTGATTATAATACCGTAAATATAGTGATTGAAAGTGTAAAACAGTAGTAGCGGACATCTAATTATTGACGTAAAGTACGAGTAGTGCATTTTAAATTAATAAAGATCCGGCTACTACAGAACAAAGCACAAAAATCAATAAATGGAAGCATGATATATGTGGGGTGACCATCACAAATAATCAAGTTTGTATGCATTATATATGGAATGGTACTGTGAGACGAGGCGCATAGCTCGCAGATGTGGTAGATGGTGGAAGCCTGTGAATCCGCTGAGTAGCACGGTGAATGGAAACGAAGCCGAGGTGCTCTGGCAATCATTTTTCGACGGAAAGGAATCCTGAAGAATTCTCCAGGTAATTTATTTGAAATTTCTGTTGTTTGATAAACATTTGTGAAATTTTGTGCTGTGTAGTTTACTTTTTTTGGGGCATATTTATGGTTGTAGAAACTTATTGAAGAACATACATGTACTGATAATCTATAGGAACACTGTGGCACGATTTAAATAAAATTAAATAAAAACCCTTAACCACAATAAATATTTAAATTACTAAATACGTATTTCGACCACTATGTGGCCATCATCAGTAGAAAAAAGAAAAAAGAAAAAAAAAAAAAGAAAAAGGCTGTTGTTATGGAACACTTCAGAGGATATTCTCCTCACCACTTAGGCTGAAGTGAACCTTCCCAACCTATAATTTACTATATTGTTGCTTTAAACACTATCGAGGATATTCTCCTCACCCGCAGGCTAGTGTTCTCAACAACAAACAAGTGTGTGAATTGCTGACAATTCACTTGTTTGTTGTTGAGAACAATAGCCTGCGGGTGAGGAGAATATCCTCGATAGTGTTTAAAGCAACAATATAGTAAATTATAGGTTGGGAAGGTTCACTTTAGCCTAAGTGGTGAGGAGAATATCCTCTGAAGTGTTCCAGAACAACAGCCTTTTTTTTTTTTGTTTTTCTTTTTTCTACTGATGATGGCCACATAGTGGTCGAAATACGTATTTAGTAATTTAAATATTTATTGTGGTTAAGGGTTTTTATTTAATTTTATATACATGTACTGGACAATTTATTGAGGTTAAATATTGAGAAGGGGTGTATTTAAAACATCCAAAATTTTATTCAGGATATAAATTGAATTGTAAAGCGTAAACGGGTCTATAGATTTTGTTTTAATTTATGCAAGATGTAAAAGGCATATACAAACTAAAATGGGTTATTATGAGCTCACCATACTCCAGTGTGCAGTCAATTTAGGGTAACATGTGGGGCCCATCTACTCATATTTAATTAAATTTGTTTGAAAATAATTAGAAAAATCAAGGACTTTAAAAACATACCATATTTTGAGTTTTATAATTAGTGTATCAAACTGTTTTTAGCACATGTGAATATAATTTATCTGTTAATAGCTGTAAATAAAAAGTTGTACGATTGTTGTATTAGTTGGTAATTTTATTGAATGGTGTGCGCGTGTGAAAGAAGTATGGTTATAAATTTAGGTATTTGAGAAGAGGAACAGCTGAGCTAGCCAGGGAAGCTGAAGGAGTGTGAAAGCGAAATAAAAAGATAAGGAATAAGGTAATCTGAGGTTCCCCGTAAATTTTATGTTGGCCCAAGGAGGGGCTCGAATGTTTTTAAAAATTTTACGGCAATTTTATTACGCCCAATTCGTGGGGCTCGTATGATTTAGGTGAAGGACCGATGTTAAAGCTTTGTCCCAGCTTTATTCACGAATTTTTCCCGACTTCCACGGCAATTTTATGACGACCCAAACGTGAAGCTCAAGCTCCAAATAAAATTTAAGTTTTATTTCAGGGAACTGGCGAGCTGAGAGAGAGAGTGTGTGTATATGGTATAAATTTAGAAATAATTTTGAGTGTGTGGGAGTGATTTGAACGTATGCAGAGAAAGGAGTGGTTAAGAAGCCAAGGAGTGGAAATTGGAAGTGACGATAGTGTTTTATTTGATAAAGCAGGAAAAATGGAGGAAGCTGGAGGTAGTAGGAATCAGTCGAAAACGGAATCGGGTGACTAAGGAAATAAGATGATCATCAGAATGTTAGAGAGAATGAGTGAAGAATCAAATAGGAAATTTGAACAAATGCCGAATCGAATAGAAAGTATGAGCAAATTAGTCAGAAAATTGATAATTCGACGAAATAATTTTCAGAATTCAAAAACAGCTTGACGGGGGAAGTAGAAAATAGGGTAGATAAAAATGAGCATGATATTAGAGGTTTATGTCAGGAAATGGGACAATTACGGACAGAAGTGGGGAACTTCTGTTAAAATGACTGAGGTGATGGACTCGTGGAAGGATCAGTTAGGTAGGGTAAAGAGAGAAGTGAGCGGGATTAAACAAAATGTAGCAACTTTGATAGGGGATGGTCCCAGATTCGTAACAGGGAATATGTCGCTGGATCAACAAATGAAATTCTATGGGGATAGTAGGGTAAATCCTCAGATATTTATTAATAACATTAGAGATTTGGTTAGTAATTTGTATGATAAACAGGCGAAACTTAATATTGTTAAAGCGTTGCTGAAAGACCATGCTGAAGCTTGGTATAACTTAATAGGACAGGAAATTGACACGTACAATGACTTTGAGGACCAATTTCTATAACATTATTTGAGTTACCACCGACAGGACCAAGTACGAGACGATTTAATTACGGAAAAATTTAAAGGGGAGTTAGCAGGAAGTATGGAGCAATATGCTACACGGAAGTATAACATAGCAAAACAGTTAAATCCACCATTGACGGACAGACAGATAATCAAGTATCTATCACGACATTTCGTAGCGTTGCAAAACATTGTAGACAGGGAGATGTTTTTGGAATACCTGCAAAAGTATGATGATGTATGCAGTGGACGACCTCGGGAACACAGGGAACGACAAGTAAACGCGGTACGATTCGATAACAGACGAGACAACTACACAAGACGGGGGACAAATTTTGGATATAATAGACAAAATTGGGAACCTAGACGGACGTTTTTCAGAAGTAACAGTGTAGGTAGGGGACCTGCACCTAGACAAGGGGTGACAAGACAAAACAGTTCACCAGACATGAGGGGGACAACGACGAATAATAGGGAAAATGATAACACTAACTGGGTAGTCACACCACGGACATATGCTGAGGTAGTAGCGAGACCTGGACCAAGCAGGGAGACCAGACTGGGACAGGATTTTTAGACAAGGACAAACCACTAGACATCACTGTGTACAAGTATGAACATCCGAAGGAATTTTTAAAGATAGAGGAAGAAGTGGAGCCAGAAATAACAGAAAAATTATGTTTGCCCATGATTGATATTAAAATTTTTGAAAAAAATTTAGGAGCGTTATCAGATTCAGAAGCTGAGGCTAGTTTAGTAGCGGAGGAATTCGTCAATAAAATTAAGGATAAAGTGTGTGACAGGATAATGCCAATAAAAAGAAGTTACCTGGTTGCGCCGAATAAAAAGCGATTAGTTGTTGTCAATAGTGTAGTTATTTTAAAAGTAGAGTTAAGTTCAGTAAGCTGTGAGCAGGAATTTATAATTGTACCTGGGTTAAAGTTTAGAGAGATATTGCTAGGATTAGGGATAGGATATTGCCCCGGAAGGCAAGTTATAATGTCACAGAGGATAACGTGGTGTTATGTATTAATAGTATAGAGATAGATGAGGAAGAGGTGAAAGAGATCGACACAGGTGAATATAATGAGTAAAAGTCAGAAGAGGTACAATTGGTAGTGAACGAAGAGCCTGAACAAGTAGAGATAGAGTCGAGTTCAGCAATGTTAATGAATAAAAAGTCAGAATTAATAAGAGTGGAAGCGAAAACAACATTAGGTTACACACAAGAGTTACAAGTAGGCCTAAGTGAGTTAAGTGGCAAAGATAATTTTGGTAATTTGAATTTAGGAGATTTTTACGGGGTGAATATAGTACATAAAGAGTCTAGAAGAGATGAAGAGTTTTCTTTAGTGGGAAAAGATGAAGATGTTGAGGTTGTATCGTTTGGTTTGTCCGAAAAAAGGGAATAATAATAAATAAGAAACAGACAAGTCTAGGGACTGAAGAAGAAATATTTAAGAGTCAGGATAATAGGGATACTTTTATTTTATGTGAAGTAACAGGGATGATAAGTATAGGGATAGAAGGAGGAAAAATAGGGATGAAGTGTATTAGGATTGTTAGAAAAACGACATGGAGGTTCAAGAAAAGAGTCCGATTTAAATAAAGAGACATGTTAATCAATAAAAATATAGTAGGGTAGAATTTAAATAGATAGAGATAGAAATAGGTGTATATAGAAAAGTAGAAGTAGGAATAGGATAAATAAGGGAAGACAATTAGAGATAGAGATAGGTGTATATAGAAAAATATAATTAGGTATAGGATAAATATGGGAAGATAGTTAAATGTAGATATAGAATTAGGTGTGTATAGTTAGGTTAATAAATAGATAGTGATAGTAGTAGGTAAGGTTGAAAATATAACAATTGGACATGAATAGAAGAAAATTAAATAAAAGTGAAAATAGGTAGAAAAATATAAAAGTGAGGTACTTAAAGAGTCGATAAATGCCAAAAGGGAGAAAAGGGAAATAGACAGAAATAGAGGGCGAAGAGTTAATAATTGATAGAAATAGTTAGTTAGAAGGTAGTGATAGGTGTGAATAGTTAGTGTTACGTCATCATCGAACAATTCGGTATTTTGTTACAATAAATACCGTCAGTGCGTGCATCCTACAGTTGTCAGTGAAACATATATACCGGCAGTGAGTGCGTGAAGTGACAGTCGTACTCGAGCCTTTACAGAAGCAAGTCGCATTCGAACCCTTGCAGAAGCCGGTTGTATTTAGAGCTTTGAAAGCGAGACCGACACCATTCGTGCGTGTTACTGGTTCTCCGTCGAAAGCTTTTGTGCGTGAACGTTTTTTACTGCCCACAGCGGCACAGGATAAAAGGTATTTATACCCTTTATTAAGTAGTTTGGTGTAGTTGTTTTTTTAGTTATTACATAACCGCTTCACTGCTATCGTTATTGCTTGCAAAACGCAATTGGTCCTGCCCTGTAATTAGCATATCTTTATCAATTTATATCACTCCTCCCCCCCATCAATCATTGGTCTTAATTCGATCCGCATTCACCAGTTCTATGGTATTCGCATGTCCTAAATTAAATATTATTTTGCATTCCAGCGAGTTTTTTAATTAATTAATGATTTAGCTTTAAATGTGTAAATATTATTTATACTGTCTTTAGATTAAGCGATTTCGCCGTAATTGAAAACAGCAAGCGTTTTAATTACAAAACAAATCCATAATATAAAATTTGTTAGTTTTCAGTTTTAAATTTATTTTAGCGGTATAAAGCACAGCAACCTGAAAATTATAGTCGCCTTATACTTCTTAAACAAAAAAGGAAAGGGATTTGCTTTGTATTTAAAAGCTATTGTACGTTTTGTATCACAACCTTTTCAGTCGGTTTGCGGTAAAATATTGAACATCTGCAAAGGGTAATAGAATGTAAAAGCTGAACGCTTCTTGCAAACACGTTAAGCTGCATCTTTCAGCAAATACGTTAAAACCACGTTTCTGTGAGCTTTGAAGTAAAGGCCGACCGTAACCGCCCGGGTTGTTAAGCTGTAAATCTTATCTTCACGCTTTGTTTGACAAACCGGTAGGTTTTCGACGTCTCGTTTTAAGACCCACATTGCAAGCTAATGGTCATAAAACGTGATTTATTGGTTTATACGCTGTCTTACCTTTTCGTGCTTTGAACAAACTCATAATATTTTAATATTTCTCAGTGTACATCTTGAGCGGTACCGCTTTACAACATTTTATTGTAGGCCTTTCACAATAACAGTCACTATGGCTCCGAAGAAGGCACATGTAGTAGAACTAGAATTACTGAAAACACGTATTATAGAAATGTTTGAGCTTTGTAATACTATACAAAGTGACCCAAGTTTAAAAACGTTGTTCCTTATTCAAACAAGGAGAGTAACTGACCTTTATACAAATTTCAACAAAATTTTAATTGCTGTCTTAGCTTCGTGTGACGAGGTAGAATCATTAACTTACAACGCTGTACGGAAGGAAGTAGATTCCGCTTATTTTTGCATACTGCTGCATCTCGAAACGATGCAAGAAATGAAAGCACCACAAATCATCGAAAATGCTCCAAGCAGCACGGTATCAAAATTGGTACCGTTAAAGCTCCCGCTCTTTAAGAATGAGGTAACTGAGTTCGCATCTTTCATCGATTTATTTGACAGTCTGGTCTATAATAACGCGTCACTCACCAATATCGAAAAATTAAATCACCTTATTAATTGTTGTAGCGGGGAGTCTTTAAGAATCGTTAAATCTGTACCCATTTCGGGGGATAATTTTATTATTTCCTATAACGCCTTGCGTGAGCGATTTAGCAACCCACGTTTATTGGCAACTTTGCATTGGAAAGCAATGAAAGACTTTCCACCTTTAAAATCAGAAGACCCTAAGAAACTTAGGGCACTTATTGATTGTTTTTCAGAGAACCTTGCTGTTCTAACTAACTTAAAGTTTCCCACTGAACATTGGAACTTTATTCTAGTCGATTTGCTTTTAGAAAAACTCGATCCGTTCACTAGAAAACGCTTCGAACTCCAATCGGATCCGAAACAAATACCCAATTTCGAGGATTTGAGATATTTTTTAACTCAACAATGCGCAGCGTTGGAAACCTTTTCTTCAACCGCACCTGTTTCTTATTCGACGACTGTCCATACATCTCACACATCAGTGCCTAAGAAATCCTCAGCGTTTCAATTTAAACCAAGAGTTTCTTCTAACGTAGTTTCACTGGATACACCAAGTAGCTCCAGTGACACAAATAATTCATTTTCGCACCATTGTCCTTCTTGCAAGGGCAATCACTTAATTTATAGATGTCAATCGTTTCTAAAGAAAACTCCGACAGAGCGTTTCGACATTGTCAAACGCTTACGCCTTTGTTTAAATTGCTTACGAACAGACCATGCGTCCATGCAATGCAAATCTTATAATTCCTGTCGAACTTGCGCCAAGCCGCATCATACCTTGCTACATTTTGAACCGCAACCTGCTTCTAGCCGTTCAGCTGAACCGATCGCTACACCTATGCATAAAAATGCCAATAGGACGCAGTCAGCCTCTCCTATTCCGGCAAATGTTTTGTCTTCACAGACGAATCCAAATTTTGGGGTTACTGTCTTACTCTCCACTGCTGTTGTGGAAGTTCAAGATCGGTCTGGTAGATACAAACCGATCAGGGTACTCTTAGACCCTGGCTCCCAAGCTAGCTTTATTCGAGACGATTGCGTGAGCAAACTTTGGCTTCCACGCATACGTTTTATGGATACGATTTATGGACTTGGACAGACAACTTCAGCAGTCAATAGGGGTGCCGTCAGCTGCACCATTCGCTCTATGTTAGACTCTGAAAAATCTCTAGAAGTCACAACTTTTGTGCTTTCGTCAATATCTGGCAAATTACCCAGCGTTGAAGTTCCTAATAATTGGGAACACTTATGCGGCCTGCACTTTGCAGACCCGACCTGGAACTCTCCAGGAACTATTGACATGCTCCTTGGAGCAGATGTTTATCCGTTCATCATCAATGGCGGTGTTATACATGGCAAATTTCTTCAGCCTGCCGCCATAAATACAATTTTTGGTTGGACTATTATTGGTCCCACAAAAGCTTGCAGTCTGATACTGTCCAAACATTTTTACTTCTGTAGAAGATCCTATCGACCAGACCCTAAGGCGGTTTTGGGAGATAGAAGAGTTGCCATCAAGCCTTATACTTCTCCAGAAGAAGAAAAGGCAGATTTGATTTTGAAAACACGTTTTCTCGTGACCCTAGCGGTCGTTTTATTGTTGCATTACCGTTCAACGATACTTTGCCCGTTTTTGATAATTGCTTTGAGATGGCTAAAAAGAGACTATTTTCGTTGGAGCGCAAATTGCATGCTCAACCGGAGCTACGCGCCCAATACAACAATTTCATGCAGGACTATCTTGATGCGGGTCATATGGCATTACTCGAATCTCCGCCCGTTCGGAACGATAATTATTTTTTACCCCATCACCCTGTGTTTAAAGAAGAAGGTCATACTTCTAAAATTCGTGTGGTTTTTGACGCCTCTGCAAAGGCTAAAAACAATGTGTCACTTAATGACACTCAATTGGCTGGACCTAGTCTCCAAAATGACATTTCGTCAATCTTACTTAAATTTCGCTCTCATCGTTTCGTTTTTACTTGTGATGTTCGCCAAATGTATCGACAAATTTTGGTTACCGAAGAACATCGAAAGTTTCAGTTAATTGTTTGGCGGTTCTCCGCAGAAGAACCCATTCAGACTTATCAGCTTAATACAGTGACCTATGGTATTAAGTCATCGCCTTATCTAGCATTAAAAACTCTTCAGCAATTAGCCATTGACGAAGGCAAAAGGTTTCCGTTAGCCGCTGAGGCTATACGGTCAAATCTATATATTGATGATTTCGTCGCCGGTGGAGATTCTATACAATCGGCCCGCGAAATTAAAGATCAACTTATCCGACTTTTACATTTGGCTGGTTTTGAACTTCGAAAATGGAGTTCTAATTCAGTTTCTATTTTGGAAGGCATTCCGTCAGATTTTGCCAATATACTTCTCTCGATTTCGATTCTGACGAATCAATAAAAATATTAGGTCTTCAATGGTCACCTACAGAAGATATTTTCTCATTTCGGGTTAAACCATTAAACCCAATATGTACAAAGCGCAACATACTTTCACAAGTTGCCAGAATATATGATCCATTAGGGTTTTAGCACCACTAACACTTTTGCAAAACGCCTAATCCAGCATCTGTGGATGTTAGGTTTAAATTGGGATGACATCCCACCAGCAGACATTTCGTCTCAATGGCAGCAATACCAAGAAGAGTTGCCGTTATTATCGTCATTAAAGTTACCACGTTGTTTACCCCCTTCGGATCCTTTTACTTGTCATTTGCATGGGTTTTGCGATGCTAGCGAGGTAGGGTATGCAGCGGTAGTGTATTTTCAGTTTATAAATCAAACTACTGGAGAAATAACTGTACAATTTGTAACCCCTAAAACGAAAGTAGCTCCAATTAAGCGCATTTCAATTCCACGTTTGGAATTATGTGCCGCCATTTTATTAACCGATTTACTTTCTTTTACCATTCGGTCTTATCAAGGCTGGATTGAAATCTCCGATGTTTCAGCGTGGAGTGATTCTACAATCGCTCTCACTTGGATACGTTCTTTACCTTTTCGTTGGAAAACTTTTATGGCAAACCGTGTTAGCCACATTCAAGAAATCATTGCACCTAGCCGATGGTTTTATATTAAATCTTCGCATAATCCGGCTGATCCTGCATCTCGGGGATTAATGCCAATCGCGGTTATTTCATGTTCGCTATGGTGGGCGAGGCCTGAATGGCTTCACTACCCTAGTGACACGTGGCCGCCTCAACCAACATTGTCAACCTCAATTGCTGAGGTAACTACGGAAAAGAAGATCCTAACATTTGTCGCTCAAACAGATCCAAACGTCATTGACATTTTACTAAGTCGCTTTTCATCGTTATATAAAATCCAAGGCATCGTGGCTTACATTTATAGATTTTCTAAACCCATGGCTCAACGTCATACGGGTCCCTTAACAGACATTGAACTACACAAGGCTCTCATGATTATCGTTCGGCATGTACAAGATGTTACATTTTTAAAGGAAATAGCTTCGATTAAGGCAAACCGTAAATTACCTAAAGGCTTGCGAAAACTTTCTCCATTTGTTGATCCACAAAACATCTTAAGAGTAGGTGGGCGCTTGACACATTCTTCGCTTTCCTATTTCGAAAAGTTTCCTGCGTTATTGCCTCAGCGGCACCGATTAACCGAACTTATCATTCGGTCAACTCATGAAAGGTATTGCCATCCCGGTGTTAATACCACAGCGTATCTTATCCAACAGAATTTCTGGATCCTTTCTATTAAAAATTCAATCCGAAGTTATTTATCATCATGTCATAGATGTTTTCGTACCAAACCGGTCCTGGTAACTCCTCCTATGGAGACCTACCGGCAGCACGTATTACCCAAATCAAACCGTTCAGTATTGTTGGTGTTGATTTTGCTGGCCCTCTTTTAATAAAGGCTAACCGCCTACGAGGCTCTAAATCTCTTAAGGCCTATATTTGTATTTTTGTTTGTTTTGCCACTAAGGCCGCACATATTGAACTTGTTTCGGATTTGTCGGCAGACGCGTTTCTTGCTGCTTTGCGACGATTTATAGCACGGCGAGGACGCTGTTCTCAAATATTTAGTGGTTGCGGTACTAATTTTGTAGGTGCCTATCGTCAGCTTACGAGTTATCTGCATAGTGCAGTAACCTCAGAAAGGATAAAGTGGTCGTTTAATCCACCTAGCGCCCCTCACTTCGGTGGCTTGTGGGAAAGCGGTGTTAAGTCGGTAAAGACACACCTAGCTCGCGTAATCGGCGAACGAAAACTTACTTTTGAGGAACTTTACACAGTTCTTACGAAAATTGAATCTGTTCTAAATTCAAGGCCACTCTGCGCTTTGAGTTCGGATCCAAATGACTTGCGTTGCCTAACACCAGGTCATTTCCTAACTATGGAACCTCTTTCTGCACCACCAGATGAGGACCATTCAACCAACGTTTTACCATTAAAGAGCAGGTGGAAACTCCTGCAAAAACTCCACCAAGATTTTTGGGCTCGCTGGAGCCATGAGTACTTACATACTCTGAATCAAAGGGTTAAATGGCACTTTAAGGTAGGTGTCCGACAAGTTGAAAAGGACACTATTGTCCTCATCAAGGACGACCAGCTTTCTCCACTTCAATGGAAGTTTGGTCGTATTATTAATACCTTTCCCGGTGCGGACGGTATTATACGTGTCGCTGAAATCAAAACGGCACATGGCACATTAAAACGACCTTTGGTCAAACTAGCGCCGCTACCGGTATTTTAATTTTATTTTATGTTTAGATGTATATACACATTTTTACATGTATAGTAGTATATTATTTTACATATTTGCTTATTTACATATATATTTTTATTTTTTGCATAGTTGGTAATATCGCTCGCTGTAGTGCACCACCCTATCGTTCGTTACCTGTTTTCCTAGCAAGGTCAAATCCCATGTGATTTCCTTCACTCAACCTACTTCCCTCCTTTTCAAAATTCTATGAATTTGGTGGGCGGTATTTTACGTCATCATCGAACAATTCGGTATTTTGTGACAATAAATACCGTCAGTGCGTGCATCCTACAGTTGTCAGTGAAACATATATACCGGCAGTGAGTGCGTGAAGTGACAGTCGTACTCGAGCCTTTACAGAAGCAAGTCGCATTCGAACCCTTGCAGAAGCCGGTTGTATTTAGAGCTTTGAAAGCGAAACCGACACCATTCGTGCGTGTTACTGGTTCTCCGTCGAAAGCTTTTGTGCGTGAACGTTTTTTACTGCCCACAGCGGCACAGGATAAAAGGTATTTATACCCTTTATTAAGTAGTTTGGTGTAGTTGTTTTTTTAGTTATTACATAACCGCTCCACTGCTATCGTTATTGCTTGCAAAAAAGCATTTGGTCCTTCCCTGTAATTAGCATATCTTTATCAATTTATATCACTCC
The DNA here is from genome assembly GCA_036346225.1 of Platerodrilus igneus. Classification (NCBI taxonomy): domain Eukaryota; kingdom Metazoa; phylum Arthropoda; class Insecta; order Coleoptera; family Lycidae; genus Platerodrilus; species Platerodrilus igneus. The sequence goes on from JARFIW010001235.1 coordinate 903,976, forward strand.
TCCCCCCCATCAATCAGTTAGTTATAAATAAAGATAGGTGTAGATAGATAGAAATAATTAGAGATAGATAGAAGTAGAAATAGGTAGATAAGTAGTGATAGGTTGAATAAATAGGTATAGGTAGTGTTAGGTGAGTAGATAAGTATTTAGAAATATCATGTAAGATTAGATGGTAGGAATTAGTATATTTAAATTCAAGAAAACGTTGGTGATTTTTCTTCGAACTGAAATAGGGGGATTATGTTGTGGATTCAATGAGTTAAATCAGTGGGAAACAATAAAATTTCAACAACCCTGTATATAGAAAAGAACAATTTATTTACGCGGAAAATTAATTTAATTTATTTAGGGAAAACGGACAAGGATTAACGTATTTTTATAATTAATAATTGGAATGTTAAAATTACATAAAGAAAAAACAGTTTTAAAGCAAATAGAAGTTCAAGGATACGCATAATTAATTTTAATTTATTTTAATCCAACACGTATAAGCATAAGGGAACATGCTTGCGTAACAAAATCAATAATCCCAAGGCAATTGTAGTCGTTGTAAAAGCAAACGTCAGTTTTATCAGATACGGAGAAATATAAAGTCTAGGAATTGTTATATTAAACGGTTGATAATTAACAGAAACACCTGCGTTTTAAAAGGTTACGTTTGACGAAGTCGAGAGCATGTTGAGATAGGATTTCATAGAAAATATTTTCAACCGTCAGTTTGGTATAAACAACAAGGCTAACAAACATCTTAAAGAGCGAGGAAAATGCACAATCGGTTATATACAACAGATAGAGACAGATATAAAAGCGTTGGGATTAAAGTGCACGTACCGTATACACGTGGAGTTGAGATAAGCTGTCATCAATATCGATTTTCTGTAACTCACGTGGGGTTTTCAACAAGGCAGTAGACATGCATAAGACAGAGATAAATATAGTATAAGCGGGGTTTGTGACGACAGAGAATTTTATTATTGGTTAAAAACAGTTTTCCAAACGTAGCACACGCGACAGTTAAAAGCGAATTTGGATATACGGCAAGTAGATCGAAGTGAATTTTACGAATTTCGAGACGGTTATGTTCAAAATTTTTAGAATTAGATTTGAAAATAAGCTTTTCGCTGGAAGTGCGTCCACTAGAAGGGTTTTTAGAAAGATATAAATACCCTAGCTACATCATTAACGTTCTCCCTTTTTCTTCTCTTCGCTGCTATTTTGCTTTACTTGGATAAAGTACTGAATGCCGACCACCATAACAGTAAAGCTTTCTGTGAGTATTTTATGTGATTATATACCCGTAAATATAGTGGTTGAAAGTGTAAAACAGTAGTAGCAGCGGACATATAATTATTGACGTGAAGTACGAGTAGTGCATTTTAAATTAATGAAGGTCCGGCTACTACAATACAAAGCACGAAAATCAATAAATGGAAGCATGATATATATGGGGTGAGCATCACAAATAATCAAGTTTGTATGCATAATACATGGAATAGTACTGTGAGACGAGGCGCATAGCTCGCAGATGTGGTAGATGGTGGAGGCCTGTGGGTCCGCTGAGTAGCACGGTGAATGGAAACGAAGTCGTGGTGTTCTGGCAATCATCTTCGACGGAAAGGAAGTCTGAAGAATTCTCCAGTTAATTTATTTGAAATTTCTGTTGTTTGATAAACATTGGTGAAATTTTGTGCTGTGTAGTTTACTTTTTTTGGGGCATATTTATGGTTGTAGAAACTTATTGAAGAACATACATGTACTGGACAATTTATTGAGGTTAAATATTGAGAATGGGTGTATTTCAAACATCCAAAATTTTATTCAGGATATAAATTGAATTGTAAAGCGTAAACGGGTCTATAGATTTTGTTTTAATTTATGCAAGCTGTAAAAGGCATATACAAACTAAACTGGGTTATTATGAGCTCACCATACTCCAGTGTGCAGTCAATTTAGGATAACTTGTGGAGCCCATCTACTCATCTCATATTTAATTAAATTTGTTTGAAAATAATTAGAAATATCAAGGACTTTAAAAACATATCATATTTTGAGTTTTATAATTAGTGTATCAAACTGTTTTTAACACATGTAAATATAATTTATCTGTTAATAGCTGTAAATAAAAAGTTGTATGATTGTTGTATTATTTGGTAATTTTATTGAATGGTGTGCGAGTGTGAAAGAGGTATGTTTGTAAATTTAGGTATTCGAGAAGAGGCACAGCTGAGCTAGCCAGGGAAGCTAAAGGAGCTTGCAGGCGAAATATAAGGGTAAGGAATCTTTTTTTGAAATTTTTGAATTTTTCTGAGGTGTCACGGAAATTTTATGTGGGCCCAAGGAAGGGCACGAATGTTTTTAAAAGTTCCACTGTAATATATATATATATATATACTTATATACTTATATACTTATATATATATATATATATATTGCCGTGGTTGTCCGTTCTAATTTAGTGCTCTTTCAAAAACATTCGAGCCCCACGTTGGGCCGTCATAAATTGCCGTGGAACTTCGCTCAACAAAAATATATTCGAAAATTGTATTAAATTTTCAAATTCGAAAATAGAAAGATTCTCAAAAATTAAATAATTAAAAAAAAATTTTCTTACCTGTTTTCCTCTCTTCCTTGGTTGAATTGCCAATTTTCTGCACCTGCTTCCGGCTAGCTCATTTGGACCTCCTCTTGGGTATCTAGATTCACTCTCATATTCTCAATCATACACACACAGTTGCAATAAAACCACAAAATACAACCAACATACAATCATTTATTTATTACTATTTACAAATGAAATTCAATATTGTCCATATTTCATTGATTACGTTTCACTTCAGTAAATCTTCTTTTGTAATGTCCTGTATTTTATTTTAAAATCATCAAACACATAAAATGTACCCGAGTATATGGGCCTTGAATAATACCTTCTCTAAAATTCCTTCTTTATAATTTTTTTTTGTTTTTTAATCTAAGTAAACTCTGGGGTAGGGTGAGCTCATGATAACCCAGCTAATTATGCATAATGTATGCCCTTCTACTTTGCATACCCTTACAACAAATAAAAAAAACAAAGCCATGTACTCTTCACAAAAATTTCACGTTCTGATGGAACGTTAAAAAGCATTCTAGACACCTTCAAATTTCTAGTTAAATACCATAATAAAGTTATTTACACGTATTATGTTCAATACGTAAATAATCCACACTACCTTGAAAATCACTTTCATACGTCACCCAATATTCACAGTTTATAAGAATCACCATTTCAAATCGTTACCTGGTAGTTTCTAGGAGATCTCGGTTCTGTGGACGATGCCATGTATTTCTTCTATCTGTTCTGTAGGCCGTTTCTAGCTGTTACTAGACGAACTCCATCTAAGCCGATCCGCCAACGCCGCCTAAACGGTGTAATCCAATTCCAAATCCAATTTAAACATACGTCTTTCACAATTATTTGCTGTGAACTACGTTACTTAACGTCCCGACACGAGTTGGTTAAAATTATAGGTGATACCTCAATTAAAAAATGTAATCTCGCCACACTAACCGCGTACTAATTAAGAGGCTACCACCATACAATATAATTTAAATGATTTTATAATACTTACAACTCGTGATACTTTCATACGTCGCTTGGAACGATCGAAATATTAAGGACACGAAGTTAAAAGAGAAGAGAGCCTTGCTACCTCTTTATAGTACTTATACTCTTCGAAGGTAACCTCTCCATACCCTCCTAACGCGAAATCCTTTAATTAAAATTACAATTGTGCACTCAACCGGTTTTTAATCCCGCGAATTTCAGCACGTCGTTATGCTATTTTCTGAAAATTAATAGTAGAGGATATACCTTCCTTCTGGGCCACTTCGATCCTCACTCGATCGATCCCCCCACCCTGCCTTCTAGTTCGCAGTTGTTGAGGTGGTGTGCCTTGTAAATTCTGACGATCCTCAAGACACTTCTGGCGCACACCGTTTCTCACTGGATCGCCACCCCCCTCCTACACCTTTCTGCTTGCCTACTAGTTGTAGGGTGTTGGAGGGGTAAGGGAGTCTTATGACAATTCTCATGACTCATTCGAATTCTTCATTATGTTTATCGGCTTTGCGGGTGTCCTATTCAGCATTTTGCAGACCAGAAAATTTTTAACGATTACGGATATATAGGCAGATATAATTGTGAAATTACATAGGATTATTTAGCACTATTAATTTAATATTTAAATTTTACTTTTTAACATATATCATTTTTAATATTAGACTAGTGTAAGTATGTTCTTAAATTTTAGAATTAAGTTGACTCCATAATTGGACTTGTATACCTATGTCTGTGGAGACTTTATTAATAAATGAAATGAATGAAATTATGTTTATCGGCATTTTGCGGTCTAGAAAAATTTTTTTGACGATCCTCATGACTCGTATGAATTCTTCATTATGTTTATCGGCTTTGCGGGTGCCCCATTCGGAATTCTAAGGATTAGAAAAAATTTTAAAAATTTTTAAATCGAGTGAACATATGTCCTAGGGTTTAAAAATCAACTCGAAATTATATAACATAGATATGGGGAAAAGTTTTTGGCATCGTAGTAGGCCTAATACTTACACGGTGTAATGAGATCGTACTCTTCCTCCATGTACTTGTTGGCTGCAGCGCAACGTTCCGTATGGGCGGGCGGACCGGTTGCACGGGCGGGCGGGCGGACGAATACGGATGAACGTGCGGACGGGCTGTTGGGCGGACGGGTGGATGGACGGACGGGCGGGGATGAACTATTTAGTATAAACGACTGCTTTTGAAATTTTTGAATTAGTCTTAGCTGTATATTTGAAAGATGTACACCAAGCAATCTTTAGAGAAAGCAATTAGTGAAATTCGGAAAGGTGTGTTAAATACGCGTAAAGCTAGTAGGTTGTATAATGTGCCTAGAACAACGCTACGGGATCACCTCTATAAACTTGGTGCTCGAAATAAAAGTAGAGAATCAAATATCCCGGTGGAAGCTGCACAACAAAAAGTTAAAATACCCATACAAAACTTTGATTCATATACCACTTCTAGTGCAAAGGAAGTTGGTAAACATGGACCTTTGTTCCCATCCAATATAAGGGCAATATTTGCTGGACCATCGAGTTGTGGAAAAACCAACGCTCTAGTATCTCTCATTTTACATGAGAATGGACTTACATTCCAAAACGTCTATGTGTTTTCTAAAAGTTTATATCAGCCAAAGTATGAACTGTTAAGAAAGTTATTTGAACCCTTAAAGACGGATATTGGTTACTACGAATTTGGGAATTATAAATATTTGATTAGGCCAGAGGATGCAAAAGAAGATTCGATTATTGTCTTTGATGATATTCATGCAAACGAACAAAACAAGATCGCACAGTTTTTCTCTTTTGGTAGACATAAGAGTATTGATTCCTTTTACTTATGTCAAACGTATGCCAGCACAGTAAAGCACGGACTTAGAGATAACGCTAATGTTATTTCAATATGGAAACAGGATGATGCAAATCTTTGGCATATCTTTCTAAATCATGTTGGCAGTGATATGCCCTTTATAAAGTTTAAAGAAATTTGTCAGCGATGCTGGAATGGTGGTGACTCGAAATATAGTTTTATTACTATTGTAAAAGATTTTGATTTGGGTAAGGGGCGATATAGAAAAAAGTTCGATGAGTATATAAATATAGAAGAAGCCGTTAATGGTTAGCCCCAATCTCAAGTTTCATGATGACGGCCGCTAAAGGTTTTATTGTAAGTAAACATAAGCATCATTTTATGCAGGATGCCGTACGAAGGAAGTTTGTGGAACGCAAAAAGGATATACTACTTCACAACCAGAATTCAAAGAAGCTCATAAACATTGCATGAGTCTTTGCAAATCATCGCTTCCCAGTCATAAGGAATAGCGGAAAAATACTAAAACCTATGAAGGAGATTAAAGTTGAAAACAGAGGCGAACTTTTAAAAAAAGATTAAGTTACCAGTTAACGACGAGCCTGTACATAGTTAGTATACGAACGTGCTGGTTAAAACTGAAGACGAAAATATATATACACGTCAGTTTATGGAGTTAAGTATAATCCCCAATCTGATACGCATAGTTCGGGGAAAAAGTATATAGGAAATTGATACAGAAAACAGTGACATAACCTTAAATAATAGCGGTTATCCTGGCACTAGAGGGGTATCTATAATAGAAGAATTAAGAGAAGAGTGTTGTATAATAGAATAAGCATAACACAAATCGAGCACAATCGGGGCATATCCGAACAAGAGTAGCTCATATAAAAGGATTGTTGACATAGAAGTTATAATTTATCGATTATACAGTTTTTAAAGAGGCGATTAAACAACTATGTATAAAGACTTTGGGAAGGTTATTCGAAGATTTCGCAATGCTCTACGTGTAAAAAAGGCGGAATGCGGGCAACGGTTTTCGATAGAAGGACAAAAATGTCTTATGTGCCAGTCATACGAGGAAGCAATACAGCACTGTACTGCTGTGTTAGTATTACCCGAAGATTTGGATGATTTTATGGAAATAATCGAAGAGATGGAATTTATAAAACTGTTGGCAGATATTCAGATGGAATATCTTTTAAATTCTAACTTTTAAGATAAAAATTTAACAGTCTCAATTACTGTCATAAGAAATGAATGATGAGAATTTACAACATCAACAGTATCAACAACATCGATAACATCAACAACATCGATAATATCAACAATATAATCAACTTTACCAACCTCATGAAACCATCAAACAATTACAGCACCAACGCCCACAACATCAGCTTTGCCGTCTCTAACATTACAATGGGCAGGAGCAAAATATTAATTGGAAAAGAAAAATGCCTCCTTATACATCCAATAGGGTGGAACGCTAGACTATCGAAAAGATTCCAAAGGATAGCTAATAGCTGGATATCTATATAATTTGTATCTGCATTGTATTTTGTAAAAATAAAGTTGTATAAAGTTGAATAATGTTTTGATAATACGCTCATAATGAAATGTCGTTTTACATCACTTTTGCGAATACAGCGCTAAGGTCGTCGTAACGGATACTATTGGGCTACGCTCGATCAATAGTTGCTCAATCGATTGCAATCTAAGTCGCCAATACATTGTGATATTCTAATCGTACCCGATGTTATTCTAACCTATGATCAAACTACTACATATATGCCCAAATTGTCACATTACTAACTTACTACAGTTAATCGCAATAGCATATTGCAATATAAAGCCTAGGGGTGGGGTACGACGGTTCTTTATAGCCACCAGGCAGCGCTCTTTTTATACTATATATACCCGACATTTTAATGGATGACATCCTGGTTTGTAAGCAGGGATTAGGATCATCCAATGCTTATACACTCCCACATTGTGGTATCTGTCGTATAAATATGGCCAACCACCAGTTTAAACCCCAAATCATTTTCCAGTAGCTTTATATCCATGATGCTATTGTTAACAACTGAGTTTACTTACTGTCATGATATTTGGGCGCAAGGTAACACGGTACAATAACACTTACCTCATAGCCTATTCGCTGAGCTTTTGATGTTGAATTGGAACTATTCCGCAAGCACCGTGGACCCAGCTCTAGTCAGAGGCGTATGCAAAAGTCTACCATGCGCACAAAGATCAAAGCAACATAGTAAATATTTTTTGGCACCTTTATAAATGAATTATAGCTATTAAGTTGATATTAACAAAACATGCAGTTACATATACAGGATGGGTAAGATACCTGTTGTTCTAGCCTGTATAGAATTATGGACTCTCAAAGCAATTATGCGTAGCCAATAACAGAATGAATAAATGCGATTGTTTTGTTATGATGCAAATTATTAGGTAAAATGAATTAGTAATATTGTAAGCAGAAGGGAGGGAAGGGATAATAAACGACAGCATTGTTGCATTCTATAATTTATAATGAATACGACCGTGGGCTACTTCAGTTTTATTCTAGTATTTTTAATAGCTTGTAAATTTCGATATTGATATTGGAATTGATGTGTAAATATAATATAATATAAGAATTAAAATTAAAACCAGTAGTTTATATGGAAACTGGGCATGTCACCAACCAGTTCAAAAAATATATTTTATAGGTATTTCAGTTATTAATGACATTGCACCAAATTCATTCCTATAATATATCATGATGCTAACCATCATGATCCTATTACATAATACTAAAAACTAGTGGTAGCGGCGACTTAAGTTGCTGCTACAGTTTATAAACCTATAAAACTTAATTCATATACAAATTTTCATGCTACTGAATAAATAAGATGTGAATAAAATAGCCGCGCGCCTGCCTATTTGCAACATTTATTAAAACGTGTACGCCAAGGTCATATTTATATACACGTCTGGCGAATACTAAACACATAATTATGCTAAAATAAGTCTTTTAAAATAAGCATCGTCATCATCTGAAACAATGTGCTGTTAAAATCTGGCCACAAAAATTAGTTTACTTACCTAGAGCGACTTCACAAAACTCGATTGGTAAACTGAAAGGCCGAGCACTTTACGTTAATGTATCAGCATATGTCATAAGGAAATGCTCCGAGTGTAAACACCAGGAATCCATCTATGAGCAAAATGCTTAACCATTACTATTATTGTGCTATTCATTAGCAGAAATCTGCACAAATCTGCATAAATATTACGTCCAATACTGTTTTTTGTTTGATGTCTGAAAGCAGCTAATTAAAATATTGCATCATCCGTTTTAAATAATTCACATCTGTAAAATTTGTAAACATTCAATATTTGTGTAATTTAAAGAACGAAATAATGCTTTACATAATCAAATGAGGTATTTTCATTATACGATACAATAATAATTATTACAATAGGTAACTCTATTTTGACTATTAAAAACAATGTCGATGTGTGAGCTCAAACGATTAGTTATTTGATAAAAACTTCTTGGGGGCGCGATTCGAGTGGTCAACGACCTACTTAAACATGTCTATGCTTGTATAAATGTGCGTGACGTCATAAATATCATAGCTTATAAATATTTCTAGCTGTAAAATATATTAACCGGATGCACGTTTGAGGCTTCTCGCGCTTCACAAACTTCTATTTTTTTAAATAAAAATTGTTTTGTATTCACAGAATGTCGGTCTTTAATTTAAAGATCCAAACACAATAACCAATATAATTTTCAGATTTTCAAAAATGGATTACTAATAGAAAAGATTTTTATAATACGTACTGATTTGCCTTATGGAGAGCTGCATTCGCGAGCGTCTTTGGTACCACGATACAATTATGCATCATGAAACCGCACCAGAAAATTGAATAACAACGGCACATATTTTTTCAGAGCACCGATTAATATAGATTTTATAAAAAATTTGTTCATGCCATCTGGTTCATCAAATTTCACACTGTCTTTTAAGCTCAACAACTAGTAAATTTAAATAAGTAAGGTGTTTCTGTATGACAATTAAACTACTGATGTACCATCGTATAGATTGCGGCTATTTTCTGCAATTTACAGAAAGTGAAATCATTATACATATCTGAAAAAAAAATATATAAATATCCAATCAAGCATACACATACCCAAAAATGTTCGACTTACCTAGAACGATGTTTAATTACAGTAAAAATATTAGTCGAAGGAGTGTTAACCTCTCACGATCACTCGACGACTATGATTAGTCTTAAACCCCCCGCCAAAGTTATAAAATGATTACATCATGACTCATCCAAAATTCTACATCACGTCTGTGCGAATCTCGGTAAAATTGAGGTCAGCACTGCTTTTATATAGAGTTCGAATATTTTCAGCGGATCCTAAGATATTAACAAAAATTATTAAAATTAATTAAAAACCTAAAACTATCTCAAAAAACTATGTAGAATTTTACTAAAAGTCGCATTAAATATATAATTCATATACAAAATCGCGTTCGTCTTTGTCAATATCTGGAACCACACTAAACCGTACTAGAAAATTAAATCGTTAGTATCACAACGATACATATATTTTCTTCAGCGCGCCGATTTAAGTTGATTTTATAAAAAATATGTTTTTTTTCGCCTAGCATATATGAAAATAAATCATATCTACCCTAAAAATCTGACTGAAAGTAAACCTTGGCGTTCCTAGGGCTGCAAAACTCATAATAGCATGATTTTATAGGTTTTTCACGATCTAGACACCTATGACTATCATTGAGATTCATATATTGCGGCTTTGACGTTTCAAATAATTTATCATTTAACCTCGGCGTCGGTGTATTGTTAATGAGAGTGTCAAATAAAAATATAAAATAATTATAGATGAGTAGTGAATAATTGTAATTCTAACTGAATAACTGTTAGTGAAGATGAATGATAATTTAGACTGTGATGATGATGAAGAATTTACAAGTACTCCACCGGTCTTGCAAGAAGAAGTGAGCAATGCTTGTTTAAATCTTTTACCTAAAAAGTCTAGAGAACGGTACAAAAAATACTATGAATTGTTTAATAAATAGAAAAAATAAAAAAGCTGAAAATGTAACAGAGAATGTTTTAATTGCGTATTTATCAGAAAGATCGAAACGTGTAAATGCTGCTACTCGATGGGCTAAATTTTCAATGCTAAAAAGCACTTTTAAAATTAAAGAAAATATTAATTTTGATAATTATCATAAAGCATTCTGTAAACTACCTTCCCAAAAAATCTAAAATTTTGACTCAAGTACAATGAATGTATCCAATTTTTAAGGCGGCAGATGATTCGGAATATCTAATGATAAAGGTATACAAATAAAATTATTGTAAATTTTTAGATTAACTTTACATTGCAGGTTTCTCTTATTATGGGAGTATACGGAGCTTGCCGCCGAAATGAGTTGACGAATATGAAACTTGACCACATAGATAATCGAGGAGACGTAATGATTGTTACAGTTCCACAAACCAAAAATAATATTACAAGAACATTTACAGTCACAAACACTACAGTTGATGTACTGAATCTACTTACAATATACAACAAATATGTTTCTATTAGACCTCCCCACATTACTCATAATTGCCTATTCATTTATTACAAAAATAATAAATGTACAATACAGCCGATCGGAAAAATGTATTTAGCAAAATTCCAAGCAAAATAGCCACCTTCTTGAAATTCGTTGAACCTAGTATATACACAGGCCATTGCTTCCGCAGTAGTTCTGCAACTCTATTAGCTAATGCTGGAAGTAATTTAATAACACTTAAGATACATGGAGGATGGTGTTCTTCTGCAATTGCTTAAGGATATATAGGTGATTGGTTATCAAATAAGATTAAAATTTCTCAAAAATTCTAACAAACCAAGAACATCAGCTGTCTAGTACCAGCACAAATAATACAATTCACATGTTAATTGCTCTTAAACCAAATAAATGAAATACCAGTTAATGTAGATAGACCGTCAACGTTATCGTAAAAAATGTCATCATGCTACCAGCATCTCAAATACTTACCAAGTGCCTACAAATTCTGGTATCACTATCCATAATAATGCTCAAGGGATAATTAATATCAATTACTATAATAAATAAATACGTCAAATGTTATTAACCTTCTTTATTTTATGGTTTTTTCTATTTTTTCTTTAATGTTAGACGAAAAACAGTTGTGTATCACACAGACAAAAATGCATTAGTAGTCCTTAGCTAACAGCTGCCCTCGATCGCTTCGCTCGCTCAGGCATTTAATAGCTGCGGACTGCTAATGATTGCTTTTTGTCCTTGTGACACAATATACTATATACCGGCTGGTTACTCGAATTTTGCTCTATTTTAAGCCTAAACACTAATAAAGCTAAACAAGTAGGATTGTTAGTTATCATAGCAGAATATTTGTATTTGAACAATATGTAAACTTTATAGCGCTTCCTTAAATTTTATTATATTAAAAACAGGTTTTTGTGTGATGTTCTTTAAACATTAAGCTGTAATTTAAGTCCAAACATGAAATTTGTATAACAATTATAAGAGCGTAAAAATCTATACATTGAATCGATTTATAAATTTTCAAAAATAATTATCGACCCGTTAGAGATAAAAAATTCTCGGGGGCACGATTCGAGCGTTCAATGACCTACTTAAACGTGTTTATGCTTGTATGAATATGCGTGACGTCATAAATATCATAGCTCATAAATATTTCTAGGTTTAGCTTTCTGGTAATTGTAGAAATGGCCATTACGCACGATTTATTGGAAGATGAATACATTTGTCTATATAACTCGAAAATATCAGTGCTGGTTTGATATATATAGCTAATTTTATAAAATAATTACTGATTCGATAGCAATAAGAATGTTTAGTTTGAATCCAAAATTTATTATTAACGTTTTATATCACATTACTGTTAAATTCCGGGCTTATAAACCGAGTAATACAGTTCTTGAATTGCAATTAATTCAGGAAATATATTGTTTCTCTAATAACGCGGTTTCGAATAGGTAGGCTGATATACAGGTTTTGTAATATAGTTTACTCATAAAATCGATTTCTTATGCAAATTATTTATTGTACTGTTTTATTTATGTGTCGTTTTGCTTTATGCAAATCACAAAAATGGCCGCATTCCATACGATACGATGACACATCTGTCTATAATTAACCGCAAAATACTAATTATAAAATGAGCTATATATTAAAACAGAGAAAAATTACTTTTACCTGACGTTGAGTTAATCAAAGCGGTTGATAATTAATCAATTTATAAAACTGAATACCCTTCAAATCGATCGATTTACATATATTTTAAATTCAGGCAATTAATTGTTTTATGATGTAACTATGTTGTCTTGACTCATCTAAATTCTTCGGCACGTTTATATAATATATCTGCAGAGCGAAGGTAAATTAAAGGTCATCATAGCTTTTATTAGAACTCGAATATTTTCAGTGGATCCTAAAATATTAACAAAAATTACTAAAATCTATTAGAAACCATAAATTATATATCGAAAATTATGCAGAATTTCCGTATAATTAAATTAAATATGTCACTCACCTAACTGCTATGATTAACGGACAGTAAAACCGGAAAAAACTGGTCCGAGCGCACTTCACACTATATATTAGCATATCTCGTAACAATATGCACCAGGAGTAACACCTGAGGTCCATCTATATTCATACCACACAAACTATACCTATGTGTCATTCTTTTCGTTTGTCTCGATCTGTTAACGCAGATTTCTGTTAAAGAATAGCACATATGTATAGTTGGTGTGGTATGAATATAGATGGACCTCAGGTGTTTACTCCTGGTGCATATTGTTACGAGATATGCTAATATAATAACGTAAAGTGCGCTCGGACCAGTTTTTTTTCCCGGTTCCTGTTTACTATCAATGCAGTTTTGAGAAGTGGTTGAAGGTGAGTATTAAACTTTTGTATACATATTTAACAGCATATTTTTCAGATTATCTGCAAGTTTTACGTTGTTAAAAGACATATTTTAGCTTAATTATATGTATAGTATTTGCTTTTTAGATAGACGTGTATATTATATATAATCGTTGACACGTTTTGACGAGCTTTTAATGTTGCATATATGAATTACATATTTAATTTTAATTTAGCGTAAATTCGGCTTAGTTTCGGGATAATTTATGGTTTCTAATAGATTTTTAGTAATTTTTTGTTAATATTTTAGGATCCACTGAAAATATTCTAGTTCTAATAAAGCTATGATGACCTTTAATTTTACCGAGATTCGCACAGACGTGATGTAGAATTTTGGATGAGTCAAGACAACATAGTTACATCATAAAACAATTAATTGCCTGAATTTAAAATATATGTAAATCGATCGATTTGAAGGGTATTCAGTTTTATAAATTGATTAATTATCAACCGCTTTGATTAACTCAACGTCAGGTAAAAGTAATTTTTCTCTGTTTTAATATATAGCTCATTTTATAATTAGTATTTTGCGGTTAATTATAGACAGATGTATCATCCCATCGTATGGAATGCAGTCATTTCTGCAATTTACAGCGAACTAATCCTAGAAATATTTATGAGCAAAGATATTTATGACGTCACGCACATTCATGCAGGCATAAACACGTTTAAGTAGGTCGTTGATCGCTCGAATCATGCCCCCGAGAAGTTTATATCAAGTAACTAAACGTTTGAGCTCACACATCGACATTGTTTTTAATAGTCAAAATAGGGTTACCTATTGTAATAATTATTATTGTATTGTATAATGAAAATACTCCATTTAATTATGTAAAGCATTATTTCTTTCTTTAAATTATCCGAATATTGAATTTTTACAAATTTTACATACCTGAATTATTTAAAACGGATGATACAATATTTTAATTATATGCTTTCAGACCTCAAACAAAAACAGGTACAAGGTTAATTTTATGCAATCAAATCGAGCATTGGACGTAATATTTATGCAGATTTGTGCAGATTTCTGCTAATGAATAGCACAATAATAGTAATGATTAAATATTTTACTTATAAATAAATACCCGGTGTCTACACTCGGAGCATTTTCTTATGCTGATACATTAACGTAAAATACTCGGATTTTAACAAAACATTGTTTCAGATGATGACGATGCTTATTTTAAAAGATTCATTTTAGCTTAATTATGTGTTTAGTATTCGCCAGACGTGTATATTAATATGACCTTGGCATACACGTTTTAATAAATGTTGCAAATAGGCAGGCGCTCGGCTATTTTATTTACATCTTATTTATTCAGTGGCTTGAAAATTTGTATATGAATTAAGTTTTATAGGTTTCTAAACTGTAGCAGCAACTTAAGTCACCGCTAGCACTAGTTTTTAGTATTACGTAATAGGATCATGATGGTTAGCATCATGATATATTATAGGAATGAATTTGGTGCAATGTCATTAATAACTGAAATACCTATAAAATATATTTTTTGAACTGGTTGATGACATGCCCAGTTTCCATGTAAACTACTGGTTTTAATTTTTAATTCTTATAATATATTTACACATCAATTCCAATATCAATATCGAAATTTACAAACTATTAAAAATACTAGAATAAAACTGAAGTAGCCCACGGTCGAATTCATTATAAATTATAGAATGCAACAATGCTGTCGTTTGCGGTTGGCGCCATGGTTCTATATCGAATAAGGTCCGAAAACGTAGCAATGACTATTTATTATTCATATAATGCTAGTTTTTCTGTTTTTGGTTGTATCGCAAGTTCCTTTAGGAGTATCTCCACTGGGGCGACGTTTTATTAGCGATCTGTGCGCATTCTTTCTAATTTACCTATTTCCGATCATCTGGCTATTTATAAGAGGCCTCAGCCCATTTTCCTTTTCCGCGAATGCGAAAACATTTGTCTGCGTTTATTAAGCTGAGTAATAAACATCGTTTTATTGTGCAGATCACATAGGAATCCTGGGCCAAAGTTATATCGGTTGCCTGTGAGCATGCGCTTTAATTTACCTTCTTACAATCATCTGGCTATTTATAAGGAGTCTCAACCAATTTTCCTCAATAGTGTTTCTTCTACGACTACAAAACCTCATAATTTACGTGTTTTAAACTATAAATAAACATTATTTTATTATACAAATTTCATAGGAATCCTAAGGCGATGTTATATTGGATGCCTGTGAGCATGCGCAGTAATTCGCCTGCTTACGATCATCTGGCTATAAATATAAGGGGTCTCATCCCATTTTCCTCAGTTGTATTTCTTCTACGATCGCAAAACCTCGTGGTTTACGTGTTTTAAACTGAGTAACAAACAAATCCTGGACCGAAGTTATATTGACTGCCTGTGAGCACGCACTTTAATTTGGCTGTTTACGATCATCTTGCTATTTATAAGAAGTCTCAGCTTATTTTCCTCAGTAGTGTTTCTTTTACACCTGTAAAACATTGCAATTTACGTGTTTTAAACTGAGTAATAAACATAGTTTTATTGTGCAGATTACAATGGAATCCGTCAAAGTATTCGTCTGCGATGTGTGCCAGAAAACTTCTCGATCCAGAGCAACCTTAACCGACACAAAAGGAGGTTCATAATATCATTAGACCACCACGTCAGGTTACAGCCTCAGCTCCACCGACTGGATTATCAGCACCAGCATCATTTGTGTGCGACATTTGTAATATGGGGTTTGGGCGTCGAGCTAATTTAACCCGGCATCAGCACGCTCTCCACGGAGATACTATTTCTTCTACATCGATGTCAGCCAAACGTGGAGCATCACCACCACGTGCTGCACCTGCCCCAAAACGCCAGCGACAGGACATACGATATTGCAAGGATTGCAATATGGACGTTCCTTCACGCCAGTTCCCTGGACATTTACGCAGTGCCGCGCATAAGACCAAATCCGGAGACCCCGAACAAGAAGCGATACAGCTGTTATCGTCTGCCTTCCGCTCCCGGATCGCAAGTTATCGCATCAATAATATGTCTGGTTGTAGAGACATTGGAGACTTTTTACTTGAACAAAAGCCACATTTTGTTAAGTTGATCCAGGACACCTTGGAGGTCCACACGACCCTTAAATGTAATGTGGAAGTGTTTGGTATGTACACAAAGATGGACATGGGTGATACCGAAGCAACTAAATCTTTCAATACCAAGAATCAAATTATAACCCGATCGAGCGACTTGAACAAAGTGTATACGACGTTTTCTCGGGAGATGCTCGATAAATCCCAAGAATTTGAACATCACCAGTCCGGTTGGACCTTACAACGTGTCCTGCATTTAGAACTAAACATCAACAAATACCAACCACTTAGGGGATCTTCTTACATTGACCTTCCACGCTGGATAGAAGCTAAAAAAGCGGTGGTGAATATTAAAAACCGAGACGCAGCCTGTTTTGCATACTCCATTGTAGCAGCGCTGTATCCTGCTGAGCATCACCCCAACGTCTTAGCAAGTACCCCATTACTCGAGCTGCTTAAATATGGGTGGTATAGAGTTCCTATAGCCTTTGACAAGATTGCCAAGTTCGAGGCTTTGAACGATCTGAGTATCAATGTATTCGGTGTGGAAGGAAGGTCTATTGTTGGTCCTCTACATTTTACTAAACGCAGGAGAGCCCGGCACATTAACTTGCTCTACATCCAGGATGAAGAAAAAGGTCACTTCTGTTGGATCAAGGATTTGGGACGTCTGGTCGGTAAACAGTTATCAAAAGATTGCTTACATAAATGGATCTGCGATGGATGTTTAATCTTTTTTCCGACTGAGACTGCCTTAATTAGGCATACTAAGCAGGACTGTAACCATGTCGTAACCCAAATGCCCACCGTCTTCAACAACGTTTTAGAATTTTCGAGCATCCAAAAACAAATGCAGGTCCCATTCGTTATTTATGCGGACTTTGAGTCGCTCCTACAGCCGTACAGTTTTGCGACGCCCGACCCCTCCACATCATCTACAACACCGCTCCAACTGCATACTCTTTATAGCTGGGCATATTACATCAAATGCTGCTACGATGACTCCTCAATAAATTTGAGATCTACAGGGGCCCAGACGCAGCACGTAAATTTGTCACCAAACTTAGAGAGGAAGCTAGACGTCTGGGTAAGATATTGACGACGAATGTGCCCATGATTCCTTTGGATGCCCAGAATGAACTTTTGTTTCACACTACCGAAGACTGTGGGATATGCAAAAAACCGCTTGGAACAGACCGTGTGCGGATCACAACCACATGAATGGTGCGTACCGCTTCCTGTACACTCCAAATGTAACATTCTCTATTGGGTTCCGCAGTTTATCCCAGTGGTGTTTCACAACCTTAGTGGATATGATGCTCATTTCATCATAAAAGAACTGGGGTATGATAACGAGAAGATTAACGTTATACCGAACAATAAAGAGCGGTTCATCTCGTTTTCGAAAACTGTACGACTATACGATACAGAAGTGGTCTTAGACGGACAAGAAAAGACTGCCGACAAGTCCTGTGTCCAACTTCGGTTTATCGACTCTCTCCGATTTATGGCGTCCGGGTTGGATACACTGGCGAAGAATTTGACCCAGGACCAGTTTGTAGAGGTCAGACATCACTTCCCCGAGGACTCCAGGTTCCGACTGGTTACCAAGAAAGGCGTGTTTCCATACACTTACATACAAAGTATGGAAGTATTAGAGGAAACAGCTCTCCCACCACAGGACGCCTTCTACAATGATTTCGCCTCTACATCGATTACCACCGATGAATACGAGAGGGCTCAGAAGGTATGGCGCGACTTTGGTCTTAACACGCTCGGAGAATATAGCGACCTCTATTTGAAGATAGATGTACTATTGTTGGCAGACGTCTTCGAGAACTTTCGCCGGGTGTGCATGTCGACTTATGACCTTGATCCGTGTCAGTTTGTGACAGCGCCCTCATTAACCTGGGATGCCATGTTAAAATACACCGGCGTGAAACTGGAGCTCCTCACGGATATTGACATGTACAATTTTATAAAGTCTGGGATCAGAGGGGGTCTGACCCAGTGTAGTGGACGCTACGCTGCTGCCAACAACAAGTACATGGAAGAGTACGATCCTACGGCTCCGTCTAAGTATTTGGCATACTACGATGCCAATAACTTGTATGGCTGGGCCATGAGCCAGGCTCTCCCTCTTGGAGGATTTCGATGGTTGCCCTCTACCGATATAGCCGAACTCCAGGCCACCATCTTAAATGTTCCCAAGGACTCTGCGAAAGGATTCATTCTGGAGGTCGACTTGGAGTACCCTTCACATTTACATGATCTCCACAACGACCTGCCGTTCTGCCCGGAAATGAAGACGTCGCCTTATATCACATCTAAGGCTCCGAAGCTCCTCGCCACCTTAGAAGACAAACACCGCTACATTATCCACTACAGGAATCTACAGCAGTGTGTGCGGAATGGATTAGTGTTGACCTCCATCCATCGGGTTCTCGAGTTCGACCAGTCTCCATGGTTAAAGCCTTATATCGAGTTGAACACGGACCTTCGCACTCGTGCCACTAACGCTTTTGAGAAGGACTTTTTCAAACTCATGAACAATGCCATCTTTGGTAAAACTATGGAAAATATAGACAAGCGCGTCGACGTGAAGCTTGTGACTCGATGGGAGAGTAACCGGAAGACCTTGTGTGCGAGTACCCTGATTGCCCGCCCGAACTTTAATTGTAATCTGGTACTAGGCGAAAATTTAGCACTCATACAGATGGACCGCGTTAAAGTCACTTATAATAAACTTATATATGCAGGCTTTTCGATTTTAGACCTATCAAAAACCTTAATTTATGACTTTCACTATGAGAAACTGTTGCCTCTGTATGGGTCTAAGCTATCGCTTTTGTATACAGATACAGATTCGCTCGTGTATAGTGTCGAAACAGAAGACTTGTACAGTGATATTCATGCCCGCCTGGACCTATTCGACACTAGTGACTACCACCCATACAATAAATATAAGATCCCACTTGTAAACAAGAAAGTGCCCGGAAAGTTCAAGGATGAGTTAGGTGGTGAGATAGTTTTAGAGTTTGTGGGTACTCGCGCCAAGAGTTACTGTATAGTTACCGAAAGAGATGTAATAAAAAAGATTAAAGTGGTTAAGCGTAGTGTTGTGCAGGGTATAAGTGTTGATAGTTTTAAGGACGTAGCACATAACAGTAACTTCCGAGCCCTCGTGCATACGATGCGGTCTATTAGGAGCAAAAAACACGATTTGTTTACGCTGTTACTCAGCAAGGTTAGTTTATCGGGCGCTGATGACAAGCGTTTCGTCATCCCTAACACGACCTTAACGTATGCATGGGGACATAGGGAAATAGATAATAGATTTTATTTTACTTAGTTTATAAGTTGTATATATTGCTCGGATTTAAGTTGTACACATTACGTGACTGTTTTAGGGTCACAATGTATATACATGTTTAGCCTAAAAACATGTACAATGATAATATTATTGTAAATATAGATATATACAAAGAATTTATTACTATTGTGTATAAATTGTCTAATAAATTTTTATTTCCATATATATTGCAGTTTATTTTTATTTCTATGCTCAATCACCGATCCCAGAGAACGGAAACAATTACCCTTTACAATTTTGATTACCAATACCTATGCCATATAATTTTGAGTGCATATGTTAGCACGATTTAAAATTTTTTCTAAACCGCAAAATGTCGAATGGGGCACCCGCGAAGCCGATAAACATAATGAAGAATTCATACGAGTCATGAGGATCGTTAAAAAATTTTTCTAGACCGCAAAAATGCCAAATGGGGCACCCGCAAAGCCGATAAACATAATTTCATTCATTTCATTTATTAATAAAGTCTCCACAGACTAAGGTATACAAGTCCAATTATGGAGTCAACTTAATTCTAAAATTTAAGAACATACTTATACTAGTCTAATATTAAAAATTTTAGGTTTTTAATTAATTTTAATAATTTTGTTAATATCTTAGGATCCGCTGAAAATATTCGAACTCTATATAAAAGCAGTGCTGACCTCAATTTTACCGAGATTCGCACAGACGTGATGTAGAATTTTGGATGAGTCATGATGTAATCATTTTATAACTTTGGCGGGGGGTTTAAGAATAATCATAGTCGTCGAGTGATCGTGAGAGGTTAACACTCCTTCGACTGATATTTTTACTGTAATTAAACATCGTTCTTGGTAAGTCGAACATTTTTGGGTATGTGTATGCTTGATTGGATATTTATATATTTTTTTTTCAGATATGTATAATGATTTCACTTTCTGTAAATTGCAGAAAATAGCCGCAATCTATACGATGGTACATCAGTAGTTTAATTGTCATACAGAAACACCTTACTTATTTAAATTTACTAGTTGTTGAGCTTAAAAGACAGTGTGAAATTCGATGAACCAGATGGCATGAACAAATTTTTTATAAAATCTGTATTAATCGGTGCTCTGAAAAAATATGTGCCGTTGTTATTCAATTTTCTGGTGCGGTTTCATGATGCATAATTGTATCGTGGTACCAAAGACGCTCGCGAATGCAGCTCTCCATAAGGCAAATCAGTACGTATTATAAAAATCTTTTCTATTAGTAATCCATTTTTAAAAAATCTGAAAATTATATTGGTTATTGTGTTTGGATCTTTAAATTAAAGACCGACATTCTGTGAATACAAAACAATTTTTATTTAAAAAAATAGAAGTTTGTGAAGCGCGAGAAGCCTCAAACGTGCATCCGGTTAATATATTTTACAGCTAGAAATATTTATAAGCTATGATATTTATGACGTCACGCACATTTATACAAGCATAGACATGTTTAAGTAGGTCGTTGACCACTCGAATCGCGCCCCCAAGAAGTTTTTATCAATAACTAATCGTTTGAGCTCACACATCGACATTGTTTTTAATAGTCAAAATAGAGTTACCTATTGTAATAATTATTATTGTATTGTATAATGAAAATACCTCATTTGATTATGTAAAGCATTATTTCGTTCTTTAAATTACACAAATATTGAATGTTTACAAATTTTACAGATGTGAATTATTTAAAACGGATGATGCAATATTTTAATTAGCTGCTTTCAGACATCAAACAAAAACAGTATTGGACGTAATATTTATGCAGATTTGTGCAGATTTCTGCTAATGAATAGCACAATAATAGTAATGGTTAAGCATTTTGCTCATAGATGGATTCCTGGTGTTTACACTCGGAGCATTTCCTTATGACATATGCTGATACATTAACGTAAAGTTCTCGGCCTTTCAGTTTACCAATCGAGTTTTGTGAAGTCGCTCTAGGTAAGTAAACTAATTTTTGTGGCCAGATTTTAACAGCACATTGTTACAGATGATGACGATGCTTATTTTAAAAGACTTATTTTAGCATAATTATGTGTTTAGTATTCGCCAGACGTGTATATAAATATGACCTTGGCGTACACGTTTTAATAAATGTTGCAAATAGGCAGGCGCGCGGCTATTTTATTCACATCTTATTTATTCAGTAGCATGTAAATTTGTATATGAATTAAGTTTTATAGGTTTATAAACTGTAGCAGCAACTTAAGTCGCCGCTACTACTAGTTTTTAGTATTATGTAATAGGATCATGATGGTTAGCATCATGATATATTATAGGAATGAATTTGGTGCAATGTCATTAATAACTGAAATACCTATAAAATATATTTTTTGAACTGGTTGGTGACATGCCCAGTTTCCATATAAACTATTGGTTTTAATTTTTAATTCTTATATTATATTATATTTACACATCAATTCCAATATCAATATCGAAATTTACAAGCTATTAAAAATACTAGAATAAAACTGAAGTAGCCCACGGTCGTATTCATTATAAATTATAGAATGCAACAATGCTGTCGTTTATTATCCCTTCCCTCCCTTCTGCTTACAATATTGCTAATTCATTTTATCTAATGATTTGCATCATAACAAAACAATCGCATTTATTCATTCTGTTATTGGCTACGCATAATTGCTTGGAGAGTCCATAATTCTATACAGGCTAGAACAACAGGTATCTTACCCATCCTGTATATGTAACTGCATGTTTTGTTAATATCAACTTAATAGCTATAATTTATTTATAAAAGTGCCAAAAAATATTTACTATGTTGCTTTGATCTTTGTGCGCATGGTAGACCTTTGCATACGCCTCTGACTAGAGCTGGGTCCACGGTGCTTGCGGCATAGTTCCAATTCAACATCAAAAGCTCAGCGAATAGGCTATGAGGTAAGTGTTATTGTACCGTGTTACCTTGCGCCCAAATATCATGACAGTAAGTAAACTCAGTTGTTAACAATAGCATCATGGATATAAAGCTACTGGAAAATGATTTGGGGTTTAAACTGGTGGTTGGCCATATTTATACGACAGATACCACAATGTGGGAGTGTATAAGCATTGGATGATCCTAATCCCTGCTTACAAACCAGGATGTCATCCATTAAAATGTCAGGTATATATAGTATAAAAAGAGCGCTGCCTGGTGGCTATAAAGAACCGTCGTACCCCACCCCTAGGCTTTATATTGCAATATGCTATTGCGATTAACTGTAGTAAGTTAGTAATGTGACAATTTGGGCATATATGTAGTAGTTTGATCATAGGTTAGAATAACATCGGGTACGATTAGAATATCACAATGTATTGGCGACTTAGATTGCAATCGATTGAGCAACTATTGATCGAGCGTAGCCCAATAGTATCCGTTACGACGACCTTAGCGCTGTATTCGCAAAAGTGATGTAAAACGACATTTCATTATGAGCGTATTATCAAAACATTATTCAACTTTATACAACTTTATTTTTACAAAATACAATGCAGATACAAATTATATAGATATCCAGCTATTAGCTATCCTTTGGAATCTTTTCGATAGTCTAGCGTTCCACCCTATTGGATGTATAAGGAGGCATTTTCTTTTCCAATTAATATTTTGCTCCTGCCCATTGTAATGTTAGAGACGGCAAAGCTGATGTTGTGGGCGTTGGTGCTGTAATTGTTTGATGGTTTCATGAGGTTGGTAAAGTTGATTATATTGTTGATATTATCGATGTTGTTGATGTTATCGATGTTGTTGATACTGTTGATGTTGTAAATTCTCATCATTCATTTCTTATGACGGTAATTGAGACTGTTAAATTTTTATCTTAAAAGTTAGAATTTAAAAGATATTCCATCTGAATATCTGCCAACAGTTTTATAAATCCCATCTCTTCGATTATTTCCATAAAATCATCCAAATCTTCGGGTAATACTAACACAGCAGTACAGTGCTGTATTGCTTCCTCGTAGACTGGCACATAAGACATTTTTGTCCTTCTATCGAAAACCGTTGCCCGCATTCCGCCTTTTTTACTCGTAGAGCATTGCGAAATCTTCGAATAACCTTCTCAAAGTCTTTATACATAGTTGTTTAATCGCCTCTTTAAAAACTGTATAATCGATAAATTATAACTTCTATGTCAACAATCCTTTTATATGAGCTACTCTTGTTCGGATATGCCCCGATTGTGCTCGATTTGTGTTATGCTTATTCTATTATACAACCCTCTTCTCTTAATTCTTCTATTATAGATACCCCTCTAGTGCCAGGATAACCTCTATTATTTAAGGTTATGTCACTGTTTTCTGTATCAATTTCCTATATACTTTTTCCCCGAACTATGCGTATCAGATTGGGGATTATACTTAACTCCATAAACTGACGTGTATATATATTTTCGTCTTCAGTTTTAACCAGCACGTTCGTATACTAACTATGTACAGGCTCGTCGTTAACTGGTAACTTAATCTTTTTTTAAAAGTTCGCCTGTGTTTTCAACTTTAATCTCCTTCATAGGTTTTAGTATTTTTCCGCTATTCCTTATGACTGGGAAGCGATGATTTGCAAAGGCTCATGCAATGTTTATGAGCTTCTTTGAATTCTGGTTGTAAAGTAGTATATCCTTTTTGCGTTCCACAAACTTCCTTCGTACGGCATCCTGCATAAAATGATGCTTATGTTTACTTACAATAAAATCTTTAGCGGCCGTCATCATGAAACTTGAGATTGGGGCTAACCATTAACGGCTTCTTCTATATTTATATACTCATCGAACTTTTTTCTATATCGCCCCTTACCCAAATCAAAATCTTTTACAATAGTAATAAAACTATATTTCGAGTCACCACCATTCCAGCATCGCTGACAAATTTCTTTAAACTTTATAAAGGGCATATCACTGCCAACATGATTTAGAAAGATATGCCAAAGATTTGCATCATCCTGTTTCCATATTGAAATAACATTAGCGTTATCTCTAAGTCCGTGCTTTACTGTGCTGGCATACGTTTGACATAAGTAAAAGGAATCAATACTCTTATGTCTACCAAAAGAGAAAAACTGTGCGATCTTGTTTTGTTCGTTTGCATGAATATCATCAAAGACAATAATTGAATCTTCTTTTGCATCCTCTGGCCTAATCAAATATTTATAATTCCCAAATTCGTAGTAACCAATATCCGTCTTTAAGGGTTCAAATAACTTTCTTAACAGTTCATACTTTGGCTGATATAAACTTTTAGAAAACACATAGACGTTTTGAATGTAAGTCCATTCTCATGTAAAATGAGAGATACTAGAGCGTTGGTTTTTCCACAACTCGATGGTCCAGCAAATATTGCCCTTATATTGGATGGGAACAAAGGTCCATGTTTACCAACTTCCTTTGCACTAGAAGTGGTATATGAATCAAAGTTTTGTATGGGTATTTTAACTTTTTGTCGTGCAGCTTCCACCGGGATATTTGATTCTCTACTTTTATTTCGAGCACCAAGTTTATAGAGGTGATCCCGTAGCGTTGTTCTAGGCACATTATACAACCCACTAGCTTTACGCGTATTTAACACACCTTCCCGAATTTCACTAATTGCTTTCTCTAAAGATTGCTTGGTGTACATCTTTCAAATATACAGCTAAGACTAATTCAAAAATTTCAAAAAGCAGTCGTTTATACTAAATAGTTCATCCCCGCCCGTCCGTCCATCCACCCGTCCGCCCAACAGCCCGTCCGCCCGTTCATCCGTATTCGTCCGCCCGCCCGCCCGTGCAACCGGTCCGCCCGCCCATACGGAACGTTGCGCTGCAGCCAACAAGTACATGGAGGAAGAGTACGATCTCATTACACCGTGTAAGTATTAGGCCTACTACGATGCCAATAACTTTTTCCCATATCTATGTTATATAATTTCAAGTTGATTTTTAAACCCTAGGACATATGTTCACTCGATTTAAAAATTTTTAAAATTTTTTCTAAACCTTAGAATTCCGAATGGGGCACCCGCAAAGCCGATAAACATAATGAAGAATTCATACGAGTCATGAGGATCGTCAAAAAAATTTTTCTAGACCGCAAAATGCCGATAAACATAATTTCATTCATTTCATTTATTAATAAAGTCTCCACAGACATAGGTATACAAGTCCAATTATGGAGTCAACTTAATTCTAAAATTTAAGAACATACTTATACTAGTCTAATATTAAAAATGATATATGTTAAAAAGTAAAATTTAAATATTAAATTAATAGTGCTAAATAATCCTATGTAATTCCACAATTATATCTGCCTATATATCCGTAATCGTTAAAAATTTTCTGGTCTGCAAAATGCTGAATAGGACACCCGCAAAGCCAATAAACATAATGAAGAATTCGAATGAGTCATGAGAATTGTCATAAGACTCCCTTACCTCTCCAACACCCTACAACTAGTAGGCAAGCAGAAAGGGGTAGGAGGGGGTGGCGATCCAGTGAGAAACGGTGTGCGCCAGAAGTGTCTTAAGGATCGTCAGAATTTACAAGGCACACCACCTCAACAACTGCGAACTAGAAGGCAGGGTGGGGGGATCGATCGAGTGAGGATCGAAGTGGCCCAGAAGGAAGGTATATCCTCTACTATTAATATACACTATGCTTGTATATGTCTCGCGTTCAACTAACTATATCGACCAATCGTATATTTACTGACGTCCTACAAGTCCCGCCTATACTATAGTTGTCTCTTGTTTATGCGTTTTCTACGTATCTTTCTAACCTGGTTTGAGTGGTACAAAATCGATATTTCAGACCATATGCTATTTAAACCCACGTGGACTTCTTACGTGATTTAACTAACCGCTCATTAGTATTTACTACGAACACAGGCGACGGTTTACCGATATTCTTTGTAACCATTTGCTGTCTATAAAAATTAAGTAAAACTTGACATTTAGAAAATACGCAGGTGTTTAATTAACTGACGTTTTACCACAACACTTCCACAAGTTGGAATTTGGCGTATTTCTACCCCACCGATATATTTGTTTGTTAGCAATGGTTTTCACCTTGGTATTATTGGGTTTTTACACGCTTTTATGCATATTATATATCAATGATCCTTCAATTAAATTAATAAATTAATGGCATTGGCTTCTATCATTTATTTCTTTGCAAACCTACTTAAATTTTAATTATTGTTTGTACAATTTGATTAATACCCGTTACTTAAAAATGAATTAATTAATATAAATTTCGCACATAATTTTTGGTTGTTCCTTTCTACAGGGTGTTTTGAAATTGCTTCGTTTATTTTTATTTTTAACCCGTTAAAACCACTATAATATATATATATATATACATATACACACATATATATATATATATATATATGTATGTATACATATACATATATATATATATATATATATATATATATATATTTATATATTGCTGTGATATGCCCCTCAATTGGGCGTTATTAATTGATATGTAATATTTATTTTAGGTTTTTACCCCGACTAGCTCACTGAATAATCGACTTTCTAATAAATCTTATTGTACCCTTTAAATGAATTCAGATAAAGCAGTTCTAGAACACACAATATAATAATTGATAATATGTACAATGCTGTGTAAGCTCAAAATGTTCGCTTGTATAAAATATTTACATTTACTAAATTTATGCTTTCCTGAAAGCCAGCAAATATATCTTTTAATTACTCTTAAGTACCTTCGAAAGCTCCAAGATGCTTTTCTCTGTTTTTATATTTTTCAAATGACCTTTTTGATGACTTTTACAAATACACAATGTATAGCAAATATTAAATTTATAACAGCCTTTCAATAATAAAATGTTTAAAAATCGCTAACCTAGAATGGTTACTGGAGTTCCATCATAGTTTGTAGTCTGCATCTCTTGTTGTGTACGCTTTACTTATTGGTCAAAATTACCCACTTTTAGTTTCCGGTATTTTTAAATTTGCGTTAAAACTTAGATCTTGACAAGAACATTGAGTCGTATCAACAAAATTGTCCCCACAAAATAGCATCAACTGTATAACGCTGTCGAAGTTTTGAATACTACTAGGGACACTATTTATGTATTGAGAATAGAAAGAACAAACAAATAAATTTGATGAAAAATACTTTTATTGTTTTTCAAAATAATCGTTTTTAAGATGTATATACTTTTGCAAGCGATTGAACCACCCTTCAAAGCGCTTTGTCTAGTCAGAAGATGGTAGCTCTAAAGCATGCGTTTTGAAGGGCTCAACTGCTTCTTTGGGAGATGAAAACCGTTGTCCACGCAATTTATCTTTAATTACTGGAAACAAGAAGAAGTCATTGAGTGCCAAGTAGAGGCTGTAAGGCGGATGACCCATCAATTCGATCTTTTGTATTTTCAAGTACTCGTTTGTTGCATGTGATGTGTGTGAGCTCGCATTGTCATGATGCAAAATGATTCGTAGTTTTGGGTTACTTTCTCTCAATTTATCGAAAACTTCAGGCAAACAAATGGTCGTATACCACGCTGAATTAACGGTCTTTTGATTTTCGAGAGCCACAGTTGCCACAGACCGGTTTTCGTGAAGAAAAAAGCCACCATTTACTTCTTAACTCTTCGAGAACGAACAGCCTTTGATGGCTTTGCTTCACATTAAACCACCCAAACTGCCGACTGGCTTTTTTTTCTGGCTCATACGCATAAATCCACGACTCGCCACCAGTGATGTTGTTGTATACCGCTTTGGATGCACCACAGTTGTATTTTGAAATCATTTTACGACACCAATCAATACGAGCATTTCTTTGAGCATCTGTCAACAAATGTGGAATCCAACGCGCACATAGCTTTCGAACACAAATGTTCGTGCAAAATCTTATGTATGCTGGTCATATTAATGCTTAAACACCTCTCGATT
The DNA here is from genome assembly GCA_036346225.1 of Platerodrilus igneus. Lineage (NCBI taxonomy): Eukaryota > Metazoa > Arthropoda > Insecta > Coleoptera > Lycidae > Platerodrilus > Platerodrilus igneus. The sequence goes on from JARFIW010001235.1 coordinate 932,764, forward strand.
TCTTGATATGTTACCTGACGATCTTCTTCAATTAGTTTTCGTACAGCATCGATATTTTCCTGCACAACGACCGATTTTGGACGACTTTCTTTAACTTCGTCCGTGAGCGAACTACGTGCACGTTTGAATTCAGTGTACCAGCAATATACAGTGGCAGTAAATAGTGCTTCATCGCCAAAAGTTGAATTCAGTTGATTGATGCATTGTTCTTGAGTTAGACCATGTCGAAAGTCATAATAAATCATAGCTCGAAAATATTTGCGAATTTATTCCAAATTTTGACTAATATGAAATTTTAAACACTACAAAAAACACAAATAGTGCTCGCACATCAAAACGTCCTGAGTACCTATAACCTCAAAAAAACTTTGCGATGATAATTTTAGATTTCACCTGACAATACCAGTGTTGCCAGTTCTCAATTTAAATAGTGTCCCTCGTAATATAAGAACCGCTTAAGGCTGCATATTTCTTTACCTTTCAGTAGTTGATGGATAATTTTCGATCATAATTTTCAACAGTCCTCTCTTATACAATAGCAATGTATGCTATAATAATATATTTTAAGTGTTTTGACGTTATAGCTATACCACGACCCTAACTACATACGTTACAAATTACACAGAATAAGTATATTTGCCACCATCGATACGCTGTATTCATGGCGAGCTTTTTCATTAGAATTTAAGCAAAAAGTTTTAACGGGGCAAATTTGTTTCAAAAATATAGTCGTGATGTAAACAAAGAGTTTTCCGTCATAAATCAGTCTACGAGAGTAGAGGATAATACTAATCCTGGCACGACGTCCCCACCTCAGCGCCTCCTGACAACGCCACCGCCTCTCGGATACACCGTCGCCGGCACCCTCTCTCGGATCTACTCCCACCGGCCTTGAATATAATTTTTTATCCTTATTGGATTACAACCCATAAACCTGACTTGTTATAAATATTTTCTTAGCGGGTAAAGCATTTGATGGGTTTAAATTTCCTTTAGAGTACCAATGTCAAAGGTGTGGTTTCCAAACCCTTGACATATACTAAGTTCCCCACCTTGGGATGCCAACGCGACGATGCCATTTGCTACGTTGTGAAAGAGTATTTAGATATTTTTTTGACCATCTTCGCCAAAGTACCTGGGTCATCTGATATTGACGTCTCCAACGAGACCTAGGATGCTGAACTTTGGAATAGGAAATTTCGTGAAGATTAAGAATCGTACCTCCGATGAGAAAATGTCCTGAAGTAAGTAATCAGCGTCGCCATTAGAATCGGCAGAAAGCGGCAAAGAGGACGGCTATTTAGCACATCTAATGTGCGTGATAAAAGTTGACAGTTCCTTGAAATTGTGAGGTTGATTACGTAATGTATGCAACACTAAAGACTTGGTGAACTTTACGCCAGCTTTCCAAATTCCGCCAAAATTGGGAGCGTAGTGTGGGTTGAAAGCCATTTAATTTCCCGAGAAGCCATATAAGAAAATATTCCTTGTTGATTTTGTTTTTGAAATTTGCCGGCATCCTTTAGAGTTCGAGAAGCGCCAATAAAACTTCTCCCGCAAATAACGAAAAATGATAACGAAGAGCAGATAATAAAAATTTTAAAGGACTATACCCCAGAGAAAAAATGTTTTTATTTTTATTTCAACACCGAACATTTATACAAGAGATTTTCAGAACTATACATTAGATTATTTAATAACTCAGGACCCGAAATTATCAGATGTACACGAAAATGAATAACTTTAGATGACCCTGACGAAGCAGACGACGCAATTCGAAATCAACACGAAGGGATAACCAATCATCGTGGAATCAACGAAACATTAAAACAACTCATTAGAAGATATTACTTAAAAGATATGAAAGAATTAACCACGGATTTTATCAACCAGTGCGAATTATGTGACAAAGCGAAATACGACTGGTCACCTTCTAAAATACCCTTAATGATAACTGAAACACCCGATAAACCTTATCAAAAACTACACGCAGACACTATAGTAGTAGAAGCGCAAAACTTTTTGACAATCGTAAACGCATTCACGAAAGTAGACCAAGTGCTACCCATTATTTTAAAAAACAGTATCAATGTAACTCAAGAATTCCAACAATACCTTACATTTTATGGCACATCCGAATCAATAACTTTAGACAATGGAAGAGAATTCAGAAACGAAACAATACAAATTCCCTCGAACTTCACAAAATAAAAATTCATTTTATAACCGAAAATTACCCAGAGTCAAATGGACTAATTGAAAGACTACACCTAACATTATTAGAACAAATCAGACTATTGAGACTAACCTATAAGGAAAATCATATCACTAATTTAATATCATACGCATTAATTGCCTACAACAACACAATCCACTCATCAACTAACTTTACACCTCTCCAATTAACATTAGGACACTCAGATTCCCACAACCCTTACGATATACACTATAACAAAGAAGTACCCCAACAGTATGCTAAAGATCACAAAGAGAAATTAAAAATAACTTATGACACTGTAAAATATTAATTAGATAACAATGAAGAACGTATTACAACAAACCGCAACAAGAAATATATATATAAATTTTTAGTAGGACAAACCGTGTATGAAAAAATTTTAAAGGTAAAAAACACAAAATGGCCCCCAGGAATTTAGGCCCGTTTAAAATCAAAAAGATCTCAAATAAGAATGTAGCCGCAGTAGATAACGGAAAAATTGTAAAATACATTCATTTAAAGAATCTAAGGCACCCTGTAATTTCAGACGGACAGTCATCACCCTTGCCCTCAACCTCCACCCAGGTAGAACGGACGACAATGACATAATAGTGGAAGACATTAAAAACAACCCCGGTATACTACCAGTAAAATTAGGAAGTATGCAAAATACAATAGATTACTGGCCATTCGCACAGAAATTTGATTTAACCATACTAAAACAAGAATTTTATATAATTAGAGATAATTACTACAGACTGAAACAGTCAATGGACACAGCCAAATTCGGAAAAGAATACGCGATAGAATTGCTTAATTACAAAAACATAATGAAGAACATCTTCAAGAACACAAACGATAAATTCACTCGATTAATACCAACAGACCAAATCACAAGACAGAAAAGAAGATTTATTAACGGACTAGATAATATTATAAAAGCGATTACAGGTAAGTTAGACAATCAAGACGCTGAATATGACAACGCAATACAACAACTAATTGAAAGTCAGAATGACATAAAAACCATTGTTAGAAGTCAAATATCTTTAACTCAGTCAACCATAATAAAATTCAATGATACATTAAGTAAATTAGTAAAAACCCAGAACAGTATAAACAACAGAATACTGAAACGTATTATATTTTCTTGATCGCTAACCCCAAACGGTCACATTCTTTCCTAAATTGAGCTTAACTAATGCTCTTCTTAATACATACATCTGACTCTAGAAGTTGGGGGTCAGCAAAACAAAGTCTTCCGACGTAACTAGGGTCTATTCCTTGGGTAGAGCTATGAGCAATGGGGGTAAGTCGAAATCTATGGAGGGTTACACTTAACAAAAAACAAACAGGCGCCACCAAGTCCAAATTGATTTATTTTAGGGCATAGCTATTTTTAAGGGCGGACTTGGAGACCCAAAAAAAGATCGCCTTCGTTGATACACAAACTTGTCTTAACAGAATAAGACGCTGTTCCTGTAAGAAAGAATAATAATTAAGTCACATAAAAATGGGAACACTATTTGCGTCCCTCAAGTATACCTAAAAGTATAGAGAATATTTTCTGCATAATGGGATCATAAAATTTTAGTTCTTATTGCTTTTTGTTTACCAAGTCTGATCAGACTAGATCAGAATAAAAAACTTTAAATGAAGAATATTAATTTACTAATAAGAATTTTCTTGGTTTCAGTAAATAAAGTATCATTGTAATTAAATAAAAATAAAAATTTGAAGTACTTGCAAAACTGGTAGTAAAGGTTATCAACTAATCCTTACTCAAATATTTTATAATTCTATGTAACTAAAAATGCTAGAGTTTCTTTATAACCCAATCAGATCTGTGTGAGTCATTTACAAATGAATATACGAAATTTTCTCTTTAGGTTAACAAACTTAAATTTAGTTTGAAGTCAAAATAATCACCAAGATATTCTCTAATGTTATCTATAGTGGTTGTACTAAAATGCTAAACATGTGTTAGCCATTGGGCAATTGTTGACAATAGTGAACAAACAAACAGGTGATGTAATAGCAGCTGTTAAATTACGTTGAAGCCACGTGTGATCACGTATTTACGAAGCTAAGTGAAAGCAAATTTAATACTGGGGAAAACCAGCTTATTTACAGGTAAACTGAATAACAATTTTGTACGTCTAACAAACAAAATGAAATAATGTACTTTCAGAAGGAAAGTACTCAGGAAATCTTAATTCTATTACGAACCCAAGAGCAGCAGTTGTCCCTTGATGTAATGGAAATTACCTCGCAGCGCGGGAACAGCAACTAATTATACTTGCTTTCCATGCTTTAACACAGGTGTAGGAGCAAAGCGGGTTCCTTACTTGGATCACGGCAGCATTACTTTGTAACGTAATCTTCCGTTGTCTAAATTTATTTACTAAAATAATTTTTCATTGCGTAGCCAACAAATTAAGCTTTCTAAATTGTAACTTCAAAGGGATCATGTTGTCTCAAATTTTACAGTTGCGATTTTCGACGTGGTGTGCGATATATACGTTATCCATGCAGTTTTCTAATTTCTCATTGGGATTTCAAATGTGTCGTTGCGAGTTCAAATAGGTCGTTGCGAGTTCAAATGGGTCGTTGCGCTAAATAAATTTTGTAAATTAGCTAATATGACAACGAATATACAAAATGTGGATTAGGTACTAACCGTTACTCAGGAAGTGTTTCACAAACATAGAGCGACTCGGAGGTCACTCGCCATTCTCTTAGAATGCATCTTGACGCTACTTTTAACTATCGACGAGTGCGCTCGCTGCTTTCTTGTATGGTGGGAGGTTCCGGATTTTAGTTCTCGAACCTCTCACGCGCGCGCCAGTGGCTGTGAAATTACACCGAACTCGGAAACAACTCGACTAATAATCCTTGATATTATAATACTATAAAAGTTTGATTGTTACTTGAATATTTATTTTAATTAATAAAGGTATTTTACTATTCATTGTACGTTTAATGAATGGATTCTCCTACTGCAAAAATAAAATTGTTACACTACCTCTTTCCTAAAAGAAAAAAATTTTTCTTAAAAAACTTCAAATATAACTAATACAAAAAAAATTTTTTTTTACAACAATACTAGCCTTTCCTATCTTCCTAACCAACTATGCAATTTTATAAATTTACTCAAATGGGGGGGACCTTCATTTATAATTGAGAGTGTGTTGGTAACTACGTGTACCTGACGTCCATCGGGAGACAAAATCGGGGAGTCACAATCGGTAATAATCAAAATTGGGAGGGGGTCAAATTAGAGAGTCAAACACTCCACGGGACAAAAGAATTTAAATTTACAAAATTTCTTGACTTGAGATTCCTACTTCTAATAAGGCTAATATTTCTGACCTAAAATCAAACACTTACAATTTACTTCTAATTTCAAAAAAAACTTCACTTCCAGGAGCTCATTTAGCTCTATTTACAAAAAAAACAGGAATGCTTCCTCATCAGAACAGCATTACCATTCAAAATATCATCACTATAAGGTGAGAATCAAAAGAAATACCCTACTAATAGGTCTAAATTTAAGCATCATCACAAGGTGATAACCAAAACAAAAGTGACCTAATCAAAGGTTACTTATCAAATTCAAATACAAAGTATTATCACTTTATTACAAAGAGATAATCAAAACGAAGGTAACCCGACCATACGGTTACTTAACAAATTCAAATACAAAATATTATCACTTTATTACAAAGAGATAATCAAAACAAAGGTAACCTGACCATACGGTTACTTAACAAATTCAAATACAAAATATTATCACTTTATTACAAAGAGATAATCAAAACAAAGGTAACCTGACCATACGGTTACTTAACAAATTCAAATACAAAATATTATCACTTTATTACAAAGAGATAATCAAAACAAAGGTAACCTGACCATCAGGTTACTCATCAAATTTCAAACCCAAAATAACCCAGTTAGGGTTGTAGAATCCTACACCCTACTGATCATCCTATCACTAATTGCTAACGAACAACTGATCTCATTAGTGATGGACCAAACGGTGAAAATCACCAAGTCAACTTTGACCTTATCAAATCTAAGAACTTCTAACGGTCAAAAGGAACAAGGAAAGAACAATTCATTCTCCACCTTGACATGTAGAAATCAGGACCAATAGTTAAATAGCCCACCTACTTCTACATTGTAAGGATATCTGTCAAAGACATCCTCCAAACACATCTCCGAGCAACGCGCGAGCAAAACGACCAGCGTGCACCAAGGCACACCTCAACTTACAAAACTTACAAAATCTCAAACCACTTATTTCACTCCTCAAACAAAATACTCAATATTAGTGGACCGACACTAGATCAAGAATTGGAACAAAACAAAACAGACCACTACGTCATTACTTAATATCAAAGAGATGACCGGACCGGAATTAATCGTCAAAATCATCATTTTCATTTGGATCTGACACTCCAATTGGTTTCAAGTCCTTTATGTGCCATTTCCTGCTCTTGTTCCATCTTCGTTTTCTAACTCATATACTAAACTGGAATGTTTTTCCGAATTTTACTCATAACGAACTTAGGAGCTAACTTAGCGGAAAATTTATCACTAGCACTCGAGAGGACCTTATTAGTTCTCCAAACATACTCTCCGACTCGGAATGAAATGTCTCTTCTCCGAAGATTGTAGCGTTTACACGAACGTTGATAAGCTACATGCAAATTTTCACGGACACTTCCAAAAATATCAAACAAAAGTTGACGATCCAAAACATAAGAAGGTCTACTACTGGAGACGACATCAACATCCTCACCAGGTATAAAATTATCCTTATAAGCTTTTCCACTTAAAGGTACCTGACGACCAAAAACTAAAAATTTGGTGAATAGTTGGTGGACTCATGTTTTGCTGAGTTGATCGCGTATTGGATCTTTGATATCTCAACATCCCACGTATCATGTTCTTCTACGTATGTACGGATTGCTGTACCAACTGTCTTATTGATTCTTTCCACAAAATTGCATTGGGGAGCATAAACAGCGTTATACCAAATTTTTGAATTTCGTACCTTGCACACAAAGCTTTAAAAATACGTCCAACTAATTGTGGACCATTATCACAAATAACAAATTGTGGTACTCCGTAGACAAGAAATACCTTTTCTTCCAAAAACTTCTCGATCAAATGTGCGGTAGCACTACGTAAAGGTTGCAAAATCGAATACTTCGAGAACCAATCACCAACAACTAAGAGCCATTTATGTCCGCGTTTGGAACGAGGAAACGGACCCATCAAATCTAATGCAATGGTTTGGAATGGTAGTCCAACTTCTTTCTCCTTTCCCATCATTCCAAGGGGACCTCTATTGGGTGGTTTTTGAGCACCACAAATCAAACATTTCCTACAAAATTTACGTACGTCAAAGATCATCTTTGGCCAATAATACAATTCTTGGACTCGAGACAAAGTTTTAAGGAACCAAAATGTCCTGCTGAAGGGGGGTTATGACATGATTTAATGACATCTACGCGCTGAGACTTTGGCACCAAATATTTCCACTCTACAACATTCGCCGAATGCGGTAATATGGAAGGTATAAACTTATAAATAAACCCATCTTCTACTTTCCATTGTGGGTAGCTTTTCAGTGACAACAAAATTTTCTTTCTCAAAGACTCATACCACAAGTCTACTGCATCAAGTTTAATCTCTACTAAGTTAACTTCTGGATTTTCTAAAGGAACACCACGACTAAGACAATCTGGAACTATATTGAACTTTCCTTTTCTATGCACCAAATCAAATGAGTGTTGCCTTAATCGAACTGACCATCTGGCGAGTTTTCCAGTTGGATTCTGAAGATTACTCAACCAAAGTAACGAAAATGATCGGTGACAACGGTGAATCGAACTCCTTCTACCCACGGACGAAATTTCTCAATTGCAAAAATAACCGCTAAACACTCTCTTTCAGTGGTGGAATAATTGCGCTCAGTACGGCTCAGGGTTTTGCTTGCGTACGAAATTACACGCTCTTCTCCGTTTATATTCTGAATCAACACAGCTCCTAACCCAGTGTTGCTTGCGTCACACTCAACGATAAAGGGTGCCGAGTAGTCTGGCTGCGAAAGAAGAGGTGCAGAAACTAATGCTTGCTTGATTAGCACAAATGAATTTTCTGCTTCCGCACTCCAGTTTACAGTTTGACCTTTTTTCTTACTTTTAATGAGGTCATTAATAGGCGAAACTAAAGACGAAAAATTCTTTATAAAGCGCCTGTACCAGCTGCACATTCCTATAAACCTTTTAATTTCCGTTGTGGTTTTCGGACGGGAAAGTTAACCATCGCCGACACCTTATCGGGATCTGTACGAAGTGAGTTCGAACCTACTATATAACCCAAAAATTTAAGTGTTTTTAAAAATTCACATTTACTTATATTTATGGTAAGGTTAGCTTCTTTTAAACGTTGCTTAACCTCTACTAATAACTTTAGATGATCTTCAAAAGATGACGAACATAATATTATGTCGTCCAAATAGCAAAATACATGGGGTTCAAAACGTGGACCAAAATTGCATCTACTAAACGCTGTTGCGTCTGCGCAGCATTCTTCAACCCAAATGGCATGCATGTAAATCTATATTGTCCTCGTGAGATAACACTGAAGGCAGTCTTATCCTTAGACGATTCACTAAGAGGATTTGCCAAAACGATTTTCTCAAATCCAGAGACGAAATGTAGTTCGCACCTCTCAACATATTGAGAATTCTATCTACGTTCGCAAGGGGTACGAATCATGAACAGTTAAGTCGTTCAGGGTTCTACCATCAAAACAGAAGCGATATTCTCCATCTGCCTTCTTAACCAACAAAACTGGAGAGGACCACGGACTAGTACACGGTTCTATAACTTTAAGTCTAAGCATGTCGTCCAATTCCTCATTCAATATCTTACCCATATATGGTGACATGACATATGGTTTCTTGTGGAAGGGTTTGGCATTGCCTGTGTCTATGTCCAATTCGATTAGGTGAGTTCGTCCTAATCTATCGTCGCTGCTAATCTCACTAAATGAATTTATTAACTCTTGTGCTTGCGCACTTTGAGCATCTGAGAGGTCATGTAAACCACATAAAGAATCTTCAGTGTTCAAAGGGATGGAAGACGGACCTATATACCCTATGTCGTTCCCAACATTGCTTTGGATAAACCAATTATTACTTCTAAAGTCAGCAACTACACCAAATAATTTTGCAAAGTCAATACCGAAAATAAATGTATGCGGTAGGGACGGAACCACTAATGCATTAAGGATGCGGCAATCATTACCTATACAAATTGGCAAATCTACTGAGCCTACAACAGACTTTATTGAACCATCAGCTGTAGTGATACCTGTTTTGCTGAACTAAAATTTTCAAGTCTAATTCTCTAACAATTGAAAGTGCTAAGGATCCTACTACTGAGGTAGTGCATCCCGAATCCAGAAGACCGGTAATGTCTCTATCTATTAATTTCACCATAATGTAGGGTCGATTATCACACTGCTTCTCAATGAACAGAGTATTATTCTTAGGCTTCGAAGAGTCCTGACAAAATTTTTAACAACTGTAAGCCATCTCGACCACTCGTCTTTACTAAAGTATTTTTCTTGTTTACAAATCATAACTGTAGCCTTATGACGCGGAACAGGATACCGACCACTATGTACCTGCCGCCTTACTGGTTTTTGAACAATGTGGACATGACGTTGCCTTAACGCCTTTTCGACCACATCCAAAACAAAAATTTTTTGTTGCTCTACAATCTCTAAACCAATGTCCACTACGGGAGCAATTCCAACAAACAAAATGATTCCTCTTATCGGGACTAAAGGAATTACAAACCGAGGACTCTAAAGAGCTCTTATCCGCTACTGTTACTTGAGGATTGACTAATTTATTCTGAAACACCCTACTCTTAACAGCATAAACTTTCTCATTCAACCCAGGATGTTTGTTCTCATATGGATGCTTAGAGGTTGCAAACCTTATTAGGTTTATTAGAAGACGCCAAAACCGAGTTTAGTTTCATCAAAGAAGCTTCTTCTAACCTTTACACAAATTTACTAGGGTCGACAAATCTTGAATGTCCGACAATGCAAGTGCCGAAATATATTCAGGAACCAAATTTCTTCTAATCATTTTAACTTTAGTAACTTCTGCTGGCTCGTTGGTCAGTCTACTAAAGAGGGTTTGCATATGCGCGACAAATAAAATAATCCTTTCGTCTTTACCTTGACGACGATTTCTGATCTTTTCCCAAATGTCATCATCCGAAGAACCAGGTAGAAAATCTTCCCTTAAACGTTCTAACAAGGAGTTCCAGTCTCGCAAAGAATTTTTCACTGTTCTAAACCAAACCAAAGCGTCACCCACAAAAGTTCACATGCTGATCCAAATAAGTCAGCTTCGGATACCTTACGAGATTGTGCTAAATCACTAACTCTATCTAAAATGAATGTAGTTGTTTGGGGTCACCTGAGAATTTTACAGGCCATGAACCTATAGGTACTGAAGGTGTTACATACGAAGTCGAATGGATAGGTGCACTAACTAAAGGAGATACTACAACGGACCGATCTAAATAGGTGGACTCTGTACTTTTATTGATTTTATCGTACAACTCAGCTTCAAGAGTTAATATCGTTGCTACGGTCTCATTTCTAAACTTAATTGCTTCATCGGGATTTATTGAAGGATTTTCATACGCTTAGCTCGTCCCGAAAGGTGGTTTATCCTTGAACAAGCTCTTCTAAAAATTGAGTCTGATGAGTCGCCCTCAAACTCGGACACAATATTACGAACTGACTCGACTGAAACTGAAATTTCTTTACTTTCCGTTGCAAAATCTACTTCATAACACGAAAGGTCAACCAAACAACCAGGCTTATCTATTTCTTTAGCTAACAATCTACCTAAAATTTTCCGTTTCTCCAACACTGGCCTCTCACTTACCACTCCTCTGATTCTTAGTTCATACTCCAATTCTTCTTTAAGTAGACAAACAATTTGGAATTTTTCCGACATGGTTACTACAACCTAATGGAATCAAACCGATAAATCTAACTAATCCGAATCTTACAAAAGCTATCAAAACAAATTCGTACTACTAAAGGTAAAAATCAAAAATGTTTTGGTAAAATTATTTTGCCAAAACAATATCAAAAAATTTAAGGGGTCAAAACAGAACTAAAGTCAAAAGTAAATTTGACCAAATTAACGAATTGAGTGTATGGGGATTACCGTTACAACCAATCTTTTATCAAAAGTAAACAAACAAATCTAAGTGTCAAATAAACCTTAAGCAAACAAATTTCGAGCAAAATAATTTTTGGACAAATGGACTTCAAAGGAAAATAAATTTAGAGCTAACAAACTTCGAATCAAATTAAATTTAGAACAAATAAATTTCGAAGCAAATTAATTTTAACAAATAAATTTTAAGGTAAATCAAATTATGAACAAACAACTTTCGAGCTAAATTAAATTATGAACGAACGAATTTCAACAAATTACTCGTTGAACAAACAAATTTCGAGCCCCAAATAAATTTTGATCAAACAAATTTCGAAGCCCCAAGCGTTGGGCGCTAGTGAAACGTATTATATTTTCTTGATCGCTAACCCCAAACGGTCACATTCTTTCCTAAATTGAGCTTAACTAATGCTCTCTTCTTAATACATACATCTGACTCTAGAAGTTGGGGTCAGCAAAACAAAGTCTTCCGACGTAACTAGGGTCTATTCCTTGGGTAGAGCTATGAGCAATGGGGGTAAGTCGAAATCTATGGAGGGTTACACTTAACAAAAAACAAACAGGCGCCACCAAGTCCAAATTGATTTATTTTAGGGCATAGCTATTTTTAAGGGCGGACTTGGAGACCCAAAAAAAGATCGCCTTCGTTGATACACAAACTTGTCTTAACAGAATAAGACGCTGTTCCTGTAAGAAAGAATAATAATTAAGTCACATAAAAATGGGAACACTATTTGCGTCCCTCAAGTATACCTAAAAGTATAGAGAATATTTTCTGCATAATGGGATCATAAAATTTTAGTTCTTATTGCTTTTTGTTTACCAAGTCTGATCAGACTAGATCAGAATAAAAAACTTTAAATGAAGAATATTAATTTACTAATAAGAATTTTCTTGGTTTCAGTAAATAAAGTATCATTGTAATTAAATAAAAATAAAAATTTGAAGTACTTGCAAAACTGGTAGTAAAGGTTATCAACTAATCCTTACTCAAATATTTTATAATTCTATGTAACTAAAAATGCTAGAGTTTCTTTATAACCCAATCAGATCTGTGTGAGTCATTTACAAATGAATATACGAAATTTTCTCTTTAGGTTAACAAACTTAAATTTAGTTTGAAGTCAAAATAATCACCAAGATATTCTCTAATGTTATCTATAGTGGTTGTACTAAAATGCTAAACATGTGTTAGCCATTGGGCAATTGTTGACAATAGTGAACAAACAAACAGGTGATGTAATAGCAGCTGTTAAATTACGTTGAAGCCACGTGTGATCACGTATTTACGAAGCTAAGTGAAAGCAAATTTAATACTGGGGAAAACCAGCTTATTTACAGGTAAACTGAATAACAATTTTTGTACGTCTAACAAACAAAATGAAATAATGTACTTTCAGAAGGAAAGTACTCAGGAAATCCTTAATTCTATTACGAACCCAAGAGCAGCAGTTGTCCCTTGATGTAATGGAAATTACCTCGCAGCGCGGGAACAGCAACTAATTATACTTGCTTTCCATGCTTTAACACAGGTGTAGGAGCAAAGCGGGTTCCTTACTTGGATCACGGCAGCATTACTTTGTAACGTAATCTTCCGTTGTCTAAATTTATTTACTAAAATAATTTTTCATTGCGTAGCCAACAAATTAAGCTTTCTAAATTGTAACTTCAAAGGGATCATGTTGTCTCAAATTTTACAGTTGCGATTTTCGACGTGGTGTGCGATATATACGTTATCCATGCAGTTTTCTAATTTCTCATTGGGATTTCAAATGTGTCGTTGCGAGTTCAAATAGGTCGTTGCGAGTTCAAATGGGTCGTTGCGCTAAATAAATTTTGTAAATTAGCTAATATGACAACGAATATACAAAATGTGGATTAGGTACTAACCGTTACTCAGGAAGTGTTTCACAAACATAGAGCGACTCGGAGGTCACTCGCCATTCTCTTAGAATGCATCTTGACGCTACTTTTAACTATCGACGAGTGCGCTCGCTGCTTTCTTGTATGGTGGGAGGTTCCGGATTTTAGTTCTCGAACCTCTCACGCGCGCGCCAGTGGCTGTGAAATTACACCGAACTCGGAAACAACTCGACTAATAATCCTTGATATTATAATACTATAAAAGTTTGATTGTTACTTGAATATTTATTTTAATTAATAAAGGTATTTTACTATTCATTGTACGTTTAATGAATGGATTCTCCTACTGCAAAAATAAAATTGTTACAATACTAACCCTTGAAAGTAACATGCAAACTACAATGCTAGGAATGCGAGACTTAATAAGATTCAACACGATATTCAATCAAATAATATCAACTATTACCACAATTCAACAAATTTTAGCCACGTTAGAGAACGCTGTAACATTTGCTAAATTAAACACCTTACATGCTAGTATAATAGAACCAATTGATTTATTAAATGAATTATAGGGAATTAGATCACTCATAACTAACTGTAAACTACTCTTTGAAGTAACAGAATCTAACATGCTTTTATTTAAAAAAATAGCCATAGTAAAAGGTTATGTAAAAAATCATAAAATTACGTTTTTAATAGAAGTCCCCATAGTAGAAATTAACTCATAATTATTATCATTTATTTGCTTTCCCCATGAAAGTTGCTAGCCAGTATCAAGTTATTATTCCTAAAACCAATTTTCTTTCTCTAAATGAACTTAGGTATGGCTTCACAAATGAAAAATGCAAAGGAGTGGCACCCAGCCAATATTTGTCAGTCATTAACAACGACAGCCTGTTACCACAGGAATTTGTAGCAACATAAACTGCCTTAAAACGGTACAACACAAGACAACACAAATATGCCGATGAAGCAACAGGAGCCAGGCAGCATAATTACAGCTAACGCAGTTACGAGGATAGGGTGGGTTCACTCCAATTCGCTCCCCTACCGAGATGATAACCTGAAATTCGATAATAATAATAACCCTTAAATATGGCGCCACCTAAGTTTAAACTAATACACAGCTGGGCTTTTTCAAAACAAACCTAGGATGTCCTTCAATTACGAGAAGATACTCCAATCTACATATCTTAACATGTATACATATAACACTAGGAAAAATAAACAATGCAATACATAAATTTAATCCACATTACTATCAAATCAAGAATAACATCATATGAATATATTGATTCTACTTTTATCTGAATTCGCTATCATGCGGGTGTAAATAATTTTAGTACTTTTACCAACAAAAACATTAACGTTCAAATCAATCTACTAATTAAATATAAAAATATCATGAGGAGCTTGGCATACCTTTAACCTCGATGTTAATATAATAACGTTTCACACAACTTGCAATTATATTTTGATAAGAAAAATTCCCATTTCGAATGGACCTGCACCTTGCCGAAGTTCTAAATTACTAGAACAGGTGAAATGGCTTGCGTGTTCTAATGAGCTAAAGAGCCAAACTACAGGTCCAACCAAAGTAGTAGGGTCGTTAGTGAGGAACCAGACTAAGACAGGTCCCCGAAAGAGGGCAGCGGCTCTTTCGGTACTTAGATTGGCAGAGACCATAGGGGTCGGTATGGCAGTCTAAGACACACTACCGCGATGTGGAAGGCAACGGGAAACCACCACATTAATCTCCCAAGTACACAGCGTACTTAAATTGATACAAACATGATGGCATTCTCTGGGGTAAAAGATTCCGGAGTTAAAATAGTCCCCATTCGGATCTCCGGGAGGACTACTTCGGAGGATGCGATCGGAAAGTTAAAAATAAGAGTAGGGAACATTCTGCGAGTCGGAGCGTGGAATGTTAGAAGTATGAAGCAAGTAGGTAAGCTAGAGAACCTAAAATCGAAATGAATAGGTTATCACTAGACATAGTAGGGATCAGCGAAGTTCGGTGGCCAGAGGCGGGGATTTTGGAGTGGAGACTTCAGGGTAATTCATACAGGAGCAGAGGAAGGAAATTTGGGTGTGGGGATAGTTATGCGGAAAAAGATAGGATACTGTGTAGAAAATTACTTACAAAAGAACGAAAGAGTACTCATGGTTAGATTAGAATCTAAACCGGTAAACACAGTAATAATACAAGTTTACATGCCCACCTCTAGCTACAGTGACGAAGAGGTAGAAGCCATCTACAGAGATATCGAAGACATATTAAGATACGTAAAAGGACATGAAAATTTAATAATTACGGGGGATTTTAATGCCGTGGTAGGTGATTGTAGGGAAGGAGCGGTAGTAGGATTATTTGGTTTAGGCACGAGAAACGACAGGGGAAATAGGCTGGTAGAATTTTGCGACAAGAACAATTTAATCATCACAAACACATTATTTCAACATCATGCTAGAAGACGATATACGTGGAAGATGCCAGGAGATATAGGAAGATATCAAATAGATTACATTCTTGTTAGACAACGGTTTAGGAATCAAGTAAAAGACTGTAGAAGCTACCCAGAAGCAGATATAGATACTGACCACAACATCGTAATTATGAAGGCCGCACTTAAATTTAAAAATCTGAAAAAAAGGAACGGAAAAAGGCACTTGGACTTAGAGAAACTAAAAGATAAAGATATTCAATTAAGATTCGAAAAAAAGTCAAATGAATTGCTGAATGATATCGGGAAAATATCTGAAACTAAGGAAGTAGAAATAGAATGGAATAACATTAAATCCAGCCTAGACATGACGGCCAGAGATATTCTGGGGTATACACAAAAGAAAATAAGAAACCATGGATAACAAAGGATATCGTGAATTTAATAGAAGAAAGACGAAAATACAAAAATAAATCAGACGAAACAGGAAAACAAAGATACAAAGCCATAAAATGGGAAATTATTCGAAAATGCAGGAAAGCTAAAGAACAATGGATTGATGAAAAGTGCAAAGAGGTACAAACTAAGATGGAAATAGGAAAGACAGACGAAGCATACAAATTAATTAGAATGAATTTTAGGGATATAAAACCGTATAGTAAAAATATAAGGGACGCACAAGGAAACGTCATTATAGAAAACGTAGAGAAAGTGAGTAGATGGCAAGAATATATAGAGAATTTATATGCAGGAGAGGAACTAACTGCATTAGAACAGGAATCAGACATTGAAAATGATGACTTGGGATATCCTATACTTCGAGACGAGTTTGAATTAGCATTAAAGAGTCTGAAAATGGTAAGGCGCCGGGTACAGATAAGGTGCAAGCAGAAACTCTAAAGGCCGCTGGACAAGCAGTAACAGAACGTCTCTTCCAACTTGTAAGCTATATGTATGAGACAGGCGAGATACCCAAAGATTTCAAACGTAGCATCATAGTAACTATACCAAAAAGAAAGGCGCGGATAGATGTGAAAATTTTCGAACAATAAGTTTGACAGCACACGTGTCAAAAATATTAACTAGAATTGTGCAAAGACGAATGGAAAACGAGCTGAAGAAATACTAGGAGAAGACCAATTTGGGTTTAGGCGAAACAGGGGAACGCGGGAGGCTATTTTAGCTCTGAGAGTGATAATGGAGAAACAATAGAAAAAGGGAAAGCATGTATATAGGGTTTGTAGATCTGGAAAAGCATTCGACAATGTAAATTGGAAAAAATGTTTGAAATACTCAAAAGATTGGAATGAGTTATAGGGATAGACGAATAGTACATAGCTTATACAAAGAGCAAACAGCAGTAATAGAATTAGAGCAGGAACGTCGAGAAGTAAACATTAGGAAAGGGTGAGACAGGGATGTGCCCTATCCCCATTGATCTTTAACTTGTACATAGAAGAGGCAATGAATACTGTCAAATGCATGAAGACATTTGGAATTACTATGCAGGGACAAAAATTGATATGCTTAGATTTGCAGATGATATAGCGGTATTAGCGTCTAGCAAGGAAGAGTTAGAAGCTGCTCTTAATGAAATGGAAACGGTTCTGACAGAGAGATACGGTATGAAAATTAACAAAACTAAAACTAAAGTTCTAGTTTGCAAAGGTGGGAAAATAAATCAAAACAAGAATACAAGTATCTAACACGAACTTACAAGAGGTTAAGGATTTCTGCTACCTAGGAAGCCAAATAACGCAAGATGGGAAAAGCACAAAGATATAAAACAAAGATTAGCACAAGGTCGTGCTACATTTAACAAGAAAAGCAACTACTGTGCTCAAAGACCACAAACATAGAAACAAGGAAAAGATTGCTTAAAACATATGTGTGGAGCACAGCACTGTACGGCTGTGAAGCCTGGACAATAGGAGAAGCGGACAAGAAAAGGTAGAAGCCTTTGAAATGTGGTGCTACAGGCGTATGATGAAGATATCATGGACAGACAAAGTTAAGAACGAAGAGGTACTAAAAATGGTAGGGAAGAAAGAAATATGTGGAAAACGGTAAAAATAGGAGAGATAGGATGATAGGCCACATACTACGGCATGAGGGAATATTGCGGAATATATTAGAAGCAGAGATAGGAAAAAAGAGAAGAAGAGGCAGACCTAGATTAGACTACTGCACACAGATAGTAAAAGATGTAGGCTGTAGAGGTTTCAGGGAGATGTGTAGGCTAGCCCAGAATAGAAATCAATGGAGGTACGCATCCAACCAATCCCAAGATGGATAAACTAATGACGAAAAGATAACTGTGCTTAAACATGATGATTATTATAAGTAACTACAAGAATTGGTTGGGCAATATTCTCGAATAATGTTAAGTGTGTGAAAGGATTTACTGGAAAACCATTATATCGGCAAATGTCTAAGTGTTGGGTGGATCTTGGTAGCCACAGGTTGCTTAACCTCCTTCACTGAATCTCGGTAAAATAGGGTATAAAATTAGAGAACAAATTGAAAGGGAACGAGCTGAATACACATGCTGTGTGAGAATTTTAGGGAACTATGTAGGCTAGCTCAGAATATAAATAAGTGCAGGTGCGTGTCCAACCAGTTTTGAGACGGAAAACCTAATGACGAAAAAATAAGCGCAGATAAATCTGATGATTAGTATAAACAACTAGTTGTTGGTTGCGAAATACCTGCAACTAATGTTGACTGTGCGAAAAGATAAATTGAAAAATATATTAAATCGCCAAATGGTTAAGTGTTGGGGGAACTTGGCAGCCACACGCTGCTTACCTCCCTTCACAACCATTGAAGGTCGGAGAAATAGGGCATGTAACTGTAAAACAATAGAAAGTGATCGAACTGCATCTAACAAGAAAGAACAGCGCCTATGAGGAAAGACAACAAACATAGAATAAGAATAAAATTGTTGAAAGCATATGTGTGGAGCACAGCACAGTATGCCTAGGAAATACGGGCAGTCTGAAACGCAGACAGAAAAACGGTAGCAGCCTTTTGAAATGCTGTGCTTCTGATGTATGAGGACGATAGCATGGACAGACAAAGATAATAACAAATAAGTTACAGAAATAGTAGGGGAACAAGGATATCTGGGGAAAAAGAGAAATAGTAGGGCGGAATACGTTCTAAGGCATTTTTGGGGAATAGTATGTGATATATTACAAGCAGAGATAGGAAAAAAGAGGTAGATGTAGACCTAGATCAGACAGTTATAGATGCAAACTGTGCATATTTCAGGGAAATCTGTAGGTTAGTTCAGAATAGGGAACAATGATGGTACGCGTCTAACCAGTTCTAGGACTGAAGACCTAATGATGATGATGAAGAAAAATTCAAACCAGTTGGCTCAAGTTCACAACTTTCTCTTGTATATATTTTAAATTTATTATCTCGATTAAACCAAGGTTGGAATTAGTCGCTCGTAGTAATTGTCCAAACACAAATAGCAATGTCAAACAAAACGATTGGTTTCTTACCAGATGTCCGATTCTCTACGATATACGGCTCCTAAACTGACAGGTGGGTCGGTACGCCTGCATGCGTGTCCTCAATATGTCGTCACTGGACACAGCACCAATAACAATGTAACCACATGAACGCGATGAAGGCACAGAGGAACAACAATTAACAACGCCGGAACAAACAGTCGGTACAAACAATCGGAGTCAAACAATCGGGACCAAACAATCAGGACCAAACAATCAGGACAAAACAACCCTATCAATAAACATTGTTAGAACTTCACGTATTAACATTAACACCACTTACCGATATAGATCGGGTTATTCATTCAGAACAAAACAATCTATGCTCTTAAGATCGCCGATCGATAAGACAACAACTCCCTAAAATAAACGTACAAATTTTGTGTTTCCTTGAAAACATACTTACGCTTCAATTACAAAACCCTCGCACGGAATATGAGAAGAATGATTTCTTAAATCTATATTCACCAAAACATTCTTCCCAAATACTCAAAATGTAGAGCAAACAACAATACGTCTATACAAGTTAACTGGATCTTTTGAAACGCGAAGTATTAAAATCAGGTCGCTTTACCTGAGACCAACATTCAATTATTACACTGAAGATAACAAAACCAGAATTCCACTTGATAGCGTTGTAGAAGGATACTACAACTACGGATTTTTTAACCATATAAATTTTACGAATTAATTTTGAATAAAAGACTATTAATAACGCAACCAACAAATCAGAGGCGTCGTAAAAGGTAGGTATTGAAATCGAATCTAATAAGAATGTTGATGCAAAAATTTACAACGTAACAAGCTATTCAAACGGAAGTACAGCTATTAAGATTCTCTAATCACTACGTGAATTGCGAATCAAAACTTGTACAAATTAACAACATGAAAATTCAATAGTTACAGACAACAAATAGATTGCTGTATTTCCACAAAAAGTAATAGCAACCACCCATTGCAACCAAGACGAAAACAGCCTAGCTTTAATTGGAAGCAAGGTAATTACAATAAACGAAGATTGCTATTTAAAATTAAAAAACGAAATTATTCGAGTATACCAAAACCCAGCAATAACGAGAAAATTCTCAAATCTACCCGAACTACAGTTCAAGACTACACAAACCAAAGAGGACAAGATCATCAAGAAATCAATGAAACTAGAACATCTAGATCTAAACCACTTCAACCAAGCCGTAAAATTAATGAACAGTTATAAAGAACATTTAAATGAAGTGAAAGTGCCAAAACTACACAACGATAATATCAGTGTTTGGACAATTTCATTGATTATTGTAATAATTTTATTAACCATGTATTAATTGTACAAAATGTATCTTAGATTTAGAAGCAGAGGAACAAATTTTAGTCATAAGAACAAAGAAACAAAGGTAAATAAAGAAATCATAAAAGCTCCCTTAGAAACAATAAGTTTTAAAATTAAGAACAGGGTGATAGTGGAACGTTGGTATTGAAGTTTCCTTTTAATGAACGACATTACCAGTGAATTGGGATTCTTAATGTAATAATTGAATAGAGAAGCAGAAAATGTAGTACTTCGAATAGTTTTGTTGATGATTTAGGTTTAAGTTTTCTTTAAGACTTTTTAGAACTTACTTCAATAACACCTGGACAGATTGCGATAAGAATTCATTTATAGAAAGATGTATTCATATGTGTATGTGTAATAAAATTATTTTTATGTTAATAGAGGTTAGGTTAGATTGATTGTTATTTCAATAATTTATGAAATAGGTGTAAAGTTAGTGATTTGTAAAGGATATCCACCTCATTCATTGCTAGTCATATCTGGAAGAAGTATTTTATTTTTACAGAAAATCCTGAAAACGACCAATCATTAAAATACCAAAGTAAGGGAGTTTTAAGCGAAACAATAGTCTTTCACATAGAAATGACATCACAAAGCTTGCGGTGACAGACTGTTTGGTGTCCCTTGATTTTGACAAAGACAAGACGTTTAGGGTAAATGTCAATGCAATGTTGAAATTTTAAAGTTGAAACCTTGTTATTTATCATATTTATAATTTTTTATCTGCTTCTTTCATTAATTCATAGGAACTCACTTCCGCACCACTGTAGTTACTATGCTACTAAATTTCGTTTAAAAGCATCAGCAGATACAACTAATGCAATCACGGCAATGAAAGCTCCTGTTAATAAGAAAGAACTCCAAAGATTTGACATGACCGCATATTCATGCCGATTCATGCCTAATCTTTTTTATGAAAAAAATACCTTAAGAAAATTCTTAGGCATTAAAGTTAAGTGTATTTGGGGATTGACAGAACAATAATGTTTTGAGCGTCTTAAGAAGTAACTGACTATGGCTCTTATATTACCATTTTTCAATCGTAAACTCAAAATTATATTGTTTTATGATGCAAGTCAATATGGGTTGGAGTGTTACATCTCTCAAAAAGGGCATCCAATAGGGTTTGCTTTAATTTTCCCTAACAAGGCTCAACAAAACTATATCCAAATTGAATAAGAGTTCTTGGTAATAGTGTAGGATTGTCAACGTTCAAATATTATCTTTCGTTTCAAGAATCGTTTGATATTGAAAGAGATCATTGACTACTTCTTGGTTTAGTAAAGAAACCGTTAGAAGATGTATCTCCTCTTCCACAACGTTTGATAATAAAGCTAGTTAAATACAATTTTAAATTAAAATTTGTATCTGGTAAAACTACTAGTTACCTACCATCTGAGCAGAGATCCTGAAGGTAAAACATTTAACACTGATGATCTTGATGCTGATCTTAAAATATATTATGTAATTATGACAACGAAAACTTATTCTGAGCGGTTAAAAAATATATAAACGAAGATCATGCTTTGAATGAAATAAAAGGTTATGCTACGAATGGTTGGCCTAATTACAAAAATTTGAGTCCTAGAGTAAAAGAATTTTGGTCAATCTGTAATTTAATTTACTAACATAAAAATGTTCTCCAATATAACAAAAGGTTAACCATTTCAAAGAAGTTGCTACAGATTTAAACTTTAAAGATGTAAAGTCAAAAAAAAGCTATATGCCTTCGACTAACTTGGCTATTACCCCAAGGGAGAGCTAAACGTGGGTTAGGGATGAATTTATCTAGTTGAATAAAATAAAATGTAATTTTGGGTTAGACGACACTGTATCTAACAAGTATTAATTAATTTTGAAAACATTTTGAAGCATTTGCGAATTAATATAACATCTAGCTTTCAATTTCGAGTTCCAAATATCCTAAATCTAATGGGATGATCGACCGACACATAGAGACTATAAAAATTTAATAAAAAGTTTTTTAAAGCAAAATGATGTATTTTTGACAGTGTCAGTTTACAACACAACATTAAAAGTACATTTGCCTGCTCATTGTGATTTACAGAAATTGTTAAAAATTTTATCTGGTGCCTTTTCAATTAAGCCTCTATTTCCGCACAAATTAACTCATTTTTTGAGTAAGTAAACATAATTTTTGGATTCGGAAATGTTTACTTTTTTTGCTTTCTCAACAACCTTCAACTACACAATAAATACCAACCATCTGAAATTTAATAATATGACGAACCCAAATACTTTTTATAATAAGATTTGTGCATTTCTTTTAGACATTCAATATAAAAATTCGTACATACATTCGTAAATATGAAAACGTTTCTAACAAACGGAAACGTCTATTATTTTATAATAATCACTTAATGGTAAGAAAACACATAAATTCTTAGAATCACTATTAAAAACACTAAATTACGTAACAAGATTAATTTAAAGCTATTATCAATAAATTCTAGATTAGTGACGAGGAAATTCGTCGAAGCATAATATACAGATACGCCATTGAGCAAACAAATGACATACACAAAGCTAAAAGAAATCGCGTATGATCGAACACCTTCGGGTCGGAATAGTGACTACAGGACCTCTTGTATTTGGGAAAAAACTAAAACATACGTCAAGGTCATGCTATTAATGAAAATCATCCATATGTATTGTCCATGGTATGGATTGACATTTTCCAAAGGCATATATGTTTTAAATTTCTCCTTCATTGTAATTTATTTTTACCCTGAAGGGCTTTAATTAATTCAGAATCTGAGCCCGTTCAAAGTGAGTTTAAACCGTCTGTGTATTTTTCAATTTTTCTGTCTTATTATGCTTAAGCAGCCATTGACTACTGATTGCTTATTATAGAGCATGAACTAGGTAAGACGGTTATACATTCCATTATCTAAAAGTAAACTACACTCTATTCTAAATATAAGTACCAATTTTAGTAAAAACAGAATGTTAGTTCAACAGAAGTTTATTCTATGATTCAGGTATAGAATTTAAAATAATATCTAACATCTGCTTGCCTAATTTTACACTCGCAGTACAGTTCAGGTAGTACAAATAAAGTTACATAACTGGAGGACGACTTGATATCAACATTCCTGATCCTACGATCCGTAATGCCAAAGATATGAAATTATAGATGCAGAACGCGTCTTTCTGGAATATTGAGTCTAGTGGCGTCTTTTAAGGATTTCTGCTAACAAAAGCGAGCGTCAGACGCAAAGAGGCATCCATTCACGACATACAAATGCATAATCAAACCAACAGACATATATATTAAAACCTTTATATAAAATAGTATTCCACCGAAGCTGAAACTGAATAAGTAAGTATCATTTTAAAATGCCGCTTTTAAATCAAGAAACGACTACTACATTTAAATCGGCGATTTCAATCCGGATTAAAGTCAAGCGGTTTATGTAACCCACTTTCAAGTTTTGCCTTAAACACACAGGATTATGATTTTAAGCGGCTTGAACCATTCAGGTCCATCCTATGAACTTAAAAGCTTGGATTGACTAAAACGGCTTGAAACTAACTATATAAACAGGGAAGCACCTTGTTCCGTTACAATTGCATTTCAAATGTCATACTTGTAGCTAACTTTGGTTCATTTCAATGCTAGCGTAACCTAGAATAAAAATTAATTTAAATATCAATATGTATTAGTATTAACTAACGTATATATCTTCTAAATGTCTACCTCCATTATCCAAATACTGAAAGTTTTCTACGACTCTGTGAATCATATTCGGTGATGGCAGCCTTCAGTTCATCGATAGTTCGGAAACCATGCTTGTACACCTTTTCCTTGAGATAACCCAATATAAAAAAATCGCATGGGGTTAAATTAGGCGATCTGGGAGGCTACCCAATGTCACCTCGCAAAGACAATACGACTGGGAAACATTTGCCTTCGAAGTTCCATTGAACGATGAGATGTATGGGCCGTAGCACTATCTTGTTTGAAGCAAATGTTTTCATTTTCATGGTCTTGCAATCATTCATCCACTTTTGGTTTCAAAAAAATTTCAATGATGTGACAATACCGAACAGAAGTCACTGTTTCAACCTCACCATTTTCTTCTAAAAAGTAGAGACCTCACACACCACAATCTCCAACAGCACACCACACTGTTACTCGAGGGCTGTGAAGTGGTCGTTGGTGAAGTTTCCGAGGGTTATTCTCTGCCCATTAATCGAAAATTTTGTTTATTAACAGTTTCAGCCAAGTGAAAATGGACCCCATCACTAAAGATCAAAACATCAGGACGAGGAATATTCTGCAGAATGTCACGGCACAAATGTCAAAGTCTCTGTCGCTTAACTTTTGCACTAACTGCATCTTGTATGGGTGTAATTGAAGGCCTCTATCGAGGATTCATCTTACACTACTGGCACATAATCCCAGTGAATTAAAACCCGTACTCTATCCACGTTTTCTGCTGACGTTGAAGTCCTAGTTCGGCATACTGGTTTTCTCTTTAATGTCAAAGATGTCGCTTTAAAATTAGATACCCAATTCCAAATTGTTGGTCCAGTGGGGATGGGATCATGACGACCAAGAGCAAAGTGTACACAAAACGCACGCTGTGTTGTGATCACTGATTCACCATTTCGAATAAACTTTTCCACCAAGAATGCTCGATGTTGACCCGACCAAGTCATTGCTCACACTGAAAACTGCATGTTATAGCGCGTCTGACG
Organism: Platerodrilus igneus; assembly: GCA_036346225.1. Lineage (NCBI taxonomy): Eukaryota > Metazoa > Arthropoda > Insecta > Coleoptera > Lycidae > Platerodrilus > Platerodrilus igneus. The sequence goes on from JARFIW010001235.1 coordinate 958,160, forward strand.
ACGCCATCCCCACCCTTCCACTCATTCCAGTGTTCGGACAATGACCTTGTGAAATCGGAAAGTTTAATATGATTCAGCCAGTATAGAACTTCTTTTAATCAATTCGAGCTTTCGAAAAATTTGTTTTCTCCTTCAAGAAACTGCAATTATGCAGTTAAAATGTTTACTTACAATCTAAAGTCTGATCTTAAACATAAGGAGCATGAAAACTATTTAAAGCTATTGATTAGTTTAGTGTTGATATTTAAAACTAATGATACATAATTCAAATATAATTAAAGGGACAGTTATTGCATTGCAATGAGGTTGGATTAATAATTACATCTAAAAGTATACTGATAGATACAAGGTGTGTTCATTCATCATTTTGTTTTCGACCTTACTTAAGGTCGGTTTGGCGCAGCTCTAACTTCTTTTCTATTCTGTGCTAATCTAAAAAGCTCTACATACCCTTCACAACCTAAATTTCTAATAATTTGACTAATATAGTTTGGTCTAGGTCTTCCTATATCCTTCTATCCTTTTCCTATCCAGCTGACTCTACATAGATATTAGCAACCTGATGGTTGTTAAAGAACTCTAACATGTTTACATAATTACCATTTATAAGAAAATGAAATATAACCTGGTTATCCGCTTCAAAAAGGAAAAGTGTTAAATTATATGTTATGGTAAGGCTTAAGCAACGAATCGCTGCCAACATGCCAGACCGCTAACTAATTGTGAGTTTGTCATAGTGACATTTAGTTAACTGATTTTTATTTTTTTTGTTTTGTTTTCGAACTTACTTAAAGTCGGTTTGACGCAGCTCTAAATTTTTTTCTATTCTGAGCTAGTCTAAAAAGGTCTACATAGCCTTCACAACCTAAATCTCTAATAATTTGACTAATATAGCTTTGTCTAGGCCTTCCTACTCTATTTTTATTTGGTAGTCTATAATCTAAAACTTTACTAAATAGTCCCTCATGTCTTAACTGGTGCCCTATCATTCTATCTTTCCCGACCTTCAATTGCTTCCACATACATCCTCACCTATCCTTCTATAAACTTCCTCGTTTGTTACTATATCTGTCCAACTAATCTTTAACATTCTCCTATAACACCAAGTTTCAAAAGCTTCTATCTTTTTCTTATCTACTTCTTTAATTGTCCAAGTCTCACTACCGTATAGTAGAACGCTCCATACGTACGACTTTAAGAAACATTTTCTATTATCTAAACTAATACTATTAGCTATTAGTAAGTTTTTCTTTTTTAAAAACATTTTTCTAGCTTGAGCTATTCTAGCTACTATATCCCTTCTGCTACGTCCATCCTTTGTAATTATGCTACCTAAATAGCCAAATTCATCTACCTCCTCTAACTCAGAATTACCTATTTTTAATTTTGGTTTAGAACTAGGCTGTAACTCACTTGTCATTATCTTTGTCTTTACTGAATTAATTCTCATACTATGGTTACTTTGTAGTATCTCATCTAAAATATTTAAAAACTCTCCTAACTCTTTTCTAGACTCTGCTATAATGGCTATATCATCTGCAAAACGTAACATGTCTATATTTTCTGTCCCTGTACACTAATACCTATCTCTTTTTTCTCTCTAGCTAAGTTTAAAGCTTCCTCAATATAAACATTAAAAATCAAGGGAGACAGTATACAACCATGTCTAACACCATTTCTAATCTTAGCTTCCTTTTCTATTTCATCAAATCTAATTACTACGCTTTGGTTTTTATATAGACTGTAAATAATTTTTCTATCCCTATGAGAGATTCCTATTTTTCGCAAAACCCTGAACATAACAATCCAATTAACCCTATCAAATGCTTTTTCTAAATCTACAAACGCGAAATGAGTCTTTTTATTTTTTTGTAACCTTTTTTCGATAATTACCCTAATCATTAGTATCGGTTCTGTAGTCCCTCTGTCTTTTCGAAAACCATATTGGTCTTCGCCTAAATAATTCTCAGTCAAAGCTTCTACTCTATTTTTAATTATTATTGTTAGTATTTTGGAAGCATGAGAAGTTAAACTAACCGTTCTAAAATTCTCACACCTATCAGCTCCTGACTTTCTTGGGATTGGAATAATAATATTTTTTTCGAAATCTATTGGAACCTCACCTGTGTCATATATTACTTTTATTAGTTCATATAATCTGTCTAAAGTTTTCTGACTTGCATACAAGGTGTGTTATGAAAATCTAATAAGAAACATTGAATTAAGTATGATTGTAGATATCGGTTTGACGAAAACAATAGCTGCAATGAGATCTGTTTAATAAATTAATCAACGGTAGGGGAGTTGGTGTTTTTTGTTATTGATAATAAATATAAATAAATGTTATTTAAATTTTATGTCTGTCCTTTTCTTCAGCGGAAGATCTTGTAGTGAAATAGCAACAATTACGAGAAATAGACGTTTTTGTAATTATTTTCTCTAAAAATAATTTTGCTTTTTTGATCACTAATTTTCAAGTTCCAACTGTTCACGTAATCATTAGTTTAGATGTAATTTCTCTTTTTAGCAATATTGTAACAATTTTATTTTAGCAGTAAAAAAACCTATTCATTAAACGTACAATGAATATTGAAATACCTTTATTAACTAAAATAAAGATTCGAGTAACAATTAAATTTTTATAGTATTACTATATCTAGGATTAGTAGTCTATTTGTTTCGGAATTCGGTGCAATTCCACAGCCACTGGCGCGCGTTTGAGAGGTTCGAGAACCCCACTTATGATCTTCCCACCATGCAAGAACGCAGCGAGCGCACTCGTCGATAGTTAAAAGCAGCGTGAAGATGCATTCAAAAAGAATGGCGAGTGACCTCCGAGTCGCTTTATTTTTGTGAAACACTTCCTGAGTAACGGTTAGTACTTAATCCACATTTTGCATATTCGTTATCATATTAGCTAATTTAAAAATTTATTTAGCGCAAGGATAAATCAGAAACCGCAACAATACGTCAGAAATTGCAACGATAAATTAGAAACCTTAACTTTTGGACTAAACAATGAAAGATTATATTTGTAAATAAAATTCGACAACGGAGGAGTACGCTATGAAGTAATGCTGCCGTGAACCAATGTGAGAAATCTGTTTCGCTCCTACATCTGTATTAAAGCATGGAAAACAAGCATATTTAGCTGCAGGTCCCGCTCTGCGAAGTTGTTTCCATAGCAACCAAAGACGACAGCTGGTTTTGGGTTCGTAATAGAATTAAGAATTTCCTCAGTACTTCCTTCTGAAAGTACATTATTTCATTTTGTTTGTTAGATGTACAAAATTGTTATTCAATTTACCTGTGATTAGTCTGGTTTTCCCCAGTATCAAATTTGATTTCACTTAGTTCCGTAAATATGTGACTACATGTGGCTACAACGTAAATTAACAGCTGCTATTACGTCACCTGTTTGTTTGAACAATGCCGTCAACAATTACACAATGGCTAACAGATGTTTAGCATTACAGTACTGCCACTTTTGATAAAATTAGAGAATATCTTGGTGATTCTTTTGACTTCAGACTAATTTTAATTTTGTTAAATTAATGAGAAAATTTCGTATATTCATTTGTAAGTGACCTACACAGATCTGGTTGGGTTATAAAGAAACTTAATATTGTTAGTTACACTGAACTGTAATATATTTGAGTAAGGATCAGTTGATAAACCTTACAACAATTTTGCAAGAATATCAAATATTTATTTTATTTAATTATAATGAAATTTTATTTACTGAAACAAAGAAAATTCTTTCTAGTAAATTAATTATCTACATTTAAAGTTTTTTATTCTGATCTAGTTTGATCAGACCTTATAAACAAAAGACAGCAAGAGTTAACTTTTTATGATTCCATTATGTAGGAAATATTCTCTAAGCATTTTAGGTATACTTGAAGGACGCAAATTGTGTTCCCAATTTCTATGTGACTTAATTATTATTTTTCCTTACAGGAACAGCGTCTTATTCTGTTAAGACAAGTTTTTGAGTCAGCGAAGGCGATCTTATTTTCTTTGGGTCTCCACGTCCGCCCTTAGAAATTTGCTATGCCATTAATATAAATCAATCTGGACTTGGTGGCGCCTGTTTGTTTTAGTTTGAGTGTGACCCCCCACAGATTTCGACTTACCCCCATTGCTCATAGCTCTACCCAAGGAATAGACCCTAGTTACGTCGGAAGATTTAGTTTTGCAGACACCTAACTTGCAGTATGGTGTTAATGAAGTAGTAGTGTCAGCCCTAGCAAAAAAAATATGTAGCAATATACCTGTCAAATTAGTTAAATTTTAGTATAACCAACCAGATAACATATTATACAAACGAACTGCAGTATAACCAAAACAAAATTCTAAAATTTAATTGACTTTCTTTTTAATACCACTTATTTCTCGGTATCCCTATGCGAACCAGTGTTTCACTTATATTAGCACAAAACGTTATGGACGACCTGCTACACAACTGCATTCCTAAAATTAATTTTGATTCTTTTTTTATCAAAAAATATGTTGATGATCTAATCTGCTATATTCCTTCCGGTAGTGAAGATCATGTACTACAAACCTTCTACAGTTACCATCCGACCATCCAATTTACAATCGAAGCTGCCGTCCCGTTTTTAGATACTCTTATCATCCATAAAAAAATATCCTTATTACTGATTGGTATATAAGACCTAGATCAGCTGAACAATTTCTAAACTTTCATTCATCTCATCAACCGGTCTTAAGCGTAAAGAGATGGATAATACTTCTTTTACATCGCACCCTGAAGAACAAAAACGTTTTTGTTTTAAGAAATCTTTTTTTGCAAAATTCCTACCCCAGCTTATTACTAAAAGTACTATTTAATACCCCGTCTTTTATCCACAACCCAAGTATTAATCATAGTTTCACTACGTGGTATCTATTCCTCTTCCTTATATAGATAAACTTACAACAAATTTAAAAGAAAATTTAAAATAAATTTTTTTCACAGGCATAAATCTTTACACACGGATTTGATCAATAAATGCTTGGTTGCGCTTTATTTCTAAATGTGTAAGTCTTTAAAGCGTTTTCTCTACATGAAAAAATATTTATCTTGCTGAAAAATACCATACAAGGTAAAAATTAAATAGTGGGAAATATTACTTTTCTCTGTTTTGGATGGGTTTTCTCACAGAATTCAGTGCTCAATTGCCTTCCGTAACCCCATCACATCACACACACACACACACACACACACACACACACACACACACACATATATATATATATATATATATATATATATATATATATACGATATACGATATACGATTTTGTGCGTGGATTGATGACTAGTTGTTGAGCAGAGGCAACAACAACGATACATAATTTACGCGGTTGAATAAAGTTACCTTTTTTTAGAATTAAAAAAAAGACGTTTTTATTTATTGGTTAAGTTCTACGATATTTTGTGTGCTAGTACTTGAAATTTGAGTAAAGTGTGTGTGTGTGTGCGTGTGTGCGTGTGCGTGCGTGTGCGTGTGCGTGCGTGCGTGCGTGCGTGCGTGTGCGTGTGCGTGTCGTGTGCGTGTGTGTCGTGCGTGTGCGTGTGCGTGTGCGTGTACGTGTGCGTGTGCGTGTGCGTGTGCGTGCGTGCGTGTCGTGTGCGTGTGCGTGCGTGCGTGTGCGTGCGCGGCGGTGCGTGTGCGCGCGTGTAGTTGATAATTCGATTGAGAATTGGCGGCTTTCGGTGAGGTTTAGCCGGTATAAAAATTTTTTAGTAAACGTAACCGATTGGATACGTTTAAAACCTGATTTTAAAGTGGCAGGTACCAAGTTACGTATCTTATCGTGACAAACTTTGTTCATATAAAAGTTTAATTAAGGATTTATAGGGAATAAAATTAAGAATAAAGTGTGTCGTTCTTGATCATAAATGAGATTTTGGACCTTAGCTTTAGTATAAGTGAGTGGTTACTCAGAAGTTATATTTTTGTTGATTTAAAAAACTATTTGTAAGGAGAAGCTGTTGCAGCAATTTTTGAGTCCGCCTTTAGATCTTAATGTTTGTATGAAGATTCCTTTTTAAAATTTATGTGTAACGTGTTATTTGCTAAGAAAAGCTGCTGTGGATGTACTAATTCTTATTTGAAAGATTGTTTGTTAAAGAATATTTCATGTCATTATAAGTCTGAGTCTAGTTCTATTAGTTTTAGCTAAATTGTGTTAGCAAAAGTAATTAGGCAACACTTTTATTAATCACTTTAGACCATTATCAGACAACAGCATTTCTATTGACGCCCAGTTTGAGAAAAGTGAGTCCACAGAAGTATATATATATATATATATATATATATATATATTTCACAGAAGTATATATATATATATACTTCTGTGGACTGAATCTCCTCAAGTTGGGCGCCAATAGAAATGCTGTCTTCTGATGATGCCCGACGTTAAACGCCAATAAAGGATTCTATGTTCTAAAGTGGTTAATAAAAGTGTTGCCTAATTACTTTTGCTAACACAATTTAACTAAAACCAATAGAGCTAGACTCAGGCTTATAATGACACGAAATATTCTTTAACAAACAATCTTTCAAATAAGAATTAGTACATCCACAGCAGTTTTCCTCAGCAAATAACACATTACACATAAATTTCAAGAAGGAATCTTCATACAAATATTAAGATCTAAAGGCGGACTTAAAAATTGCTGCAACAGCTTCTCCTTACAAATAGTTTTTTAAATCAACAAAAATATAAATTCTGAGTAATCACTCACTTATACTAAAGCTAAGGTTCAAAATCTCATTTATGATCAGGAACGGCACACTTTAATCTTAATTTTATTCCCAATAAATCCTTAATTAAAACTTTATATGAACAAAATAGGTTACGATAAGATAGGTAACTTGGTACCTGCCGCTTTAAAATCAGGTTTTAAACGTATCCAATCGGTTACAATTAATAAAAATTTTTTATACCGGCAAAACCTCAACGAAGGCCGCCAATTCTCAATCGAATTATTAACTTGTACACACACACACGCACACACACACACACACACCTACACACACACACACACACACACACACACTTTACTCAAATTTCAAGTACTAGCACACAAAATACTTTTATCGTAGAACTTAACTAATAAATAAGAACGTCTTTTTTTTAAATTCTAAAAAAGGTAACTTTATTCAACCGCGTAAATTATGTGTCGTTGTTGCTTCTGCTCAACAGCTAGTTATCAATCCACGCACAAAATCGTTCAAGTCGTTTAAAATTTTCCATTAAGAAGCATCAGAATTGTCATTCTAATCCCATACATGCTTTTATTTGAATTCAAAAAACTATATCTTGCAGTAGTCAATTACTATTTATTCATTTATATTTGTTACGTTTTTTTCGAGGGTGCCACGGTGGGCGCCACATTTATGTTACGTAGTTTGTGGCAGTCCCTGTTCGGGCGCCAAAGTTATGCTACGTTGGCTCGTAGCCGTGCGTAACACAAAGAAAATCAAACAAATGACCGGGCTCAATCGGAGATTAGGGGGAGTTGTAGAAAGCAGACCAACATACCATGTACGCGGCTGTAAGGAGTTAGTGATAATACCTGCAAGAAAAATAGTCAAGCAAACCTGAAAAAAAAAAGGAAAAAGCAAAGCAGCAATGATTAGTCTAAATTATTCAGTACTTGGTAGAATGTAAAAAAAAAACTGTTTGGATAATCTAAATAATATAACAACGGTAAAAGCAGTACAAAAACTTTTAATACAAAGTGAGGTAATATTGGGGAGTAGCAGAAACGTTTCCTCACACACTAATTAAACATAAATCGGACAAAATGTTAAAAGAAAATAAATAGGTAAGACACAATTGATATGAGTAATTCAGTAGTATTGTTCTTTCTTTTTTTCTTTTTTTTTTCTTATGTTTTAAAATATCATGCAAGTCTTTTGTAAAAGGTATCAGAACGACAAAGATATGGTAAAGCAACGGATAGATATTTAAAGTAATAACAAGTAGGAAATAGTTCAACTTACAAAAGTCCTTCAGCAACGCTTCCTTGCCACGGAAGTGTGAGATTCACGATGTCCTACGCTAACGAAGCACTTCACCCTGTACTGTGAGGGTGTTGATGGAACTTATCACACGTCACACTAATCACACCTACGCATTTTACTGGGGTTAGCAGCAGACACCATCACGCGGCGGAACTATGTAGCATTGATAAATTTCTTGTTAATTCTATTTCCTGAGACAATAATTTCGAAATATTTTGTAGCACTAGTTTAATTTTAACTGGGATCAAATGTATATTATTTTCATAAACCTCCAAAAAGCAGTGAGAAACTTCAACCAATACCTTTGTAAACCGGTATTCTGTTATATTTCGCAAATAACGAAATTCGCGCAAGCGATGATCTATTTTAGATTCTTTGGTGTTAGAAAAATGCAGAAACTACAGTATCCACTGTATTTAAATAATCCAAAGTATGCACTAATCGGATAAAGCAAAGGGACACTAGACTAGATCGCACGCACATTAATCCTAAAGAAAGAATCGGTCAGTTTAGCAAGTTCTACGACTATTATTTCACAAGACAAACAACTAAAACCACAAATTAGTAAAGTACGCGTATCACGAAAGTAAGTCCGTCAAATGTTTCTTAAAGCATTTGTCTCACAAGAAAAACAACTAAAAACAATTAGTAAGCACGCGTAAGCAATAAAACCGTCCGTCAAATGTTCCGTAAAACACACGTGCCTCGAGTTTAACAAACTTTACCGTTTTTATTTCCAACAGAAAATCAACTAAAAACATGCCGTGCTTGTTCAGGAACAATACGAAAATTAATCCCGCATTAATTCTCACTATTGTCAAAAGCAGAAAGAAGCAGTATTTTTAACGTATTTAATATATCGGAACAAAGAACAAAACTACCACTGCTCATCTGTTTATATCAATTCGTTGCTATTACAACTTCTTATCGTCTATTATCTAGACTTGTGTATCCACATAAGGAACAAAATTTATACTAACGGCAAGACAAGGACGATGCAATCCACTCATGATAACACGACGCATTCGTCAACGAGTTATAAATATTAAATATAGAAATAGTAATTTGTAGAAATGTATTTATGAATTGAGTATAGCGTAAAATGTTAAACTACAAAAATGCACGTTACAAATTCCCCCCTAGCAAAATAAAGACGTCGGGGTGAAAGAAAAAAAACGACAGACAAGGAACCAAACAAAAAATTTTTTATCCGGTTCGAAGGACCAACACCAGTATAAGAGAAAGAACATTTTTCCAAAAGAAGACAAAGTCATCTATCGTAACCAACAAAGACAGAACAGGTAAGGAAAGCATAAAGTAAACACCCAATGAGGATTAAAGGTCTTAGCTACTTTCAAAGACGTCAAAAGACGGATGTCCCCAAAAGGGACATTTCTGTTCTCCACCTCGAAGAAAAGTTTTGGTTTCCCGCGGAGAAACCAAGAGAAAAGAAAAAAAACGAGGAAGAAAACTCGTAGCAAAACTGTCAACCTCAAGTGTGCAGCAAAGAAAGAACCAAGACAAAGTAAAGGGCAAAGGCAAGCTAGTACACAATCCAGAATACTTCCGACTGAGGTAACACAAATTCGTATGAAACGATTACTCAAGCAAAGTATGGCTAACAGACCTACAAAAGCGACCAAGTCGAAATACCTAAAGGAAAAGAAAATAGATCTGAAGCCTACCTCAAGGAATGGATGTAGAAAGCGACTATAATAGTCAAATAATAAACAAATGGTAGAACTAGCCAAAAGAAAAAGTCACGGGATGGGCTAGCTACAAAATATAAATAGGAATACAAAATGGGCGCCAGTGTTTTCGGACACAAGCTTATCAGAGAAAACACAAGACCAATAAGCCAAAAAAACATCAAGGTCATAAAAAAAAATTTAAAAAAAATCAAGAGCAAAAAAAAATCGAGGCCCACGTTGGTCGCCAAATTTTGTTACGTTTTTTTCGAGGCAGCCACGGTGGGCGCCACATTTATGATACGTAATTCGTGGCAGTCCCTGTTCGGGCGCCAAAGTTATGCTACGTTGGCTCGTAGCCGTGCGTAACACAAAGAAAATCAAAGAAATGACCGGGCTCAATCGGAGATTAGGGGGGGGTTGTAAAAAGCAGACCAACATACCATGTACGCGGCTGTAAGGAGTTAGTGATAATACCTGCAAAAAAAATAGTCAAGCAAACCTGAAAAAAAAAGGAAAAAGCATAGCAGCAATGATTAGTCTAAATTATTCAGTACTTGGTAGAACGTAAAAAAAAACTGTTTGGATAATCTAAATAATATAACAACGGTAAAAGCAGTACAAGAACTTTTAATACAAAGTGAGGTAATATTGGGGAGTAGCAGAAACGTTTCCTCACACACCAATTAAACATAAATCAGGCAAAATGTTAAAAGAAAATAAATAGGTAAGACACAATTGATATGAGTAATTCAGTAGTATTGATCTTTCTTTCTTTTTTTTTCTTATGTTTTAAAATATCATGCAAGTCTTTTGTAAAAGGTATCAGAACGACAAAGATATGGTAAAGCAACGGATAGATATTTAAAGTAATAACAAGTAGGAAATAGTTCAACTTACAAAAGTCCTTCAGCAACGCTTCCTTGACACGGAAGTGTGAGATTCACGATGTCCTACGCTAACGAAGCACTTCACCCTGGACTGTGAGGGTGTTGATAGAACTTATCACACGTCACACTAATCACACCTACGCATTTCACTGGGGTTAGCAGCAGACACCATCACGCGACGGAACTATGTAGCATTGATAAATTTCTTGTTAATTCTATTTCCTGAGACAATAATTTCGAAATATTTTGTAGCACTAGTTTAATTTCAACTGGGATCAAATGTATATTATTTTCATAAACCTCCAAAAAGCAGTGAGAAACTTAAACCAATACCTTTGTAAACCGGTATTCTGTTATATTTCGCAAATAACGAAATTCGCGCAAGCGATGATCTATTTTAGATTCTTTGGTGTTAGAAAAATGCAAAAACTACAGTATCCACTGTATTTAAATAATCCAAAGTATGCACTAATCGGATAAAACAAAGGGACACTAGACTAGATCGCACGCACATTAATCCTAAAGAAAGAATCGGTCAGTTTAGCAAGTTCTACGACTATTATTTCACAAGACAAACAACTAAAACCACAAATTAGTAAAGTACGCGTATCACGAAAGTAAGTCTGTCAAACGTTCCTTAAAGCATTTGTCTCACAAGAAAAACAACTAAAAACAATTAGTAAGTACTCGTAAGCAATAAAACCGTCCGTCAAATGTTCCGTAAAACACACGTGCCTCGAGTTTAACAAGCTTTACCGCTTTTATTTCCAACAGAAAATCAACTAAAAACATGCCGTGCTTGTTCAGGAACAATACGAAAATTAATCCCGCATTAATTCTCACTATTGTCAAAAGCAGAAAGAAGCAGTATTTTTAACGTATTTAATATATCGGAACAAAGAACAAAACTACCACTGCTCATCTGTTTATATCAATTCGTTGCTATTACAACTTCTTATCGTCTATTATCTAGACTTGTATATCCACATAAAGAACAAAATTTATACTAACGGCAAGACAAGGACGATGCAATCCACTCATGATAACACGACGCATTCGTCAACGAGTTAATAAATATTAAATATAGAAATAGTAATTTGTAGAAATGTATTTATGAATTGAGTATAGCGTAAAATGTTAAACTACAAAAATGCACGTTACATATTCCACTTTAATTCATTTCACTTACTTGCAACAATCTTGCTTACTTCTGAGCGCTTAAAGAGAAAAGTTTCCCTCGCTATTTTACAAAAAGTAATTTCAACTACTAGAGCTGTAATATTATTACTACTTGATATATTATCATTGCTTCTACTGCATCATAACGTTTAAAATAAGGATTGAACAACTGATCAACTGACCAACTGACCGACTTTTTTTAGGTTATATAGACAAATCTCCGTCTGAAGCATGCAATCTAGCGGAACTAGCGAAGTCTAGTTGTAATTTCTATATTCGGATTAATGTTAAAATTGGTTGGCGATTTTACGTAAGCATCGAAAATCTTCATGAACAATACAATCTTCAGAAATCTGTCATTCTCGTAATCTCCAGATATAATTAGTACTATTTACCAATGCATTATCTTATATTTACAACTTTAAAGATATGTGCATGTAATTAATCTCATTTGATCTTCTAATTTGGTCGATGTCATTTACCTTTGGTACTAGATTTTTCCAGAATACGTTCTTTATTACTTGCGAAAAACTATCTTTTCAATCGAAATACGCACCGCAAGTTTTTCTTACAATATCAACTGATACCTTAAAACTTAATTGAATCGCTTTCGTTTAAATACTTATATGTTTGGTATTAAGAGGAACAGGCAATTAAGTATTATAAACGCTCATAACATAAAATAACGTTCAATGCGGTTTATAATCTCCTAAAACCGTTTGTTTTCCTCTGAACATAAACACGATTAAATGAAATCTTTCATAATAATTATACTTTACGTAATTGACTTTTTTATAAGATAAATTTAAATAAAGCTCTTTAAAAAACATTCTTCTACGCGCTGATTATAAAAATTATTCTCATCAAAAACACTACTTCTTTGTCATTAATAACAATTTCATTAAATGGTCTCAAATTACACTGCATAGCCTCAAATATTGATGCAGTGCCCATAGACAAACCAAAACGGATATTTTTAAACTGGTAAATATACCCGTCTGCTGAAAATCCTTAATACTTCCTTCCTAAAAATAAATTTTTCAAATCAAACTTTGAAAAACCCCTTATTATCTAATCCTGCCAAAATACTATCTATTGACGTTGGATAATTATGTTTTTTATATTACACTGCTTTATACTTTTTACTTTCACACATAATTTTAATTTCTCACCACATATAATAATACTCTTTTCTGGGTCTTTTCGCAACTTCAACCGATCTGTTCTATCTATCTATTATATTTGGGAGGGTGGTCAGTACCACGCGCACTTAGGCCGCAAAGTGGGCGCATTGTACTACCTTCCTTACACAAACATGGTCTTCCTTCACTCAGCCGCCCAACTATACAGGTAAACTTGAAGATGTCAGACCATTGTATGCTGCTTATTATGGCCGTGTCGGTCTATCTTGGTTGATTAGGTGCTATTTACGGAAAGGGCGAACATGGTCGTCCAGAGCCTTCTCAATGGACGATAGCAAGACCTCAGTTTAAGTCTTGGTGATTTTGCTCCTAAGATTGTTCCTGTCAATCATGGCTACGGGGAAGCGCCTTACGACTGCTTCTCTGTAGCCGCGACTGACATCCTGAGTGAACACCTTTTCAATTTCTCTTCCGCGATCTAGCCTGCGAAGAGGTATTGTTGGACCTAGTTCTCTTTTCACTTACCGCTATCTTGCCTACCGCAGGCTTTGAAGTGGAAGTACTTGGGGTAGAGGTTGTTTAACGTACGTCAGAATGTGCCAGGGGTGGGTTAACTGTAGGGCTAGCCTTATCCTCGGCAACAGTCTGCGCTTCTACGCCAGCCCTACTGCTCTTTTTTTGTTCAGTCCCAATGATGCGCTTCTTCTATGGGCACCCTTGGTGGCTGGTCTTTTACCTTGGATTGGTGCAGTTATTGGTGTTGGTGTTGTGGCAGTTTCAGAGGAGCTGTAACATATCTGCAGGAGTACTCAAGTACACGCCCTCTGTCACTGCACAAACACATAGTGGCATTAATCTATGTAAGGCTGCGGCCTGCCCAAACAGCAGTAAGGTTTTTGGTGGCTTGATTCGCGATGTGAGATTAGCCTAATTATCATCGTGCAGAATTTAATCCGCACCGACGTATATTAATTCCCTTGTATGTTATGGTTTTTAGGCCACTCAACGCTCTGTATTCGCACGAATGCGTCTTATTTTTCCACAAAGCCCACTGGCAGCGCAGATTGCTCGAGCGGTGACACTGGACCTTCCGTATCCGCCACCTGGGGTTACGCCCGATGGATGACCACCACCAACCACACGAGAACCTTTCTATTAAATCAATGTCAAATATAGCATACATCATCAACTCAGGTACAACCATAAATTCATGCTCAAATTTTATATTCCCTAATTCACATTTCAATGTTACCATACTATTTATGCCTGTGATATTTTTGTTGTCCACTGCTACCAAGTTACCCTTTTATAGGAATCAATTCATTATTTAACGTTAAATATTAACTTTAATAATATTCTCCGTAGTCAGAGATGCTTTAGTTCCAGCATTTATAAATACCTTAATTATTTTATCTTCTCTTTTAAATTCAAAATAGGTAATAAATTGTTATGTAAATATCTTCACTATACAAATCAAATTTTTTAAACTCGCGTCGATGATCATATTGATTAATTTTAGCGAATGTTCTTAGTCTATCTTTTATTAAAAATATTTATCTGCTGTTGATGGTAATGATCTATATATTATTTTAACATATGTCCGACTAACATCGCTCGTTGAATTATCTCTTTGTGAATTAGCATTACTGTTGTTTTCTCTTTTTATATTACTACTTTCCGAAGTCCTTGTTTTATTATTTCTTCCCAAATCTCATCAGATAGTGCTACTCTGACTCTAATTGGTCCTATTAAAATTACCCCTTTCAAAATTCCTACCATTGAGGCGTTCAGGTCCTGTACTCCTCTGGCATCTAACGAAATTTATTAGCTTTTTCCGAGCCCTATTCACAGTTCCCTTTGGTCGACTCATCTTGTCGTATTTTTGCAAATACTCTAAAATACGTCACTATCTACAATATTTTGCAAAGCCATGCATTGTCTCAGTTTCACCTCAAAATGCCCTGCTAAACATTTAATTATTTGTTTGTTTTCCAGTGGAGGATCTAATTGTTTTGCCATACTGAATTCTTGATGGCATATAATTTCCTTGTAAAGCCGGAGTTTGGATTATATTTTCTTATAATTAGATCATCCTTTACTCAAAATTGTTGATTATAACACCAGAATTGCTTTAAAAATTCTACTTCAAAATTCTTAAATGTTCCTAATTCGCCTTCTATTAAACCAAACCAAATCTCGGCACTCCCTCTTAAAATCTATTTGACTATATTTCATTTGATTTGCTCATCCAAACTTCCCTACACTAGAAGTCAGACGTAATTTAAAAGCATTTTGGGATTTAATTTATTATCTCCATCGAATTTAGAATACTGTTCTAACGGACACTACTTTGATTCTATCTCACGGGCATATTTTTCATGCTGTGCAAAATTTTTTACTTTGTTCTAAAAGCTACCTTTTAATATCCTAAGTCATTTTGAAATGTTTTAAACCCTGCTGGCAACATTCTTCAATTTCATTTATTCTCTCAGCTGTTCTTAATTTTTCCATTCACCTTCTCACATGCTTTTTGATTTGATTTTATTTGCACGATTTCCTCTTGACATCATTAATATTCCATAAAATTTGTACCGCTTTACCTCTAATTTCATACTCAATTTCGAAATTAATTTCTTCTATGGTCTATATCTTATCTTTCATTCTTTTCGCTTTCTGATTTTAAACTTTCCCACAATGTTGCTGGATTTTCTCCAAACTGTACTCGTAATTCCTGGGTATTCCTAACAGATTTTACACTCAGTGTCTTGATACACGTCTCTCTCATTTCTTTTAAAGTTTTTTAACTTTTTTTACTCATTTCCTTAATATTCTCACTTGTCTTTGATACTTCTTTTATGTTTTTTAATCATTTACTTCGTATTCTGACTCATGCCGTTAATATTTTTTTAAACTTTTGCACTCAGTTCCTACATGTTTTCATTTAACTCAATAAAAGCACCATCATTCTGGTTTCCTGTATGTCTTGTACACTCTGTTTAGTCTTTTCATCTTGTTTCTCCCTTTTCGGTTTTTCCAAATAGACACTCTCTTGAGATCATATCTCCAAACCTTTTGCTCTCAATTTCTCACGAACTTGTTTCATACTCTGTCACTCTGGAGACCAATCGAATATACTTCACTGTAAAAGTTTCATCAAAATCCAACAATACCAAAACTCTAATTTTCAAGCGACTTAGTCGAGCAACATGTTGGAACACCAAAAAAAGTGCCGTCCTTTGTAAATGATTCTAAATGAGGCCCAGGTTGGGCATCGATAAAAGTGCTGTTTATCGAAGTGCCCGACGTTAGAGGTCAATAAAAGTACTGTGGAATGAGGATGGCCCCCATTAGACGCTAATAAAGGCGCTATAATCTGATGCCCAACGTTAAGAGCCAATAAATGAGTTTGTGGTCTAAAGTGGTTAATAAAAGTGTTCCTAAAATTATTTTTGCTAGCTTTAAATAAAACCACCGAATCAGACATCAGATTTAAAATAAAACGCAATATTGTATAACAAAAACCTTTCATATAGGTTACTACATCCACGACAGCTTTTTTCTAACAAACGATATTTTACATATAACCTGTAAAGAAAACTTTCATACAAATATTAAAATTTTAAAAGTACAGTCCAAAATTGCCACAGCGGTTTTCCCTTATACACAATATGTTATATTTAACAAGAATATAGCATCTACGTAATCACTCACTTATACTAAAATTAAAGTCCAAAATCTCCTTTATAGTCAGGATAGGCACATCCTAATCTTAATTTCATTTACAAATAACTCCTTAATTAAATCTTAGTATGTACAAAATTTGTCAATATCCACTCAATATACATTCCTTTAAAACCGGATTATAAACGTATCTGATCAGTTAGGTTTAATAAGGTTTTATTTATAGCGGCAACGCCACTCTCAAATAAATTATCAACACGTTTTACTCTTTTAAATGATAGCACGCGATATACTCTTATCATAAAACTTAACTAATAAATATGAATGCTCTTCTTTAAATATTGAGAAATGTAGTTTTATTTTAAGGTGTAAATTATGTGCCCTTGATGTTGCTTCTATTTAGCACGTAGTCATCCATCTATGTCCAAAATTGTACAAATCGTTAAAAATCTTCCATTAAATAGAATCAGAGATATCCTTTTGATCCCGTATATGTTTTTATTCAAACTGAAAAAACTTTATCTTGCAGTAGTCCATTACTATTTATTTATTTATCCTACACTTTAATCCATTTTATGTACGTCCAACAATTTCGCCTACATCTGATCGTTTAAAACACCTTTCCTTCGCTATTTTACAAAAAAAATTTAACTGCTAGAACTGTAGCATTATTACTACGTGAATTATCTTTATTCCTATTGTATCGTGACGCGTAAAATGAGGACTGAACCACTGATCAGCGACCTTATCTTATCGTTGCGACATTCAAGATTTATGGTTGTAGTTCATTTCCTTTTATCTCTTAATGTGGACCATGTCATTTAGCTTTAGTACGGAAATTATTACAGAGTAAGTTTTTTATTACTCGCAGAATACAATCTTCTCATTTGAAATACACTTCCCAACCTATTCTTAAAATATCGACTGATACTTTAAAACTTATTTGAATAAGCTGTCGTTTAAATACTAACGTTTTTAGTATTAAAAGGAAAATGCAATTAAATATTATACACCCTCTGTATATAAAATGAAATTTAATACGGCTTATAATCTTCTGAAATCGTTCTTTACTTTTGAGCCAATATAATTTTTAATACTAATTAGGCATTTACACAATTGGGTATTTTATTACAGAAATCAAGGCAAAACTTTTTTGAAAAATGTCCGTCTACACGAGGAATATATCATTATTCCTAGCTAAAAACACTATTTCTTTGCCACTAAAAATGAAAACTTTTTAATCACGGGTTTGTTATGCATGTATATTCCATATACCGAACGTTTTAACAAATACGTTTCTTTATAAAAACGATATTTACATAATTTGCACTTTTTCTAAAATTTTTCTTAATTTACTCAGGTTTGAGCGTCTTGTGCTTACGAAATAATACTAGATGAGCTTTTGATAACCTCTAATTACGTCATTTTTTCCAAATTAAAATTATTAAATTTGAAATCAACTCAACAACTGCGCCATAGTCTATGCATTAATAAATAATTTTTTATTTTTTGATTTCTAGTTACCTACTATACAATTATCTATATTAGAATTATAACACATGATAATTATATATATATATATATATATATATATATATATATATATATTATAATTACTTATCTTTCAAATAGTTCAACTTTTGTATCCATTATATACTTTGAATCTACAAATTTCATATAAAATCAACCTCCCCCAATTTCGTTTCTTTATCACTTACATTCTCTTATTATCCTTCTCTATCTACTCATTCCCTCATTAATACAAAGATTTATCAGACATACAGTTCCATTTAAAAAAAATCTTTCGACATACATCACATTCACAAAATGCTGCAAAATACTCTCATTAAACATAAAAAACTCAATAACATATTGCATAAAAACTTCATTAAATGTTTCCAAATTACAGTGCATTGCCTCAGCTAATGCTACCGTGCCGACAGACAAACAAAAAGGGAAATTTTTAAACTAGTAAATACATCGATCTACCAAAAACATGAATATTTGAAATCAATCTTCGAAAAACCCTGTTTTACCTAATCTCGCCAGCATACTATCTATTGACGTTGGACAATTGTATTGTTTATTATTACGCTGTTGATATTTTTCACGTTCAAATAATTTTATTGTAACATCGCATTTCTCACTGATACCGTCATTCAATTTTTATCGCCTTCATTCAGTTTTCCCTCAATCTTGTCTGTTTCGGTCTTATCTTTGATCTTATCTTCGTTGCTTGTAGGAACACTAAAATCACAATTTTTCAAATGCCTATCTTCTAATTCGCGATGTGTAATTAACGATGACCTTGCTTCATCCTTTACCTCACTTGGTTCCTCAATAATATTTACCTTTACCTCATTTGCTTCCTTTTCTACTTTCTCTAATTCACACTGATTCAAACTAACACAGCTTTTCTCTACTTCAGCATCTATTTCATCATCCCACTTGATATACCACTCACCACATACAAGCATCTTCTTCTCTAGGTCTATTCGCAACTTGAACCTATTTATTAAATTAATGCTAAATATAGCATCCATCCTCAATCATGAAAAAACCATAAATTCATGGTCAAGCTTCATATTCGCTAACTCACATTTCAAGATCACTATACTATTTATACTCGCGAACTTTTTGTTATATGGTGTTACCAAGTTACGTTTTTTTATGGGTATAGTTTCAACTAATGTTACCGTGCTCATAGACAAACCAAAACTGACATCTTTAAACTGGTAAATAAACCCATTCACCGAAAGTCCTTTATACCTCGTTCCTAAAAATTAATTTTTCAAATCAATCTTCGAAAACTCACCTATTACCTATTCTCTCCAAAATATTATTTATTGACTTTGGACAATTATATTTTCTATTGTTACGCTGCTTTATACTCTTCACATTCACACATAATTTCAATCTCACATAGTTTGTTTTTACTATTAATGACTGATTCGAGAAATATCTTCTAAATTTCTCACTAATATCAAATCATTCAAATTTTAACCATCATCATTCATTTTTTCTCAATCTTATCTTCGTAGCTTGTAGGAAAACTAAAAATCTGAATCTTTCAAACCCCTATCTCCTAATTCAGAATATTTAATTAACGACGACCTTGCTTCATCCTTTGCTTCACCTAGATACTCAGTCTGTACCTCTACTTCATGTGCTCCTTCTTCTGCTTCTTCGAATTCACACTGATTTAAATTAACAGTTCTTTGCGACTACAGCATCTATTTCATCATTCCACTTAATATATCTCTCACCACATATCTTCTTTTCTGCGTCTATTCGCAACTTCAACCTATTTCCTAAATCAATGCTTAATATATCGTCGATCAAGTAGTGACACCTCGTATCTACACTTTTAACCTAAACTGACTTTTATACATAAAAATCTACAAAAAATTAGGCTTCGTCTTTTAGGTGACACCTCGTATCTAACAACTAATAAATTGTTACTCAAACATACAATAATGTGATTACACGTATCTTCGCTAACTTCAAATTTACGGTGGTTTCCTGTAAATGCTTAGTAGTAAAAAAGCGTATGTTCACTTGGTAAGAAATTGCATGTGTCTACTGGTATCTGCAGCATGCATCATTTCACACATTTACTTAAATATTATTCTAGGGGATTTTTAAAGTTAGCCCGTATCTAGTTTAGTTTCCCGTTGTCCTTGATGATAGACGGTTGTAGACAATTTGTTACCACGCAGTCCTAGCGATTGAATTAAATAAAATCGGCTTCTTTGTGCCTGTAATGTAGGTTTCTAGTAGTTAATTGTTTGATACTAAAGTGTCTATTATTATGTAAACTTTCAAGAATTTTAGTTGTTTGAGATTGTAGTGATCCATAGAATAATAATCAAGTCGTGAAAAAAAGAAAGAAAACTGCAGGACCTGACGACTGGTGTGACAATAAAAATAAAAAACTTTGTGAACAAGAGGCAAGCTACATCGGATGGAAGAGAGATGAAAAAAGAGAAAAAGAGGAGGTCAAAGTGAAGAGAAGAGAAAAATTGAACCAACTTGCAATTTTACTCTCTGTAAAAAATCACAAGTGGGAGAATGTGAAAAGCTTTCAAACGAAGAGAGAGGAAAGCTCTTTAAGTCATTCTAGAATGAAATGAATTGGGACAAAGAAATATATACATTGTGTCACTGGTAAAAAAAGATACAACCAAATGTTGCACAATTGCTTCCACAAAGAAATCACGTAGATCTGTCACTTTACCCTATACCATAAAAACGTCCAAGAAACCACAAGCACTAACGGTATGTAAAAAAACGTTTCTCTCTACCTTTGGATTAAAAAAATGGATAGTTTTAAATTGAGTTAATAATACTGAACCTCATGGTATTTGCCCCTCACGTAAGGTCACTAATGAAAGAATTAAAGAGAAATCTTTGAAGATATCACAAAATTCTAAGCACCATACAGCCAAAGAATTTCTTTGTAAATTCATAGATGAAATTCCCAAACTATGGTCACACTATTGTAGAAAATCTACAACAAAACAATATATTAAACCTATTTTTGGTGACAAAATGAGATGTCTTTATCGAGAATACGTGCAACAGTGTGGAGATAATGACCTACTAAAACTGTCGCGTTTTACATTTGAGAAAATACTTCATGAAAAGAACATTGGGTTCCAGCAACCTAAGAAAGACAGGTATGACACATGTATAATATATTAAACCAAGAATATTGATGAATTAACATACAACAAACACCAAGCACTTAAAGAAGCTTCACGGTTAGAAAAGGAAACAGACCTACCACTTGCCGAAGGGGGGGAGTGTGTTGTACTAACAGAAGACGTTCAGCTGTAAAGGTATGCCCTTTGCGTTTCAAGACCAAACTGTGTACATAATTTCAGCATCTATAAAATAAATACCCATTTTGCAAGGTGTTAATGGTTTACAGAAGTTGATACAGACTTAACAGCTAACACCTTTGCATTCTGCATTGTTGACTACTTATGTGATAAATTTG
The DNA here is from genome assembly GCA_036346225.1 of Platerodrilus igneus. Taxonomy (NCBI): domain Eukaryota; kingdom Metazoa; phylum Arthropoda; class Insecta; order Coleoptera; family Lycidae; genus Platerodrilus; species Platerodrilus igneus. The sequence continues at coordinate 979,784 of JARFIW010001235.1, forward strand.
ACACTATGAATAATCCTATCATCATCTGGAGTGATGGATGCGGATACCAAAACAAAAACACAATTCTTTCAAATGCCCTTCTCAGTTTTGCTGTCTTTAAAAATGTGACAGTTTATCAAACATATCTAGAAGTGAGTCACACTCAAATGGAAGTCAATTCAGTCTACTCGTGCACCGACATTATAATTAAAAATAAGGCTATCCATCTTCCAAGTGATTATGGTAGATACACAAGAGAAGTGAGGGCAAGAGGAGTTGTGCGTTATGAAGTAAAGGAAATATTATTCAGTTTTGTGAAGGATTACAATCTGATGTCTATGGTGAAGTATCTATCAATTCGACCAGGAAAGAAGACAATTGATCCAACTATTAGTGAAATAAAGGTGATAAAGTACACTCCAGATGGTACTATTCAAGTAAAGCTCAGCTTTGATGGGCAGTTTCTTGACCTACTTGGCAGAAGAGCAAATTCCACAGTAGCAAGTCTCTGTGATCTTCCACAATTAAGACAGACACCACTTCAAATAAAGTACATAAAATGGCAACATTTAAACAGTTAATAGATGTGATTTCTTCAGATTGTGGACCATATTACGACAACCTACACCATGAAGACAATCGTGCCAAAGAAAATAAGGAAACCAGTGTTCCTAAAAATGGGAAAAGGGAGAAAAATTTTCAACAAATCCCTAAGGAGGGGAAGAATAGTCCTTAACATCTTCAAGAATCTGTGTTTCCTAATAAGAAAATAACGGAGTCAAAGCCCAGAAGAGGGAGAAACAAAAATCAAATTATGCTGACCATTTTTTGTATTAGTGAAATGTAGCATCTTTTTTTTTTCTAGAAATTATTTGTTTTTCTCTTATAAGGAAACAATATTTTATGCTTTCGCAAACTTTTTGTTGTTCGGTGAGTTGGGAGCTTCTTTTAAAAAGTTTTATTTTCAAAAACTCTTCCATCAAAAATATTTTAATTCCTTAGTTATGACAATGCTTTATTTTCTTTGACAACAACTTGAACGCTTATGTTCATTAAACGTACATAATTGAAAAACATTGTAAGTTAATATTTAAATAAATCAATAATTAATTATTACGAATGAGTAGCTTGAACAACCAACAATCTTAAAGTTATGAAGTTCGAAGACTGACTGGTTATCAAGGGTTTCACACCGTTTGGTCTCACATCATCTTGTGGGAGGGTGCAAATCTTGCTTCCTGCTATTTCTTGATAATCATATATTGTCTTATTCTAAGTAATTATAACTGACCCTGCTTGATTGCAGTTCATTGTTTCTGCACCTGTGGTATCAGGTTGCATCTGGAATACAAAGCAGTCATTTCCTTTCTTATTTCTGATATGAACTTTGATAACACTTAATTTATAACCTTCTTTTAATACAATGTAACATGTTATTACTAAGACATAATAATTATGTTTATTTAATATATATTTTAATATGGGGGATATGTAACCTCTCCCGACAGATGAAAATTAAGGGTTTATGTGGGTTTTGTGGTTTCCTTGTCTTTCATTTTTGACACGTTGATCTTATATCTAATATGCACTTTGTACAATAAGCATACAGCTAATAATATTAATATAATAATCAATGAAATTGTTCAAGCACTAACGTTGTCATAATGTAACTTTAGCACACACTCAAACGTTTTTTGTAATTGTTCATTAACTTAACTGCGTGGTTGAGGTCGTCAAGATCTAGATGTTCTAGTTGCATCGGTCTCGGGATAATTCCGCTGTTATCGTTTTGGATTTTGAATTGTAGTTTGGGTAGGTTTGCAAATTTCTTCGTCACTGCTGGGTTTGATATACTCGAATAATTTCACTTTTTAATTTTAAATAGCAATCTTCCTTGATGGTAATCACTTTGCTTCCATTTAGTGTTAAACTATTTTCGTCTTTGTTGCAATTGGCGGTTGCTATATAGCAATCTACTTGTTGTTCGTAGCATTCTGAATTTGCGTGTCTGTAATTTGTACTGGTTTTGGCACACAATTCTCGTAATAATTAGATAATCGTAATAATTGTACTTTGCAAAGGCTATTTGTTTGAATAGCTGTTGTCATTAATGATTGACATAAGTATTGGCTAGGTGCCACTTTTTTGCATTTCTCATTTGTAAACCCATAGCTAAGTTCAGTTAGGGAAAGGAAACTGGTCTTGGGAATAATAATCTGATATTTACTATTAACTTTCATGGGGAAAGCAAATAAATGATAGTAATTGTAAGGGTAATTTTCTACAATTAGAATTTCTAATAAGAATGTAATTTCATGATTCTTTACACAATTTTTTCGAATACAAGTATGTTAGATTCTGTTACTTCAAAAGGTAACTTACTAGGAGTTATAAATGGTTTGATTCCTAATAATTCGTTCAATCAATCAAGCGGTTCGATAATACTAACATGTAAAGTATTTAATTTAGCAAATGTTACAGCATTCTCTAATGTAGCTAACATTTGTTGAATTACAGTAAGCGTTGCTATTATTTGAATGAATATCTTTTTAAAACTTATTAAATTTCTCATTCCTAATATTGTGGTTTACATGCCATTTTCAAGAATATTTTATTTGTTATACTGTCCTTGTTCTTGTTCCTGTTATTTTTTGTGGTGATTTGTCGTATTTTGCTCTGTCACACAGTTCGCATTGATTAATAAAATCTGTAGTTAATTTTTTCATATCTTTCAAATAATATCTCCTTATGAGTTGTTTTAGGGTTTCGTTTATTCTACGATAATTTGTTTTAACCTCGGGTTTGTTGCGAACTACGTCATTTATTAGTTTTCGTGTGCAACTGATAATTTCTGGTCCTGAGTTATTAAATAATTGAATATATAATTCTGAAAATCTTTGGTGCAAATCTTCTGTTGTGAAATAAAAGTAAAAACGTTTTTTCTCCTAGGTAAATTCTTTTAAAATTTTAATTGTTTGATCCTCGTTGTTATCTTTCGTTATTTGAATGTGATATATTCTCCTATTGTTGGTTTTTGTATATATTACCGGGTCAGGGTTGGTTAAGACTTCGGTAATTATAAATTGATTTGGTATTGTAGCAATCGCTTTGTTTAGAATTTTAATTGCGGTTCGTCGTTTTGAGTTGAATGTATAGTTTCTATTTCTTCTGGTTCTTCTCTCATCTCGGTTTCGTTTATGTTACCTGCAACTGACTGTCTCTATGGTGTTAAGTTGTATTCGGCTTAATACGTCTGCATTATTGTTATACTTTCCCTTCTTATACGAGGGCCATTTTTTTTCAACCTCCGATCGCTGCGTGCAGACGCTACTCGGGTAGCAGAAAGCGCGCATGCGCTGTAGGCGACTGCGCAGCTCTTGCACTACACACTCCGCCATTGTTGACATTCGGGCGTCAGCGGGCGTTGTGCTACAGCCACGTAAACATGTCCGCTATTATTGATGCTCCAGCCAAGTGTGAAGTGCGAAGTGTGATTCGTTTTCTACAGGCTGAAGGCCATAGTGCGGCAGAAATCCATCGAAGAATGAGTCGTGTGTATGGGGAAAACTTCATGAGTGATGGTGTTGTGCGTGAATGGTGTCGAAATGAATTCATTGGCGACAACTTTCTTTGTACAGGGTATTGAAAAGCTTGTCCACAGATATGACAAATGTCTTAATCTCTTCGGTGATTATGTCGAAAAGTAACAGTAAGTGTACCAATCGTTTGGTAATAATATTATTCTTTTATATGAACTTGTCTTTTATTTATAGCCTATCGGAGGTTGAAAAAAAATGGCCGTCGTATATGATCCCGTAATCATATTACTCTAGTCTAATCCTCCATCTCTGTAATTTTGGGTTGGGTTCTTTTAATTTATGTAACCACACTAATGGTCTATGGTCTGTGTATATATATAAAATTTTCTCAATAAAGATATGGCCTAAAATATTTTGTTGCCCATATTATGGCTAATAGTTCCTTTTAAATTGTACTCTATTTTTGTTCAGTCTCATGTAATGGTCGTGATGCGTAACAAATTGGTTTATCGCTACCTACTTTGCCCTGACTTAATACTGCGCCTAAAACAACATTGGATGCGTCCGTTCTTAATACGAAAAAGATTTTGAAAAGTCGGTGTATCTCCAACAAAGAGTGATTCGCAAGAATACACTTAAGCTTCTCTACTGCTTTAATAAATTCGGGTGTGTGTTCGATTTTATTACCTTTCTTTAAACTATTTGTTAACGGTTTATTTATTTGTGCATAAACTTTAATGAAATTCCTATAATATCCACTGAGTCCTAAAAATCCTTTTATTTCTTTGTTCGTTTTTGGTAATTGGTAGTTTAATACGGCATTTGTTTTATCTTAGTTTGACATAACACCTTGTGACGTTATTATGTGTCCTAAGAATGCCACTTCTTTTTGCATGAATTCGCTCTTATCTAGTTGTACATTCAAATGCGCTTTTCTCAAACGCTGAAGAACTTCCTTTAATCTCTCAATGTGTTTGTTGAGTGACGTTGAATATACTATTATGTTGTCAAGATACACAAAACATTTCTCGTTGTGTATCTCTCTCAAAATATTATCAATAACCTTCTGAAAAGTAGGGGGTGCATTCTTTAAACCAAACGGCATTGTATTCATAGTGTTCTCTGGGTGAACTAAAAGCTGTTTTGTTCATGTCTTTCTCGTCTTGGTGGTAACAGGAGGCGAAGTCTAACATCGAAAAATATTGACATTTTCCTAACTTGTTCAATATTTATGTGATATTTGGTAATGGACGCTTGTCATCTACAGTCTTCTTTCTCGTTGAGTTTTCTGTTATCGATAACTATTTGGTATTCGCGTTTGCCTGAGGCATCTAATTTATTTAGTACAATTAGTACAGGGCTGTTCCATGGTGAATTTGAGTATTGTATAATGTCTTTGTTTAATAAATCTGCTACCTGTCTCTCTGCTTCTTCTTGACCTGCTTGAAGTAGTCTATATGCAATTGTAAAAATCGGTTTCTCATCTATTAGTTGAATACTATGTTTTACTGTGTTGGTAAATATAAAGGTATTCCTTCACAATGGAATATACCATAGTATTCAAAAATAATTCATTTATTGCTTTCTCTTCTTCGAAACTGATATAATCATTAAAACGAATGTTAATTAGATTTTTTTTATCTTTTTTCGCGATCTGTGGCATTAGAATTACTTTCAGTCTTCGTCAATTTCCATCTCACTAAAAATACTTCATCTACTTCTATTGGTGTGGTTAAAAATACTTCTATGGGGTAGTCGTTTGAGTTCAAAATTGTGGTAGTGGCGTAGTTGTTTTTTATATGTACTAACGCTGTGGGTGTTTCTACTCGTTGTTGAAATAATATGTGATTTACGATTCCTATATTGCTTTTCGAATTTACTAAGACATTTACTTGTTTTTCTGTTCTAGGTTTTATTGTGTATTTTTGATAGGTTTGAATGTTACTGTTTTAAATTTTAATTAGTATTTGTCCGTGTTTTGTTCCTAATAATCGATTTTTTTATGTCAATAACCGCTCCTCATTTTTTTAAAATATCCATGCATATTAATACGTCGTATTTGTCGTTGAATTTAAAAATACAAAATTTGTGCTTCATTTTTACATTGAAAGTTTTTGGTAAAGGTATATTTGTAATAAATTGGTGTAGTGTCGTTTTGTGTGCTGTTTTGATTTTAAAAGTTTTTCTTTATACAAAATTTAGATAATGTTTCTGCATGGTTTTGGGGCTAATTAAAGTTTTTGAAGATCCTGTATCGATTAATAATTTAATTTCAGCATGTAATATTTCTATATAAATTAAAATGTGTTGATTAATATTGTTTAAATTTATTATGTCTGATCGTATATGGTTCTGTCCAACTAAAAATTTGAGTACGCGTTTCCTTCATCGTCCTCTTCGTAATTTTCGTAAGAGTTGTTGCGTTCGTAGTTTTCTGAATAATTTGCCTCATCGTCTGTACATGGATTTGCATAATTATCTGTGTCTTCGGGTATAGCTTGATTGTTGAAATTTTCTACTTCTTGGTGAAATAGTTCCTCGGAAGTAAAGTTTCGTTTCTGTGTATAGTCGAGTTTAATTTGAGATATTTTACTGTTCTATCTGGTGTTACCAGATGATGTATCCCTAGGGGTTGTCTTGTAATAATTATTGGGGTTGCTATTATTATTCGTCATGGGTGCGTTTCTGTAGGATTTACGCCGAAAGTTTGCCATGTTGGATTTGTGTTCTGATTGAACTTGGGTGTGTTGTTTGTCCAAGGTTTTGTAAAATTGGAGTTTGATGCTTGTTTGGGAAATTGTCAAAATTGATTATTAAAATTAAAGTTAGAATTATTAATTCTCAAATGATTTGTCGGTGTGTCAAATGATGCAAATTTGGGTTCTGTCGGTATTGGTCTCGCTGCTTGTATAGCCTTTATTGGTTGGTAATTTTTGTTAATATTTATATTGTACATTCTATTCCTATAATACATTACGTTCTCTTCTTCTATTAATAAATTTATTGCTTCCTCTAAATTTTGTGGATTTCTAAATCTAATTTCTTTTTGATAATCGCTCGAGTAACGCATTTATATACGTATCTAATGCTATTTTGCCATACATTTTGGTCTTAATTAAACGTATGTTAGGATCCGGTTCTTCTAATTTAAGTTTGCTTAGAATTAAGCTTCTCACATCCTGGCATCGCACACCAAATTGATACGGTGGTTGATTATTCTCCATTCTTATATTCAATAAATCTTAATTAAGCATTTAATATTGTGCTGGTCGCCAAAATATGCAATCAATATTTTTTTATAATCTTCCCAATCATTTAGATCGTCCCTACTCGCTATTAAAGTTAAAGCTCTGCCCGTTAATTTACTTAAACTTAATCTTAATAAACACATATTGTTATCAAGATGTCCTTGTTTATAGAAGCTCTTCAGAAATGTTTCGCACGTTGCAATAAATATACCTAACAATGCCAGAGTTTCATCATGTGTTGGAATCAAATCTAAATATAACAGTTTTCTGATTTTATCTTGTACAAATTATTTATTCTCTATTATCTTAGTCGAGTTTGCACTAAAATTATTTAAAGAATCGCTTACTGCTACTTGGATTGTGTGTAATTATAAGCCTTCGTTATAATCTCACCAAATTCAGACTTTTGCTGAATAATTGTTTCAATAATAAATTGGACATCAAATGTGTATAAAAAATTCCTTTTTTCAAATCATACTTGCTAATATAAATATGCAATTGAAAAGAAATGGTAAGGAAATTAACTATAGGTACTCACAATAATTTGATTGTTCGATCCATAGCCCTCCTTCTGTGTTGAATTTGATCAATTCTGTACTTCGTCCAATCTTTAGGTTCTGTTCCAGTCAAGAATTAAATTACGGTTTTTAATTCTTTGATTTTTGGAATTGCTAGTGCCCTTCTGAAATAAGTCCGACTACGCCAGATAGATTTTAAGTCGTTGGGAGCTTCTTTTTAAAAAGTTTATTTTCAAAAGAACTTCTATCATATTAATTTTATTCTATAATTATAAAAATGCTTTGTTTTCTTTGACAACAACTTGAACGCTTATGTTCATTAAACCTAAGTAATTGAAAAATTATTCTAAGTTAATATTTAAATAAATCAATAATTAATAATTACGAATGAGTAGTTTGAACACCCAACAATATTAAAGTTAAGTAGTTCGAAGACTGACTGGCTATCAGGGGCGTTTCACCGTTTGCACTCACATTATCTTGTGGGAAGGTGCAGATCTTGCATCCTGCTATTTGTTGATAATCATACATTGTCTTATTCTAAGTAATTATCACCGAGTCTGCTTGACTTCAGTTCATTGTTTCTGCACCTGTAGTATCAGGTTGCATCTGGAATACAAAACAGTCGTTTTCTTTCTTATTTCTGATATGAACTCTGATAACACTTAATTCATAACCTTCATTTAATACAATGTAATATGTTATTAGTAAGACATAATAATTACGTTTATTTTATATACATTTTAATATGGGGGATATGTAACTAGTGCTAAAAGGTTACGTTTCTCTACGGTCATCAATTTATTATTTAGCGTCGAATATTATCTTTAATAAAATCTTTTATCACATCGGTGACTTGAAAATGTTACCGATAGTTAGTCGTTTACATTCGAGTATAGAGGGCGCATGAGAATGATTTTGTACTTATTAAAACACCACAATTTGCGTATAATTAATAAACTGGTTTGGTTGTTTTACAAAGAGAAATGCGCCTATCGGACGTGCTGCAAAAACAGCGAAATTGGTCATTGGCTTTTTCTTTGCAAAATAATCAACAAATTTATACCTGAATTACTTTTCAAATGCCAGACAAAATTATTCATTACTTTTTAGCTGAAAACGTATTGATTTCCGCCGACCAAGTTTTGTATTTACCATTGGGTGTAGTACTTTCTTAAAAGGTCCGCTGGTATTAAGACGGTAATCGGTCATTTGCTCATATTTTAGCTCCAGTACTTTAATTATTTTAGCTTCTATTGAATTAAATTAAATTTTATAAACTCGGGTTGATGTTCGCATTGATTAATTTTAACGGGCGTGCTTGGTTTGTCTTTTATTGAAAATCCTGCCCTGCTGTTGGCAATCCTCGTCTATCTAAAGTTTCAGGAAATGTCCGATCAATCTATTTCGTTAAATTATCCTTTTCTGAATTTGCGTTACTGTTGTTTTCTCTATTTATATCACTACCTTTCAATGTCCATACCTTATTATTCCTTCACATATCCTTTTTAGTGGTATTACTCTGGCTCCAATTTGTCATACTAAAATTTTCCATATCAAAATTCCTATCATTGAAACGTTCAGGTCATGTACTCTTTTGGTATCTAACAAAATTTATCGGATGGTTTCGAGCCATGTTCTCAGTTCACATTGGTTGACACATCGCGTCACATTTTGATAATACTCTAAAAATATGTTCCTATCCACAATATTTTGCAAAGCTATGCAAGTTATGTATCCCCCAATTTTTATATATATTATAAAATAGAATCTAATAGGAAATTATTAGAAATCATTAAGAAATTGTTAAGTCAAGTACAACATTGTAATTTGAGGATAAATATAAAAAGGTTATTAACAGTTCATGAGAACGGATGCAATACAATGTGTTCCAGACAATAGTGATACCGCAGGTGGCAGGTCACAGACGGTTAAGATACCGCCTTTACCTAGAAAGTAAGATTGTTACAATGTATTAATGAATACTATTAAGAAATACGCAGACATGAGCTCTGCAAGTTCCCACAGAATTGTGAGTGGCGGAGACAACATAAATACCCCGGAAGACCTAAGACCAGTCAGTCAGTCTGACTATTTCAGCTTTAACATTGTTGTTTACCTAGGCTACTCGTCCTAATATTAGTTCAATTAATTATTTTTTTCGATTTAGTATAATTTACAACAGTTTGTCCAAATTCCATAATTAATGTCTGCTTAAATTAATAAAAATTTGTTACAAGTTTTGGAAGTAGCTTTTAAAAACACCGCTCCCAAGGCCCGAAACGTACTTGCATTATCTCATATCCGCCTCAGTGCTGAATATATAATTATCTGTTTATCTTCCAGTGACGGACCTAATTGTTTTGTCACACTAAATTTCTTGATGGCATTTATCAAGTTGGAATTTATAGTATGTATTCCCATAATTAGATCATTCCTTACTCGAAATTGTTGATTATTTTCATAGAATTGTTTTAAAAGGTTAATCTTACAATACTTAAATGTTTCTACTTCACTTTCTATTAAACCAAACTAAATCTCGGCACTCCTTTTCAACATCTATTTGATTATATACAGTTTGGTTTGTTCATCCAAACCTCCATGCACTAGAGTTCCGACGCTATTTAAAACTATTTTGGGATTTAATTTATTATCCCCGTAGAATTTGGAATATTGTTCTAGCGGGACACCACTTTGACTCCATCACATGGGCTCACTAAAATTAGTATTTTTTAGGGTATTCCTTAAATTTTTTACCTTGTTTCCAAAATCTGTCTTATTATTTCTTAACTCCTTTTTAAACGTCTTAAACCCTGATTGTCAGCTTTCTTCAATTTCGTTTACTTTTTGATTTAAGTTCTTAATTTTTCCTTTCACCTCCTTTTTACACGCACTTTGTTAGGTTTTATTTACCCGATTTCTTCTTCAACATCATTCATAGCCTCTACAATTTGTAAAACTTTACCTCTAATCTCAAACTTTGTTTCTTCTTTGATCTTATTTGTCACTTTTAGACCTACTACTATCTTATCACTCATATCATTAAATTTTCTTTCATTCTTTTCGCTTCCTTATTTTAAACTTTTCCACAACCTTGCTAGATTCTCTCCAAACTCTGCTTAGAATACTTGGGCATTCCTATCAAATTTCTTACTTGTTTCGTTGATGCACTCTTAAATAATTTTTTTATACTTTGTTCACTTTTTCACTTATCTCTTTCATATTCTCACTCATATCTTTGATAATTTTTCCACCCTTTTTACTAATTTCTTGCATATGATTACTTTTAAAGTATTGTTTGTACCTGATATTTGAGTATATATCATTTAGTTTAAGATAGAATAAGTCTTAAACATATAATATTTTTTTGTAAGGATATTTGCTAGGAAAGTTTGTGATCAGCGTTCGAAACACTGACCTTTTAATAGACTATCTGTTAAGAATTTTTTGACTGAAACAAATCTTACAAGCGTGGGAATAGAAAAAAGCCAGGTAAACTATCCACAAGAGAAGAAATTTAGTTTTGTAAATTTAAAACTAAATAAGATGAGAGACATTTTGATAATTAAGTAATAGGTACTTGTTAGAAATAATTTGATGTTTGCAAAAAAACTATGCTGTAAATGTTCTATATGATTTTGTATGAGAGAAAATATTTTAGACTGTATAAATAGATGCTTTGTGATACTGCTGTGTTTAATTTTATTTTGTAAACTATAGCATTTCCGTTGAGCTAACAAGGCAAAGTAAAGTTAGAAAGGAGAGTAATTCAACAATTTCAAATTTTACAATTAGCTGTATCTGTATTACAGCACTAATTTGTCGACGCCAAACGCCGACCGTTATTATAGCACTATTTTTAGCGATGCCTAACGCCAACAATGGCCACATCAATATATACATATATATATACATACATATGTATATATATACGTATATATACACATACATATGTATATATATAATATATATATATATATATATTGCTGTGATATCCTCCTTTGAATGCGGGAACTGGGTCCTTTCAACAAAAAAATTGTAGTCCCACAGATTGGGCGTCATAAACGGCTGTGATCCTCTTTTCGCCTCGGCTGCTCACCTAATGTTATAAACCTCCTCATTCATAAAAAAAACAACACATTCCTACCAAAAACATCAACGTTAACTCTATTTACATCAATATTCAGAATACATTAAAATTTCAAAATTAAAACTCAGCATAAATTTCAGTTTTAAAAAGAATTTCAAGATTAATTTTATTATCATTTTAATGTGCATCCAAAATTAAAGTCCTTGTTGGATGCCTACTAATTAATATAACAATATAAGCAGACCGGAGTCTGAGTATAAAGGGAGCATCTACCACCCCTTTACGTTAATTAACCAGGTTCGTCTAATTGAGCTCAAAGACATACCCAAATTTTCATCATATTACCGAACATCAAAACTAAATACTCCTTTCTACTTCAACAAGCAAATTTCATCTTAAAATTAAAATTTTATGGTTAGTACAATTTCACTAATGTCCATTTAAAGTAAATCAATTATAAAGTAATTCAACACACACAAAAATGTTAAACAAAATAGTATAATTTACCTGAAGGTTACTGTCCTCGTAGCTTCAATGTACATCGTCCCTTTAGTTAATCACACCATTCCAACAGGATTATATTTACGGCTTCTAATTCTCAACGCTTTTAAAATTTTCTCCATCACCATTTATTGAAAGTTGTTTCTGGGCTTTTCCGGAACTCATCTGTGTATATCTGACCCTGGTTTTGTGGATCCAGACACGTATTTGAACCATTTAATTATTAACACCCCCGAAAAATAACAAAGAAATTCATACTTCTTTCACCAATATACGCCAAAACTGCCTACTTTTGTGTATACATTTGTCGTTGTAAATTTTGCTAATTGGTACAGTGATACTAAATTTTATTACCTTGTATCTAAGTGCACTGAAGTACATTCATGTTAGCACGTAAATAACAAACTATTTTGAATCACTAAAATATACGAGCAAAATTTTGAATTATTTTATCAAACTAAAATGCACTGTTTAACATCTTGAATCAAGTCGCGGATGTAAGAGCTTTTAACGCATCGAATAGTCAAAAGTCTAAGAGGCCGCAATTCATATTACCACCGGTATATATAGCGAATAGCCGGCACGTCGCTTTTGTCCTCAAAACAGACAATTCTTAAGAATTTCTCATTCTATGTTCCCAGTCCGTCGCTCGCGCGTCGGTTTTTACGAATTTTCACTCGCCCCATTTAAATCTCAGAAATTCTCACACGGCACGCAAACATGTCCGAGAAAAACTAATTAATGTTGTACAGAAATTGTTGTTTCTACCTCTGATATTTGCATCCTATTTTCAACCAATTGTGACCCTCGTGACGTTGCTTAAATCACGCCTTTTACTATATGTGTCTTTGCTTGACGCATTTTCTCTTTCCTTTTCTAACCTGTTCGTATTGGTGCAAATTGATATTCTTTATTATCGATTATATTTTAGTCCATGTGGACTATCTGGGTTTAATAACCCCGTATCGCACCTTCTCGTGAATATTAAGCCCCGGTTTCTCCAAGATTCTTTGTAAACATTAATTATCTGCAAAATTTTCGCCGAATGAGCTTTTTAAATAAACCCTGTTTTGTATTTCGTGCTAAAGCATCTGACCGTTTCCAATATCCTTAGAATCGACATGTTTATCTAAACAAATTAAACTGAAATTGCCTTTTAAAATACGCAGGTGTGTTCAAACATCCTATTTCTAACTAACACTTCTAGGATTTGCATTTTATTGGGTTTTTACAAATTTCTGTAGATATTATCTGTACGTTTTGTTCAATACCGGTTACTTGAAATAGAGTTAATTAAGATAAATTGTGCACGTAATTTCCATTTGTTTAGGAATAATTACATTACACGCAGAGCTTTTTAATACTGCTTCTTTTGATATAAAGCGTCTTGTACATGATTTAAATTTCTTATGTTTAATGAAACTAATAAATTTTTATGCTTCACGGTTTTAATAACGCGTATTATCTAATAATATTCATTATACACGGTGATTAAAATTATTTGATGTGATTATTTAATTTTCTACCCTGGTCGAAATATGAGTATATATATATATATATATATATATATATATATATATTGTTGTGATACGGTAGCAATAACCGGTGCGCCCTTTTTGTGAAATAAAAGGGTTAAAATTTTCATTCTGTCAATTTTTGGTATTTAGTTTAATTTTAATTACCTGGGCTAGTTCAGTTTTCAATTACGCACGGAGCTTGCGACAATACGACAACAAGGCCTTTAAACTCTCCTTCTACTTCCGGTTTCTTTAAGTCAAAACACCATTAAGCAAAATTACTATATTGTTTTCAAAAATATATACAATGTATAGAACGTTAAATAGAACTTGTTTTCAATAATTAAATTAAATTTTTTAATTATTATCATTCCCAAAAGTAATCAAAAAGTCAGCAAAAATCTTCCTTATTATTATTATTTGACGCCTCATGAACGTTCAGTAAACTTCTTTCATTATTTACGTAATTTATGACGTGTATTAATAATGATCTTTGTTGACCCTAACATAAAGTTTTCTTGAAAGCAAATTTTTAAATTATTTAAATAAATAAAAATACAACAAAATATTTCCAAACAAACTACAAAAAAATATTTATATAGCTAACCTGCTATCTCAAGTTAAAACTCGTTCCTGCTCCAACCACTTCCGTATTCAGCTTAATGATTTTTCTATAATCCCAACGTCTGCATTTTCTTCATACTGCTTCTCTTCATAAATTATGTTAGCGTCTTCACCAATCTTCCTGGTCGAATCCAGTGACAAATAATAGAGTAAAATATTGATCAAATTTCCACATCACATCCAGTAGTTAATTAGAGTTCCCACTTCGAATCCAGTAATTATTTAGAATCCCCACATCAGATCCAGCAATTACTCTGAGTCCTTTTTGTTCAATTCCCACATTGTATCTAGTAATTAATTAGAGTTCCCACATCGAATTCAGTAATGATTTAGAGTCCTTTTATTAATGTTGAAATTAAAATTTAACTTATAAACACCCTTTTATTACTTACGTTTTTACAGGACCAAAACGATAAAACCTCTTTTAATGTTGCACTATCATATAATTTATTACTTAAATCGCTCCAAATTCATTCACGTAAATACTTCGTTCTGGATGATGTGTACTATACTTCAATTCATGGTAAACTGATTTGTTTACAAATCCGGTCGTATTTAAAAGCGTCGCCTATCTGTTGACAAACTCATAGTTCAACGATGGCGCTTCGTTGTACGTAATTCTTGCATACAAAATTTTAGAAATTCCTATGGAATTTTGTTGTATATTGAAATTGACGCGCTAATTTCGACACGTAGCATTTCGAGTTATTGCATTTATTCTCTTGGATTTTTACATTTTTAGATCACGTATACCATTGTTTGTACAATAAATTTAATAAACTTTGGCTTTAACACCATGCCGTGTTTGTTTCCAATTTCTCAGGTGTTTGATTTTAGCTTTCTAGTCACGTAGACTTAATATAATTTATGTATTAAATCATATGCGTTTTCTGTTTTACGCATGTTAAACCTGCTTGTTTTAATTGGGATTTTTGGCGTGATGATGATGATGTACTATTCATGCGTGTCGTGTTTCGGCTTTCGTTCACGTTGTTTTAAGACTTGCGAATTTGTTTATTTAATTAAATCTTCAAAATTATTTTTCTTTGACTAAATTAATTATGATTATGGTTTATGTACATGGCGTTGTCATCTACTTTCCAGCCTAATCGTCGTATTTCTTGTTTTTTTCAAAAAACTGTCTCGTTTTCTGAGCCTTCATGTAATTTTTAAGAAGTGCACTACACTATTAGTCCTAACTACCCCTGAATGTCCTTATTAACACAGCAATATATATATATATATATATATATATATATATATACAGGGTAAGTTTTTAGTGCGGCAACGGTCGATAACTCCGTTATTATAAAAGCTACGTAAACCAAATTTGGAGGCATATTAGGCATGCCTAAAGTGCATATTTTAAAAATATTTGGAGGTATACAGGGTGTTTCATAATTTCAGGGCATATTAAACTTATATTTTTTTAAATAGAACACCCTATATATTATTACATTTTTAAAAAGACCATAAAAAGAGCTTTAATTTGATATCACATTGTATCTATCTATTCCTTTTAGTTTTTGAGATATTCAACTGTTTTTAGAAAAAATGACCCTGATTAGATACATTGCCACTGCACTAATACACAACTTATGTTAATCTTCAAGATGCAGAAAATTTTACTATATACCATAGTATATTTGTAAATATAACTTTTTTGAAATTTCTTCACGGTATACAGGGTGTGTCAGGTTTCGCAAAATGCAATTTTTAAAACTTTTTTAAATGGCACTCTACCAATTTTATTGCTAAAATGGATAGTTCATTAAGTGTCCTTTCATTTTTGTTAAGCATTCCTTATACCTAAATCCGTTACTTTCTGAGATATTTTTGATTTCTTCAAATTTTAAGAATGTTTTTAATTTACATAACTAAAAATAACTTACTATTGGAGAACATTATAAAACAATTGATACATTTTGATTAACAATTAACTACACTTATCCAATAACAATTTTCACTAAAAACATAACAACCTACAATAATACGCTATCAACAGAATTCTGCCAGATCAACAATATGCATTTTATAGAAAATGTTCAAGCAGGAAATCAGGCAGGCTTTGAAAAAAATAACTATTACATGTAAAGTGTCATTTAGGTTTATTAATTGTAGTGTGTTGTCATTTAACAGGATATCTCTCTTGGTATATTCTTGATACAAGTAGAAAATTTCTTAAACTTGCTCCCAATATCCAAATCATATTTATTTGTTCTTCCACTGTAAAATTCATTTTGAAAACTTCTTGAAAGATTACATTTAAAACAGAACTGATAATGTGTTAAATGACAACACACTACAATTAATAAACCTAAATGACATTTTAATTGTAATTGTAATTTTTTTTAAAGCCTGCCTGATCTCCTGTTTGAACATTTTCTATAAAATGCATATTGTTGATATGGCAGAATTCTGTTGATAGCGTATTATTGTTGGTTGTTATATCTTTAGTGAAAATTGTTATTGGATAAGTGTAGTTGATTGTTAATCAAAATGTATCAATTGTTTTATATTATTCTTCAATAGTAAGTTATTTTAGTTATGTAAATTAAAAACATTCTTAAAATTTGAAGAAAATCAAATATATCTCAGAAAGTAATGGATTTAGGTATACGGAATGCTTAACAAAAATGAAAGGACACTTAATGAACTATCCATTGTAGTAATAAATTTGGTAGGGTGCCATTTAAAAAAATATTTAAAAATTGCATTTTGCGAAACCTGACACACCCTGTATACTGTGAAGAAATTTCAAAAAGTGATAATTACAAATATACTATGGTATATAGTAAAATTTTCTGCATCTTGAAAATTAACATAAGTTGTATATTAGTGCAGTGGCAATGTATCTAATCAGGGTAATTTTTTCTAAAAACAGTTGAATATCTAAAAAACTAAAAGGAATAGACAGATACAATTTGATATCAAATTAAAGCTCTTTTCATGGGCTTTTCAAAAATGTAATAATATATAGGGTGTTCCATTTAAAAAAATATAAGTTTAATATGCCCTGGAATTATGAAACACCCTGTATGCTTCCAAATATTTTTAAAACGTGTACTTTAGACATGCCTAATATGCCTCCAAATTTGGTTTACGTAACTTTCATAATAACGGAGTTATCGACCGTTGCCACACTAAAAACTCACCCTGTATATATATATATATATATATATATATATATATATATATGAAGTTAGATGTATCTGTAAACAACTCTTATGAAAATAATAAAAGCCATTGACAAATACAAATCGGGCTTGTAGTATATATATATATATATATATATATATATATATATATACATATGTATGTGTATGACTAAAATTTACTTTGAAGTGATGACTGCTGTATTTCTGCAAACGAGTGAAGGAATTGAAATACGGTACTTAATAAAAGTTAGTGCAATTACAAACCATGTAATAAAAGTGTTTGGTTAGTTTACTTTTCACCGATGTTAAAAATTGTAAGTAGATCTGAATATTATAAAATTAGGTTGGTAATGTTGTACTTTTATAGCCTTAATCAATACTTCGATTAACTCTTTAATTAGTGTTTCGATTAATACTTGTATTATTGTTTCAAAATACCTTAAGTATCACTGCAAACATTAGCTTAAGTATTAGTGTAATTTCTAGTCCTCGATTAAGTGCAAGGCTTAATTACATTCTGTTGAAATTAATTTGGTTTGTTTCTACTGCAATTGAATTAGTTGCAGATTGGTTTTTACCTTAGACCTTGTGTAATTATTTTAGCAAATCCATCTTTGTGAGAGAAGTTGGTGTTAAAAGTTTTAAAAGCAAAAACAAACTATTGGGTGTCCTTTCAACAGTGTTCTTGATTGAGTTCCTCGATTTTAGTTGCGAGGATTGCTCTAGCCTGTTTGTTTACTGCGTTCCTGTGCTTTGCGCTTCCAACTTTTCTTGAATTAATTATCTGGTTATATTTAACCCACTATCTCATCTGTTTGTATCCTTTTCTCATTTTATTTGCAGCAATCTAAAAATGTGTACTCTGCAGAGTTTTTTGCAGGACAGTATATACATTTGTAGGTTGTACTGATTTTAAACCGATGCATGTAAGACTGGAAGCAAACGTGATCGACAGTGTTTGGGTTATGTAAAAGTACGTATCACCCCACTTTCTGTTGACCCATTGCTTTATTTCTCATATGAGCTTTTTTATTCAGTTTGCTATTTCTTCGTCCTCGTTCCCTTGTTCTTGTCATTTTGTAAGGGTGCATTTAGGAACCTTGTATTTATCAACTTTTTGTTGAACTAGTCCCCTCTCTTCCACGAGCAGATTTACTGGTGATGTTCTTGTAACTACCAATAGTGCTTTGGTTCACATGGCCATGTAGGCGCTTCTTATTGATAATGCCGTCTTCTGTTGAACACTGAGTAGGGTGTTTCTATAAACCTGCTTTATGACTCATTTGCCAGATGGTTGCTCTGTACAGTATTATGGACTGGCCCACCGTACATAGGATTTGTCTGTTGGCCTGACGTGGTTCTCCTAGGTTGGGTATTATCCGATTGATATTACATAGGGTTTCGGTAGTGTTTCTGCTGTTTTCCTCATAAGGTTTCCCATGCATATGTTCTTATCCATGTAGATGCCGAGGTATTTAGGACTCACTCGACTTTCAATATCTAAACCTTCTAGCCAAACTATGAGCTTTTAAATTTCCTTACCAGCTGCCAATAGCACTACCTTCGTCTCTTGTGGTGCAAGTTTTAAGTTTTTTGCCTTCCAGCCATTGTCCTATTTTTTTAATTGCCGTATAAACATTTTCTGGAATTTTTTCGCGTTTTTTGCCGCAACCACAATAGCCAAGTCGTCGTCATATCCTACTAACGTGACTCCCGTCGGGACTATTACTTTTAACACTCCATCATAATAGATGTTTCATAGAGTAGGGCCGATCGCGGATTTCTGTGGTACCACGCTTGTGCCTGTCATCCCTTTTTTTAGAACCAACCACAAGTGTCTTGTGTTTAAAGTACCTACCAATGATGTTATAAATATATAGTGATGGTTATCTATTTCAGAGCTCTGCTAGTATGCCTTCCCAAGGTGCCAAATTAAATTCATTCCGGATATCTATAGTTATCATCACGCATGCTTCTCTACTTTTTCGCTAATTTGCTGTGATCGCAATACTTTAAACTCGTTCAAGTGCACCTATCGTGGACCCCCTTTTCTGAACCCATACTGTTCTTTTGCTAGCCTTCCTGACCCGCCTTTTCTAGTCCGTTCTTTAGCCTGCCTGGTATCGGCCACTCTAATAGTTTGCTCAGTGTGTTTAGCAAGCAAATCGGTCCGTAGGACTTGTTGTTGTGTCCTGGTTTACGTTTTTCGAGAAGCACCAATTTCTTTAGTTACTGGGATATAGCCATCTATTAGCATTTTATTTAACCCTCCAAAGCATGTCTTGTTGTGTGCTTTGACAATGGCTTTCACTACATTCGGCTGTATTACAATCGGTCCGGAAGTTTTTTTTTTTCTATATTTGCATACTTGCTACTAACAGCTATTCTTTGTTCAACAATAATGTCTTTATATAGCACAATAAAAATATAAACAAAATAGTTACATCGTTTAGTTGCATAATGTGTGCAAATGGTGAAGGTCAGATGTGTTTTTGATAACCCCCTGCTCTTACACTTAATCAAACAAAAAAAATCAACATTTATTATAATGCACAATTTACAATTGATTGACATTTGTTTCAGTACAATGAACAATGAATATAGTATGCACAGTACCTGTTCAAAACATTTAAGGTATCTAAGTAGAAGTTTGTTTCAAAAAGTAACCTTTTAATTTGTTTTCATAAAGTAAGGGAAGCAAAATCTCAAAGTCCGGAATTACAGAATTATAAAGTTGTACGACGTTGTATAAAGATAAGCGTTTAAAGAGATGCATTTTTGTAAAGAACCTGTTAGCACACTTTTGCACCTTATATTAATATTATGAAAATCTGTTTTATTTGTGATTTTATTGTATAGATATCCTGGTGTTTTATTAAATAGAATAGTATGAAAAAGCAAGCTAAGTGTAACACAGGACGTTTCTTTATGTTCAATCAATTTACCACACTTAACTTTGTTACGTTTATTTTGAACATCCCGTACATTTTTACCGGTTAATAATCAATTCACGGTTCAATAATTATCAACTCAAATCCCTTTTGTTTTAAAAACGACAAGCTTAGGCTACAATTAAATAGTTTACATCCTGTATATTTTATTTCTCTGCAATAAATACGCTTTTGAATAATTTCTCAATTTAAATTTATTTGCTTTGAAACGTAAAGTTTATTATGCTATATTTAAATAAGTCAATATCATGCTAGGTATCCGTGAGCGCGTCATATCTTCCGATAACGTATAATTTCGTTCTGGTGGGTTTCCCATCTATAGATTTGTCGAAGGAATATATCCTACTATTCTCCGGTAAAACCGTGTTTTCCAGTATGAATCGCGTTTCGATAACACGGATGTTTGAATTTCGAATTGGTGTCATTTAAATTCATTCTGAAATTGATTCTGCAGCTCATGCGACGAAATATGTTCTACATTACTCGTTCTCTCACTTTAAAAGCAATGCACGTTTATTGTTGTTCTGTCAATTAGAGATGACTTGCGTGTATTGGTGAGTGTTCCCGCGCTTACCCCATTCTATTTTTAGCTTTTTCTGCTGGCGACCAAAGGCGTTCTTTCTGGGTGTAGCCCACCTGTTCGCTGCCGTGGACCAGTTGCTGTAGTTACGAGGGTAGCTACGTTGATTTGCTGACCCCCCCCCGGCGGTTGGCAAGATAAGTATTCTGGCGCAGAGAGGTATGTGCCTTGTGTTCTGTTATGCATGTCAAGAATTTTTATTTATCAACGGTGGATGGTGTAAAACGAGTTCACCATACTTGTTGAACAGCTGGTTGCCCTGGTGCATCTGGGTATACGTCGTTAATTTTTTCTACAATGCGGACTGTATTTAATGCTTAAGTTTAACACCTGTACTAGATGGAAAACCTAAATTTAACATACTTGCGATTGAAAAATTTTAAACATCAATTTTCCTTTTTAACTAAGTTTTATTAAATGTTAGCCGCGATATGCGCACTTTTTGGATCCACTATCCAATTTGTCAGTATAATATAATTGTGACGTTAACATGATAACGCTTATTTTATTGCGTTTTCTTGTTTGTACCGAATTATGTATTTAATTTTTTTTTATTTGTTAATAGATAATCGTGGGCGATATACTTTATTTTTTTTGTTTTTTTTTGGTATGTAGGCGAATCCCACCACTCTCCGCGGTTGGTAGTTAGCCTGGTATTTACGTTTCTTCCAGGTACGTTGAAACGTATTTTCTAACTGGGCTCAGCTAGCCTCTCGCATGGGCGCTAGTGAAACGTTTTTTCTTTTATTTCAGAGTGCCTAGCCGTTGCCGGCACCAGTGAAACAAATATTGTTTTTTGAGGCACCTGCCCTACGTTTATAGAAAGCCGGTGAAGCTAATTTTTCTTATATAAAGCTGGCCTCACGTTATGAGCAAGTGTAACGAAGTCTTCCGACATAACTATGGGTCTATTCCTTGGGTAGAGCTATGAGAAATGTGGGGGGGGGTAAGTCGAATTTTGATTGTAAGTTGAACTTAATCCAAAACAAATAGGCGCCACCAAGTCCTGACTTATTTATGATAATAGCGTGGTAAATTTCTAGGGGCGGACGTGGAAACCCAAAGAAAAAAAATCGCCTTCGATGACAGAAACCCGTCTTAACTGAATAAGACGCTGCTCCAGTAATAAATAGTAATAATTAGCTTAATAGAAGGGTGGAACACTATTTGTGTAACACAAACATACCTAAAGAAATATTAAAAAAAATATCTCCTATTTAAGTTGACATCTAAATTCCACTCTTAAGGATATTAGTTTCTTGTAGTTAGTTTTGACCATATTTGATCAAAATAAAAAACTTTAATCTTGAACTAATAATTTACTCAAAAGATTCTCTTTTAAAACAAAATTCAATGCAACAAAATATCATAAATAATTAAATGAGTTCATGGGTTTTAAATTAAGGTTTATCAAAATAGTTGATAATCAAACATTTTAAAACTTAGTGTAAACTTGTTACAAAAACAAAGGCCCGACCCGTGCAGATCTGTTTGAGAGGGTTACAAATTAAAACATAGTTACTCAAGTTTCCTTGTCTAAATTATTTGTGTTAGTTTCAATTTCTAATAAAAAAAGATCACAAAAATATTCTTGATTACTCAACTTAGGCAAACACTGTTCAAAGCATATGTTTATTAGAACACAGGTGTCAGCAGTATATTGCAGACAAACAAGTGACGTCAAAAACACCTGTCGCTGTTACCAACAGTACAAAATGAACCACGTGTATGGTTTCTTAAAACTTTAAAAATTGTGCATTATAATTTTTAACGCTGGAAAATTCCAGTACAACAAATAATTGAAATTTTATTATTTTCGTGCTTTTATGCACTAAACAAAATAGCGTGTTTCTAATTTGAAACACGGAAAATTTCTTAAAGTTATCTACGAACCAAAGCTGCGTTTTGTGGCTGTGAAGAGGTGTTGTAATATCAAACGTCATCACCATACTTCCATCAGCTGCTGCAATATGTTGAACCCTGCTGTCTCATCAAATAACATCTTTACGTTTTGTAGTAATATGGTCTTCTACAAATTATTCAAATTTTCCATCATCAAAGTTACTTCCTACAAAGTGGTTTTACATCAGTGGTTGGAATAGTTGTTTCTAAAGTTGATTTTATCGTGGTTATTTTCGCGCTAAATAAAATACCTCAATTAAACAAATTAAATAACGTTCGTAGGATACCAACCGCTATTTAAAGATGGATCTCGACTGCTTAAAATGTAACCGCAAATTGGCGGCCTGCTTCCAATCGTACATTTTGATTCAACAAGCTCGCATGGCCGACTGGTTATCACCTCGCCCGAACGACAGCGTGTTCCCGGTGGAGGCCTTCAACCAAAACGCGCCTGCGAACAGTTATCGAAGGCACAGATATTTGACTATACATAGAAAACTACATATAGATACAACTATAGCGTATTACTAAACTTGTTAAATGTATTTTACTTATAATTTTAATAAAAGCGTTTTATAACTTTGCACTTTTATGGATGGATTTAATAACCAAGAAATAAAATTGTTACACTACCCCTTTCCTAAAAGAAAAAAAATTTTTCTAACAAAGAAAAACTTTAAGTGTAAATACAAAAAAAAATTTTTTATACATATGTATACTAGCCTCTCCTATATTCCTAATTATCAAAACAAAATCTTACCAATTTATCAAAACGAAGGGGACAAATATTTACAAATTTGAGTGTGTCGGTAGCTACGTGTACCTACCGTCCATAGGGAGACAAAATCGGGGAGTCACAATCGGTGTAGGTCAAAATTGGGAGGGGTCAAAGTAAAAAGTCAAACACTCCACGGGACAAAAAAATTAATCAAAAGCTAAATTCAAAGTAAGCCTTTAACTAGAGGTTCTTACTCCTACTGAGTCTAGTATTTACTAATAATAACCAAACATATTAGAAATTACCTTAATTTCCACAAATAAAGACTCCACTTCCTGGAGCTCAAGCAGCTCTATATACCAAAAAAAGTGAACGCTACAACATCAAAATAGCATAACTCTTCAAAATATTATCACTATAAAGTGACAATCAAAAAGAAGACCCTAATAATAGGTCTAAATTCAAAACACTATTATCACAAAGTGATACTCAAAACGAAGGTAACCTAACCAAAAGGTTACATACAAATTTCAAATTCAAAATATTATTATCACAAAGTGATAATCAAAACAAAAGTAACCTAACCAAAAGGTTACATACAAATTTCAAATTCAAAATATTATTATCACAAAGTGATAATCAAAACAAAAGTAACCTAACCAAAAGGTTACATACAAAATTCGAATGCAAAATATTATTATCACAAGGTGATAATGAAAACAAAGGTAACCTGACCAAAAGGTAACTTACAAAATTCGAATGCAAAACCGAACCAGTTAGGGCCGTACTCTCCTAAACCCTACTGATTATCCTATCACTAATTTTCAAACAACAGATCTCATTAGTGATGGAACAAATGGTGAGGTTCACCATGCAAACCTTTGACCTTATTAAACAAAACTTTCTGACAGGTCAGAGACAAGGGAAAGAATAAATCAGCATTCTCTCAACCTAAATGTGTAGAAATCAGGACTTAAATTGCCCACTTATCTCTACATCCTAAAGATATCTGTCAAAGACATCTTTTAACCACATCTTCAAATAACGCGCGACTAAAACAATCAGTATGCACACTAATGCACACCTCAAAACTACTACAAAAATCCTTAACCACTTGCTTCAATTATCAAACAAAATTTCAAAACATTAGTTACCAACCGGCAGTCTCCATTTAGTATTAGTGAAACGATGCCAAATCAAACATCAGAACAAAATAAGACAAACAAGTACTGCTTCGCTTAACATCAAAGAGATGACTAGACTGGAACTAATCGTCAGGGTCATCATTTTCATTTGGATATGATGCTTCAACGGGTTTTAAATCCTTGACATGCCATTTTCCGGCTTTTGTTCCATCTTCATTTTCTAACTCGTAAACTAAATTGGAAAGTTTTTTTCCAACTTTACTCAAAACAAACTTTGGGGCTAACTTAGCGGAGAATTTATCACCAGCACTTGAAAGCACCTTATTAGCTCTCCAAACGCTCTCTCCGACTTGGAATGAAATGTCTCTTCTCCTAAGGTTGTATCGTTTACTCGAACGCTGATAAGCTACATGTAAATTTTCACGGACATTTCCAAAAATATCAAACAAAAGTTGACGATCCAAAACATAAGAAGGTCTACTACTTGAAACAACATCAACATCCTCACCAGGTTTAAAATTATCACTATAAGCTTTTCCACTTAATTGCCTTGAGGAGCATACTCAGCATTGTACCAAATCTTCTGGATTTCGTACCTTGCACACAAAGCTTTAAAAACACGTCCAATCAACTGTGGACCATTATCACAAATAACAAATTGTGGTACTCCGTAGACAAGAAATACTTTTTCCTCTAAAAACTTCTCAATCAAATGTGCCGTGGCACTATGCAAAGGTTGTAAACTCAAATACTTCGAGAACCAGTCACCAACAACTAAAAGCCATTTACCTGCTTATGAATCATCAATAAAAAACTAATCACGACGATAGCTAAAAAAAAAAATGAGTGTTCAGGTACACTCTCATCCTACTACCAATCAAACTGTCGAAACAACTACACTGCTTCACAACGCCTAAATATGCTAGAGTGACAAACCCTCTACGAGTCTCACCTAGACTAACACTACAAAAATTTACATCAAATCAAAAAATATGATGCAAAAAAAATTCTAGAGCGCCTAACTCACCTCGAGTCTCGTCTAGACTTATGTAATGCCGAGCGACCAACTCTTCCTGAGTCTCGTCTAGACTAACATACTGCTGAGCGACCAACCACGACGACAAGTTCCGCCTAGACTAAATTGCGTTGCAATGCCGATCTAACTAAAAATCTGCTAACAAAATCAAAAACGTGCTTATGCACAAGAGCAATTCTCAAATGACACGACGACAGCTCACTCCAATGTACCCTCAAAATAGAATCTCTAGCCTTATCATCAAATTTGGACAAAAATGTTCTTTATTGACTCAAGCAAATCAAACTACAGGCTTATCAGCTTCTTCAGCTAACAATCTTCCAAAATTTTTCTTTCTCCAAAACTGGTTTCTCACTCACTACTCCCGTTCTTCTTTAAGCAGACAAACAATTCGGAATCCCTCCGACATGATTACAAAAGCCTAATGTTTCAATGAAATCAAACTGGTAAATCTAAATGATTTGAACCTTACAAAAATAGTCAAAACAAATTTGGGCAACCAAAGGTAAAAGTCAAAAAGTGTATTGGAAAAATAAATTTTACCAAAACAATATCAAAAAAAATATTGGGTCTAAACGGAATGAAAGTTAAAAATAAATTCGACTAAGTTAATTAATTGACTGTATGGGGGTTAACGTCTTAACCTAACTTTTAAATAAACAAATCTTAATGTCAAATAAACTTTGAGCAAACAAATTTCGAGGCAAAACATTTTTTAACAAACAAATCTCAAAGCAAAATAATTTTTGAACAAACAAATTTCAAAGCAAAATAATTTTTGAACAAACAAATTTCGAAGTAAAATAATTTTTGAACAAACAAATTTCGAAGCAAAACAATTTTTGAACAAACAAACTTCGAAGTAAAATTAATTTTGAACAAACAAATTTCGAAGCAAAATAATTTTTGAACAAACAAATTTCAAAGTAAAATAAATTTTGAACAAACAAATTTTGAAGTAAAAATAATTTTTGAACAAACAAATTTTGAAGCAAAATGATTTTTGATCAAACAATTTTCGAAGTAAAAATAATTTTTGAACAAACAAATCTCAAGGTAAAATAAATTTTGAACAAACAAATTTCGAAGTAAAATAAATTTTGCACAAACAAATTTCGAAGCAAAATGATTTTCGAACAAACAAATTTCGAAGCCCTACACGTTGGGTGCTAGTTAAACGTATTTTCTAACTGGGCTCAGCTAGCCCCACGTTGGGCGCCAGTGAAACGTATTTTCTAACTGGGCTCAGCTAGCCTCTCGCATGGGCGCTAGTGAAGCGTTTTTTCTTTTATTTCAGAGTGCCTAGCCGTTGCCGGCACCAGTGAAACAAATATTGTTTTTTGAGGCACCTGCCCTACGTTTATAGAAAGCCAGTGAAGCTAATTTTTCTTATATAAAGCTGGCCTCACGTTATGAGCAAGTGTAACGAAGTCTTCCGACATAACTAGGGGTCTATTCCTTGGGTAGAGCTATGAGAAATGGGGGGGTAAGTCGAATTTTGATTGTAAGTTGAACTTAATCCAAAACAAATAGGCGCCACCAAGTCCTGACTTATTTATGATAATAGCGTGGTAAATTTCTAGGGGCGGACGTAGAAACCCAAAGAAAAAAAATCGCCTTTGATGACAGAAACCCGTCTTAACTGAATAAGACGCTGCTCCTGTAATAAATAGTAATAATTAGCTTAATAGAAGGGTGGAACACTATTTGTGTACCACAAACATACCTAAAGAAATATTAAAAAAAATATCTCCTATTTAAGTTGACATCTAAATTCCACTCTTAAGGATATGAGTTTCTTGTAGTTAGTTTTGACCATATTTGATCAAAATAAAAAACTTTAATCTTGAACTAATAATTTACTCAAAAGATTCTCTTTTAAAACAAAATTCAATGCAACAAAATATCATAAATAATTGAATGAGTTCATGGGTTTTAAATTAAGGTTTATCAAAATAGTTGATAATCAAACATTTTAAAACTTAGTGTAAACTTGTTACAAAAACAAAGGCCCGACCCGTGCAGATCTGTTCGAGAGGGTTACAAATTAAAACATAGTTACTCAAGTTTCCTTGTCTAAATTATTTGTGTTAGTTTCAATTTCTAATAAAAAAAGATCACAAAAATATTCTTGATTACTCAACTTAGGCAAACACTGTTCAAAGCATATGTTTATTAGAACACAGGTGTTAGCAGTATATTGCAGACAAACAAGTGACGTCAAAACACCTGTCGCTGTTACCAACAGTACAAAATGAACCACGTGTATGGTTTCTTAAAACTTTAAAATTGTGCATTATAATTTTAACACTGGAAAATTCCAGTACAACAAATAATTGACATTTTATTATTTTCGTGCTTTTATGCACTAAACAAAATAGCGTGTTTCTAATTTGAAACACGGAAAATTTCTTAAAGTCATCCACGAACCAAAGCTGCGTTTTGTGGCTGTGAAGAGGTGTTGTAATATCAAACGTCATCACCATACTTCCATCAGCTGCTGCAATATGTTGAACCCTGCTGTGTCATCAAATAACATCTTTACGTTTTGTAGTAATATGGTCTTCTACAAATTATTCAAATTTTCCATCATCAAAGTTACTTCCTACAAAGTGGTTTTACATCAGTGGTTGGAATAGTTGTTTCTAAAGTTGATTTTATCGTGGTTATTTTCGCGCTAAATAAAATACCTCAATTAAACAAATTAAATAACGTTCGTAGGATACCAACCGCTATTTAAAGATAGATCTCGACTGCTTAAAATGTAACCGCAAATTGGCGGCCTGCTTCCAATCGTACATTTTGATTCAACAAGCTCGCATGGCCGACTGGTTATCACCTCGCCCGAACGACGGCGTGTTCCCGGTGGAGGCCTTCAACCAAAACGCGCCTGCGAACAGTTATCGAAGGCACAGATATTTGACTATACATAGAAAACTACATATATATACAACTTTAGCGTATTACTAAACTTGTTAAATGTATTTTACTTATAATTTTAATAAAAGCGTTTTATAACTTTGCACTTTTATGGATGGATTTAATAACCAAGAAATAAAATTGTTACAACGTAGCAACTTATATAAAACACGGTCAAATTTCGTAATTCCAAAAATTAAAACTACACGATAATTTTGTACCTTTTACACCCTTCTACAGGTTTCTTCATCTAGGCAAGACCCATTACACAGCATCTTCGTAATTAAACAGGGTAAGTACTTGAAATTCACATAAAATAGTTTTGGTATTGACGTTTCATAAATGTTTATTGATATACAGATACTTTCTATTCACGTAGGTGTTCTTGTAACGCTATTTACTACGCTAAAATATTTACGGATCGAAGCATGAGACTCAATAGCGTTATTTTACTGTTATTACCAAGTAAATGTGGAATTAAACTTACCATGCCACCACAGAGTATGGAATGAATCCAGCAAACTTACCCGTTGCAGGATAACTTTCACAAAACCCCAATTAGCCAATATTCTCGACAATTGAATATAACGACATAACCACAATCCAAATGCACTACACTTTAGGTAAAATAACCTTCCACAAATACACTAATTATACGTCATGAACACCATTATAATATATTCCCATGTAATGTTTATACAGTTAATCGAGTAATATCATGAATTATTAATATAATTTATCAGCTCGTAATGACAAAAATAAAATTAAAGAAAACCTTAGTTTCACTTTAAGCAATTGCTCGAAGCTTACAAAAACTGATTAAAAACAAGGGCAAAGAAAACATTTTTCCCAGATAACAATTAAACCAAAAGCAGAAATACAACATAAGAAAATTAAATTTCAAAACGTATAACAATTAAGACAGAGCAGTATTTCACATACTAAAAATTAATAACATTGATTATCCTCTTTTTATTAAGCATAAGCCAATTTTTGTTACATTTTCTGAACAAGATTTAGAATCAATTTTCATGATATATCTATTAAAATATAATTCATTCCAATTATGAATAAATACTAGTTCACTAAATAAGGACCTGTACTTAACCTTCTAAATTAATCAATAATCAAAATTGCCAATAAAATTACACTATGAAAATAATTAATAATAAATATATGTCAAAAGCTAATGTCAAAAGGATGCACCAAAACAAATTACTAAAGAAATTTAATAGGTAGGAAGAATAAAAGTTAATTTAATAAAACTTGTTTTTGTTTTAGGTAAGAGCTAGTTAATAAAATGCTTATATCACCATAGCAACAACAAGTTGTAACCTGCGGTTTTTATCTTTGTAAATACACATTAACCATTTCGCATATTTTCATTTTAAAATCCATATTTTAGGAAGGTAAGGAAATTACATTCTAATTCTCAAGGTGAAAACCAAGGGTTGGTAGTTCTAAATTAGTTTAACGTATTCTTAGTAAGTCCGGTTGTCGAAATCCCAGCAGGTATATGAATCATTTTAAAGAATCCACATTTAAGCAGTTATTCTATTCATGTATATTAGTTCCTAACAACCCGTTTTGTATAGACAAGTTTTGACTTTCACATTCCTGTTCGCATTCCTGCTACGGCAGATGTTAGGTTCTTCCAAGAATTGGCAGCGAGGGACAAAACACGTATCACGTGCCTGGTTCATGGCACAGGCATGATAATGTACACTAGCGTTAGTTGGCAACACCGTTACACCCCCGTTCATTTTGCTAGAAGGGTAAGGGATGGTATGAAATAGTGAGTAAGAATTATGCGACGAGCAGTGTTTGTTGGGTACTGAAACAGATAAGATGTGAAGGCTCGGTGATTGATCAAGAGACGAGAAGTGAAACTAAGTCACGCGCGGGACTAACTTAGCAATTCGTGTCGAAGGTCAGTCTTCTTTGAACGCAATTAACACTCTTCAATAGTTTTGAAGGATTTCTGGCGCGTGACAATATAGGTTTTGTTATAACCGGAATGATCCTATTTTATTTTATATAGGACGGATTAGATAATTCGAAAATTGATAATTCGTGGAGAGCCGTCGAAGTAATATAGTGTAAACCCTGACCCAACAAACACTGACTTATTAAATACGGAATTAATTTTACGTTTAGGTTTAATGTATTAGCTAGTGGTGAGTTTCGAGTGAACTTAGATTATTTTATAAAGGTGGTCGTGATTAGTGACTCATCCAATTAGAATTCATTAGTGGGATGAACATATTCTTCGTGTTATCGTATCCAAATTCAGTTTTCCGTACATATCACTGACTTCATTGCTGAATTAAAAGAGCCGCTTGCTGATGTTGCTATCCTGGAACTTCGACGCACCCACCAAAAACATCAGGGAAACTGTGGGCTGAATTCCTGTGGTAGCTATACCAGTAAACTGTGAGTAATTTTTTTTATTTAAATACAAACTGTTTATACATTGTTCGACGTTACTTCTTGTAGCGTATGAAAGGAAATTTTAAAGTTACGCCATGATTTAATTTCAATTATCTATTTAGTAGTGTATAATTCGATTAGCGCGAGGGTCCTCTAGGGCATAAGTTAGTTAAGAATTTTCTCAATGTCAAAATATATATATATATATATATATATACTTGTCTATAATGTTGACCGTAATTAAATCCAAGTTAGTCATTTAATAAATAAGGTATTAAGGAGAAGTGACTTATTAATAATTAACGCATGTGAGTGCTTACAACAGAAAAACCGTGTTTTGCATAATCTCTGTAAAGTTATAATTAACCCATGAAACTAAATTTTGACAAGTCATATTTATTTGTTAACAGGAATTCAGTTACCTTATTTTTTTATATAGATAGTTTTGTGGAAACCTTAGTTACCTAAAGAATTTATAGGTAAGACCGACTCACTACCTTAGATATTTCAACAGGAAGTAGAGTGCATATAAAGTACGAAGACCGGGAACTGCAATCAGCTTGGCACAATTGTGGAATTAAACATTTTTCACGGCCAGGTAGGACTTATCCGGGTTCTTGTCTGAAGAAGTCGAGTTTTCCCTCATCTTGTAGGCTTCTCTGAAGGACTAGGAATCCGTGCCATTTTAGGCGGAACTCGAATAAGATAAGGGTGGTGCCCTCATATTACCCTGACCTAAAACTAACGGCAATATAATATTATTTCCAATCCCCTCCCCTTCGACCCACGCCCGTCGCGACTAGCCAGCCGAGCCGCGGTATAGTTTACTCCTAGGAGCAGATTTACCTCGTTTGTTCATGCCCTCCCCCTTTACAACTTTATGACAATTTGGCATGTAACAAAGTTAAGTTCTTGTAAATAAAGTACAATAGATGTAAGATGTAAGATCATTTTGGAGTGTATTAAATTAAAATAAAAAAGTTTAATATTAATTCTGTAGTGGAAAATAAAACCGTAACATCACCCCCTTCTTAAAAAAAAATTCAAAGAAATTTTTCAAAATCCAAATTCACAAATTGTGTCGTCAACCTTTCAATCAGATTCTTTCAATGTTGTCTATTTATAACGTGTTCGTTTTCTGTATCCAGACTATTCCTCTCTGTGGGTTTGATCAATTTTTAAGTACTTTATATTCCACTTTCCCTGAGAGATTCCTTTATC
This sequence comes from Platerodrilus igneus, assembly GCA_036346225.1. Lineage (NCBI taxonomy): Eukaryota > Metazoa > Arthropoda > Insecta > Coleoptera > Lycidae > Platerodrilus > Platerodrilus igneus. The sequence goes on from JARFIW010001235.1 coordinate 1,011,860, forward strand.
ATTTTCTAATTCATAAGTATTTATTCCTTTTTTTTTTAATGATATACGGTCCTGTGAATTTTTTATCTAATTTTGCTGAATATTTTTTACTTTTATCTGATAATTTGTATTGCTTTTTCTAGACTAGCTGGCCTTCTTGTAAGTGTACTGGTCTGTGTCTAAGGTTATGTGAATGTATTGCTTGTAAGTGAGCTTTCTTTAATCGTTTTTCCACATAATTGTGAGTTTCTTGTGATTTACGCGATTTTGCTTTATTTGTTTTGTTAGTGTTATTGTTGTTAGTAGGATTTAGTCCCTCTGACTTGTCATTATTCATAGCTAAGTGGCGATTTCTTGTTAGTAGTTTAAAATAGTTACCATCAGTAATCATTTCGTTACCAAAATTTACGAAATAGAGTGAATTTATTGTAACTTCAGATTTTGCTGTTCTCATGGCAAAGCCTAATTTCGATAATTTATTGTCCCAATGTTTTTGGTTATCATTTATATATAAAGGTATCAGTGTTTTAATTACTCTATTATACCTTTCAGTAAAATTTAATGAAGGATCGTATAATGGGTTTGTTAAAAATGTAATATTACAGTATTTTAAAAGATTCTCAAATTCACAGAATTTGTATAGACCTCCATTACCAGAGCATAATCATTCAGGAACTCCAAATAGCATGAAAATATTGTCTTTAATCAATTGAGCAACTTTTATAGCGGTATCTGTCTTTAATGGGAAAAATAATGTAAATTTACTAAAATAATCTACTATAACTAGTACGAAACGGTGACCTGAAGTACTTCGAGGAAAGGTCCCATTATATCTGTAGAGATATATTGCCAACATCCTGTAACTTCTGGTTTAGATTCCATTTGAACCGCAATTTTCTTTTGTTCAGGTTTTTGTTCTGCACAAGTACGGCATTAACGAATATGTTTGGCTACATCTGATTTAAGTTTTACCCAAAAATAATTAAAGAGAATTTTATGGAATGTTTTACAAATCATTTTTTTTTTACAAATCATTATGTGATTCATATAAAATGTTTAATCTTTCAGGTTTTGGAACAACTATTTTCCATTTATGGAAAGGTTCGTAAAAAGCATTATCGTTCACATTATTATAAAGAATATTATCTTCGTCGACTTTCCATTTACCATAACGTAGTGGATTTTTTCTTACGTCATCACACATTTTGATGTACCAAGAACTTTTTCTACAAATGTTTAAATTTATATTATCAATAAAGCCTAATGGTGCTCTTGATAAACAATCGGGTACCAGATGATTTTTACCGGGTCTGCGTACTACTTTGAAATTATATTGTTGGAGACGAAGTACCCTTCGTCCAAGACGCCCTTGTGGATTTTTAAGATTGGTTATCCAAATAAGGCTGCTATGATCTGTTACTACAGTAAATTCCACTAATTCTAAATAGCATCGGAGTTTCTCAATTGCCCATATTACGCATAGTGGTTCCTTCTCAGTTACTGAATATTTAAGTTCGTTTTTATTTAATGTTCGTAATAACTAACAAATCACGTGGAGTTTACCTCCAGATTCTTGTGTAAGAACTGCTCCTAAGCAGTAACTGCTTGCATCACAATGTAATATATATGGTTTTTCAAAGTTAGGACATGATAGAATAGGTGTAGAGATTAATTTATTCTTGATGTTATCAAATGCTATTTGGCATTCAGTAGTTCATTTAAATTTTGCATTTTTCTTCGTTAAGGTTGTAAGTGGTGTTATTATGGATAATAGATCGGGTACAAAACGACGATAATAAGATACCATTCCTAAAAACGATCGTACATGTCTAGGAGTTTTGGATGTTGCGATTTGTACAATAGCACTGACCTTTTTTGGGCCAACTGATAAACCAGATCTGTTTATTACATATCCTACAAATTTTAATTCGCTTCTGCAGAAATAACATTTTTCTCTATTTAGAATTAGGTTTGCCTGTGTTACCCTGTGAAAAACTTCTTTTAAGATTTTTATATGTGTAGGAAAATCGATGTTACTATCACTAAATCGTCTAAATATTTAAATACAAATGGTTCTAGTTCTGGACCAAATACTTTATCGATCAATGACTGAAATGATGCGGGTGCATTGGTAACACCAAACGCGAGTCTGTTGAACTGGAAATGTTCCCGACCTGGAATTGAAAAAACAGTGTATTGTTTTGAATTTTTTTTTATTTTCACGTGATAGTAAGTTTTAGTGATGTCCAATGTTGTTATGTATTTGGCATTGCCCATTTTATCTAAGATCAAATTAATTAATGCTGAGGGATATGCCCATTTTTCTGTCACTGCGTTTAGTTTTCGATAGTCAACGCAAGGTCTGTTTGAACCATCGTTTTTCGGAATCATTATAATTGGCGAATTCCATGGGCTTTCGCTTTTTTCAATTATTCCAAGTCCTAACATTTTTGTTATTTCTTCATCAATTATTTCTTGCATTAAGGGGCTGACAGAGTAATATCTAGAGCGTATTGGTGGACTATTTGTCTTTATCACGTGCTCTATTAAAGGTGTACACCCTACACAAATATTTTTTATATTTTGAAAATAATTATTTACAATGTTACTAAATTCTTCTCGTTGTTCTGACGTTAAGTCATCTGCTGTTTAAATATAATTTATTTGTAAGGAATTAGAATCTTCTGTTCCAAAATATCACTCGCCTTTTCTTAAATCCGGGATTATTCCCATTTTTATCCAGAAAAGTGTTCTTAATACTATACTGTGTCGTATCTGAGGTACAACTTAACAATCAAAGATATAAACTTTATCGTGCAGTGTAGTAGATACGGACATGTAACCTATGCATTTTAGTAAATCGTTGTTAGCTACTACGCATGTTGAATTTTCTATTTTATTCAATTTAAGTCCCAAATTTAGTAGTAGTTTATAACCTTCTTCCCATGGGAAAATTTTATTTGCACCAGTATCTAATAGACTATTTAGTTTAATATTATAGATAGAAATTGTTATATACGGACATTCATTTTGAGATGCTTGCGATAACATATATTATGATAATACAGGTTTGCTATATTTAATATAGAAATTGATTTCTTCTTGAGAGCACAAGTGTTCATTATTAATTTTAGAATAAACCGTATTGTTATTTAAATTAGGAGCTTGATCACGATTTAGAATCTGTTCCTGTTAAAGTTTTCCGAAGGCATGGTGCAATTTCGAGCAAGGTGATTAATGCTTTGGCATTTGTAACAAACGATATCTTGATTCTGTTGACGGTATGTAGTTTCTGAGGTTAAATGATAGTTTCGATTTGATTGGGGAGAATTATATTTCGAACGATTTCTTGACCCATTTTTTATGTTTGATGGATAGCTACTTGAATTGAAATGCCTAACATGATATTGATTCCTCAAATATCTATCACAAAAGTAGGTTCGGTTTCTATTGTAAGAGTAATTCTTACCACGAGAATGGCTTCTGTTACGATTGTTTGAAAAATTTCTTTCTCGCGAGTAGCTTCTATTTCTATACTCGAAAAAATCTCTACTTGGGTTATTCATATTTGTACTTTGGTTGATCTCCACATTATTTAATCTGTAACTGATGTTCCTACTAAATCCGGCTACATCTATATTTCTACTTCTGTGACTACGTAGTTCCTTTACTGATTTATAACTCACTTCGTTGCTGTAGTTACTGTCCCTAGAATTATGACTGCTGTCCCTATTTCTACTTTTATTTCTTCTGTCCATTTCATAGTCATTCCTACCTCCTGTGCTTCTTTGCCCACTATTGTGATGTTTTCTATTATAATAGTCATTTTTATAGATATCAGAAGTACTCGCTGTGGGTTTTAAAGAAGAATCGTGATTTTGTTCAAATGATACACTTCTAGTAAATTCTAAATTATCAAGTTTTTTCTTAATACCTTTATCCTCACGGTAAGCTAAATCAATTTTTACGTAAAATTTACATAAGCTTGGTGGTACAAAATGTTGAATATTTTTACGGTTGTCTTCTAATTTATGACAAATTTCAATAAGATGATGTAGTGAGTTGATATCTACTAGCACAAGATGGTTTTGAAAAAAGGGTAATATGTATCTCTTTATAATTCTTAATTTTACTGAGTGATCCACTGTTACAGTTAGCCTGCTAAATAAATTATTCATGTATTCAAGTATGCAACATAAATAACAATACTTTCTTTATCTCCTTGGGTTCTAGATTTAATTTGTTCCCATATACGTTCATTAAAGTCTCGAGGTAGAAATTCATCTGAAGAGTGCATATAAGGTATACCAGTTAGATATTTTGCCTTTAAGTGATCGGAAATAAATAAGTGCTTTCCCTTCAAAAAGTTCAACTGCGCTTCAAAATAGTTGTTGGTTAGTGAGTCCTCTAGAGTCACGTAATTCATTTACTCTTAGTAGAAAACTGCGTCAGATTCATCATTATATTTTAATCCCCAGTCAGATATATTAAATTTATTGTTTATATTTAAATTTTGCATTTGTTGTGTTGTGTGGACGACTACATTAGATATAGTTAAATTTGTTTCGCCATTATCGAATGTTTCTCTACTTGAGAGGGTGGGTGTTGAAGTTTTTGTTTGATGTACAAGATTCGTATGAAAAACAACATATAACGGTTCTTCAGGTTTAGTTTTTATTGTAAATTCGGCATTTTTAATTTCAAAATCGTTTAGGTATTCAATAGTTGTTAATAATAAGAGAGATCTTAGTTCTAATTCTATTTCGTCTGAAGCTTGTATACGCTCTAGTCTACTTAAAATGTGAGTAGGTTTAGTTTAAATTTTTCTAGCTACCGAGTATGTAAATTCTTCAGTTAAAAATTGTTTAATTTCTTTAAGTTTAGTTTTACAAATCGATAATTTTTCATGTGCCTCCAAGTTATTTTTGTATTTAAAGTGATGCCCGTCTTTCTCCAAATGTAATAATTATTTTAGGGTCGATGCTAGTTCTTTACCAGTACCTTGAGGTTTAGCTCCTTTAACAATAATTTCATATTCTAATTCTTCTTATTTAGTCGATCAGTATGTAATTTTGACATCTTGAGTAATATAATTTGTATTTATTATTAGGGCTGGGTCGGCGTATCGATATATCGATACGTATCGATACGACCCCCGTATCGACCCCCCCCCACCGATACAGCAAAAAATAAATATCGATATATCGATACTCGATATGTATCGATACGCATCGATACGTATCGATACGTATCGATATTCGATATAGAATATGTATCGATATTCGATACGCATCGTATCGCCCACCCCTATATACATACTTATGTCACAAATATTAAACTTGAAACTTTAATTATTTTGATAACAAACAATCTTAAGTGAAAGATCGAATTGTCAGTAAGTACATTATTTTAAAACGATCTTGTGATTTTATTCCCAAAGAAAGAGTAGAAATATTTATAGATGCGTAGCGATTCGAACCGATAGGTATCGCTACGTCTCGATATGTATAATTAATCTACACATCTAAGCGTTCCGATAGGAGTCGCTATATATATCTACACATACCGCTACGTATCGATATGCATCGATACGAATCGACACGTATCGATACGCACCGATACGCATCGATACGTATCGATACGCATCGATACGAATCGATATGTATCGATACGCACCGATACGGATTGATACATATCGATACGCATCGATACGTATCGATACGTATCGATACGTATCGATATATATCGATATTCGATATATCGATACATATCGATATAGAATATGTATCGATATTCGATACGCAAAATCCCGTATCGCCCACCCCTATTTATTATTAGTAAATATAATTTAATTGAATTAAATCAGTTAATAGGTATTTCGTTGTATAGTAAATTTAATATATATTTTACCTAGGGTTTTCGGTTGAGTGTCAAATTATGTGGGTTTTGAGTTGGGTTTTCCGCTGATATGTTGTGTTTTTTTTAATTGGGCGCCAATTATGTAACGCTATTTACTACGCTAAAATATTTATGCATCGAAGCATGAGACTCAATAGCGTTATTTTACTGTTATTACCAAGTATATGTGGAATTAGCCTTACCATGTCACCACAGAGTATGAAATAAATCCAGCAAACTTTCCCGTTGTAGGAAAACGTTCACAAGACTCCAATTAGCCAATATTTTCGACAATTGAATATAACGACATAATCACAATCCAAATGCACTAGACGTTAGGTAAAATAACCTTCCACAAATACACTAATTATACGTAATGAACACCATTATAATATATTCCCATGTAATGTTTATACAGTTAATCGAGTAATATCATGAATTATTAATATGATTGCTCAGCTCGTAACGACAAAAATAAAATAAGAGAAAAACCCTTACGTTCACTTTAACCAATTGCTCGAAGCTTACGAATTTCTCATAATAGCTCAGTTATAAATCAATTCATTTTCTTTATTAAAAAAAATTAATAATGATATTGACACGGATATAAATCTAATAAGTTAATATTCCCCTGACTTTCATTTTACTTTAAACACATGAAATATAATTTACAGATTAGAGATCCCCAAATTAGAATATTAATTCTAATCATATTTATCTAAATATTATACTTGTTGATTGAAACTTCTGAATGAACGTCAGCGGCAGCCTTAAAACATCTCTGCAATCAGAGTTTAAAACTTTGAAACTCTACTGAAAAATACTTTCGTCTTGAACCCAAAGTACACATACAGACACACAAATTCTACGTTCAAATTACAAAGTGTCGTAATGTGATGGGTATAACAAAAAATCTAAAATATGAATCTGTTTCATACTTGTAATTTACGTTTTCTGTAAACTTACCCTGGAAACCAGGATGAAACAAACATTTAGTAATCGGCAAAGAATGCCAACAACCATATGCTACTAAAGAGATTAGATAATCTATAAGATCCAGCTTGAGTGTTTTGAAAATCTTCTAGTATAGCAACATATTCTTCAAACTACTACAAGGCGATAAATCCCATACAATGGATTGACCTTCCTTCAATTGGATAAAGTCAGAAAATTCGCACTTGCCTATCAACCATGCTCTCTCAAAGCTGATTAAAAACAAGGGCAGAGAAAACATATTTTTCCCAGATAACAATTAAACCAAAATCAGAAATACGATATAAGAAAATTAAATTTCAAAATATATAACAATTATAAGACAGAGCAGTATTTCACATACTAAAAATTAATATAATTGATAATCCCTTCTTTATTAAGTATAAGACAATTCTTGTTACATATTACCAATTTTCTGAACAAGATATAGAATCAATTTTCATGATATATCTGTTAAAATATAATGCATTCCAATTATGAGTAAATACTAGTTTACTAAGTAAGGACCTGTACTTCAACTTCTAAATTAATCAATAATCAAAATTGCCAACAAAATTACATATGAAAATAATCAATATTAAATATATGTCAAAAGCTAATGTTAAATGGATGCACCAAAACAAATTACTAAAGAAATTTAATAGGTAGTAAGAATAAAAGTTAATTTAATAAAACTTGTTTCCGTCTTAGGTAAGAGCTAGATAATCAAATGCTTATATCACCATAGCCACAAGTTAAGTTCTTGTAAATAAAGTACAATAGATGTAAGATGTAAGATCATTTTGGAGTGTATTAAATTAAAATGAAAAAGTTTAATATTAATTCTGTAGTAGAAATTAAAACCGTAACATCCTGTATTAACTTACTAATGTGACTTTTAAATCTCAAGTCGGTAGTAATAATTAATCCTAAATTTTGCAATGTAGTAGTGTTGAATAATTGCATAATTTACTTTGATATGCATGTTTTGCATTGCCACTAGGCGTTGACCCATACGCCCGAAAATTAAAACATTAGATTTGACAGATTAATGTTCAGCATATGTTGCTCAGAGATTTTAAGTAACCTATTTATATTTCTATTGATTGTAGTTACCGCAGAATTCACATCTTCTTACAAAAGGAACAATACAACTGTGTGTAATCTGTATAAAAATACACTGAACAATTAATGATTACAGATAAAAACTGCGAGATATAAATGAAAAACAACGATATGTAAAAACAATTACGCTTTTGCATATCTATATAAAATATAATATATAATCCATGTCCAATTGCTACCATAAGTGATTTGAATTTCACTAGGTAACTATTTAATTATTTAGCAATAAATTTATCTTGTAATTAATTTAGAGGATGGAAATAACATAACTCAATAATAGAATTTTTTATAAAAAAATAGATGTAGTATTGAACCAAATAAGATATGTTTAAGGTAATGACGAAACTAGTAATCTGATATAGAGCCAATTGCTTAAAAAATTATCTTAGAAAATTAGATTGTTTGATAAAAAGCTAGCACTTACACATGTTACCATTTAATTTATTTTTTGCAAATTTTTAAAACTGTTTACAGATAATACTTTATTATTCCTCTTAATCTTTGCCACACCTACTGCACTTCTGCTACCATATTATTACTGGATGCCTTGAAAATTTCCGGACGAGTTGTTGTTAGATCTTCTTTGATAATAATACTCGTATCTTTAAAACTTCGTTTGCTTTTGAAAACAAATTCACTGATTTTGTAACTAGTAAATTTTATTACAATAGGTCGTGGTTTATTTACCATCAGTAGACCATTTTCAGGGATTCTACCGCCACATTTGCACCAGCATCCACATTTGCACCCACATCTGGACCAAATTTACATGTAAATTCGAACTATAAAGTCTTATTTTTTAAGAATCTCCACCTGCTCTCTCCCTGTGGAGATGAATCACCTCCTTGTGGGAGTTTTACCCCAACCATCCCTAACCTAAAAATCGATAACCTAACCCCTAAAATTTTTGAGATACTCCTCGGTGTCTATTGGCACCGCACCCACGAGATAAACCTATCTTGTTTGGTATCAATTAATATTAGATTTTTCTCAGCTACCCGAATTTCTAACAATTTTCAGATAGCATCACCCCAAGGAGCTACCCCATTTTAAGATTTCTTACCTGTAGCGACTTTTGAGCGTTCTTATAAATTTTTTTAGTCATGCAATACATCTTGTTAGTCTAAAATTTTACGCACATCCCGAATCTGTAAACAAATTTGAAATCGGACCACGCCCTGCAATGTTACGCACATACCCTCTGCGAGATAAATCTTTCTCCACATTTCCACCCACGAGATAAACCTATCTTGTTTGGTATCAATTAACAATAGAATTTTCTCAGCTACTCAAATCTCTTTAAATTTTTTAGATAGCTCCATCCCCCAGAGAGCTACCCCCATTTTAAGATTATTTTTTTTGCTGGTAGCGATTTCTGACGGTCCTTATAAATTTTTTATACATGCAATACATCTTGTTAGTCTAGAATTTTATGTAGAATCCAAATCTGTCAACAGATTTAAAATAGGGCCACCCCTTACCATTTTACACACACCCTCTAAATTATAAATTTCCTGCGGCTCATACCTAAAAGAAAATCTAAAAACTATTCTTAAAACTTTTTATTACAAACAATTTTTACTAATACAGTTTAAATTTGTAAACCACATTTCTAAATACATATTCACAATTTTTTATTTTCAACCTAGAACTTGTCATATCGGGTCATACTTATTAATATTTATTTCTAAATAGAGCACCTTTTCCAAAGACCAACCGGACCCGCATGTTTCAAATTCCTCTGATTTTGTTCTTATGGTTTCACTTAAGACCTCGTACATATTTTCCAGATTACTAGAAGACGTTATAACCACATTTTTGTGTTAAAGGATTTCACATCGGTAGCCTCTTCCCCATTTTGATGTAAACGCCGTAGAGTTCGCAGTAGACTTTACTGCTGTATGTTGTATTCTTTTTCATTTATTAATCGAATAAATCGCTCTTTCTGCTTCCAAAGAAACTCGGCACCCCATCGTCGACACTGGCGTTCTTTATGCGATAGCTAGCCATACGGTTGTTAAACGCAGTGCTAACCATTTCTACACCATCGTCGCTAGTAGCGGTAACTGATGCATTTTATGTCTGTTGCTCCTTAAATGTGCGGCATACGTAGTTTTTCCATTTCGAAATCGCATACTTTACACATAATTCGTGGTTGTTTCGTACAAGACCCTTTAACAGCTGGCGGAGCTGAACGTTTACGGCTTAATAACATGCCGTGCTGTTTTTCCTTGTGTCGCTGTAAGTTGCCCATTCTCGTAAAAGCGAAACCGCAAGTCCCACAGTTTAAGTACTTTGCTGTCGACGGATGTATAAGCTTAACCTTGGACGATGTTACACCACAACATTTGTTCTGATGCCGTTTGAGAGCATCCTCCTGGTAAAGTAGACGTCACAGGGCTCGCATTTAAAAACGTTTGCAGGTACCATTTTAGTACAAAACAAAATCCACACTATAATACTTAACTTGTAAGCGAACTAACTTATAACTAAAGAGTTTACTCTCGCACACCGGCTTTATGTACCCTATAGAATGCAAACCGAAGGTTTCCGAAGATACCCGAACGAAGTTGAGGATTCAGCGGGGAACTAAATGACGTCATAATCCTCGCTGCTCGTCCAATACATTTAGCGCCAATGCATGCACCTGGTTCGCTTCGTCGATGGTGCGAATGCCGTTAGTAAAAACATCGGAAACGTCTTCCATGTTATACGGATCGCGTGCATATTTAAAATCCAAAAGGGTGGTAGCACACGCACACAAGTTGTCTGCAAGTCGTGCTGTAGAAGATGCAGTGCTACTATAACCAAAAACACTTTAAACCATTACCAAGAAAATACCAACTTGTTGTCTACAGGATACTTACTAATAAAGTAATTTAATTTAAATAACTTCTACGTCATACTTTAGGAAATGGTAGGCTTGAATATTTTCTAAATGAATCACCGAGCGAAAGTATATGCTTAGCAGTATTAAAATTAACCATTAATTTCCCATTTTTACGACCATGGTTAATTATAGATTAAAATTTAATTTGTACACGTTCGAGCTTCTCGTAAACTAACATATTTTATAGCAACAATGCGCTGTATAATACATGCATACCCCTTCGCCGCGCATCTGCTATTCTTGTAATTGATAGAAAAAGTCACTCTCCTTTTTACTGTTAGGACCGATGCAAAGCAGCATTTTTTTTATACTTTCTATAGCACATCGCGCACTTTTTCGTATGATGATTAAATTTTGCTTCTGTAGGCTTTTACACTTTCGCATAGCGGTCGATCGCACGTAATGATTTCTAGAACCGCTAAGTACTTGATATCGTCCAAATAGAGAATTAGATGCTCGATGTCTGTCAACTTCCAATTCCCTCGTAAAAGGTAGAAAAAATTCAATCAATCATCCATTAAACTTCGACCCGCTCCTGTTCTGATAATTTACAAACATTTTTCAAACGACAATAGGCCGAGAATTTTTAAACCTCCGAGGGATCTTTAAGTCGTGATCAATTACACATCCGAGCTACGCGTAAACTAACATATTTTGTAGCAACTGTATAATACATGCATACCCCTTCTCTGCACTACTGCTATTCTTGTACTTGCTTGAAAAAGTCAGTCGCCCTTTTTACGGGTAGGGCCGCTAAAAAGCACCATTCCATACTTTCTTTATAAGTGTAGCACATCGCGCACTTTTTGTCGGTTAATTAATTTTTGTTTATGTAGGCCTTTACACTTTCGCTTATTTAAACATCTAATACAATTGATTAACCACTTTCGATTATTCTAACGGAGACCACCATACATCCCGCCGCACCGTTCTTTTTGAATCCAACGATCCTATGGGCTTCCACGCACTAACGCCTGACGTATCTTTCCTACTATTTGTTAAACAAAAACTACCGGCATCGCCATGTTCGTATACGAACGTAAGCAGATGTTTGTGGATATGTACGAGAATATGTAGTCATATACATTAACCAACCTAAGCTATTTTATTTAGTCCAAGAAAATTATTATTTTTCTAATCCACAATTAATAATCGCCTTTATAGGTTCCACATTTCTACCATTACCCAATGACTTTAATTTCTTATTGGAGAGAATCCTTATTCTCCCACGCACTGCTGCGTAGTTGCATGCCTACCCCTTTTGGAGGTATATGCTCGTTATAGGTTGTAAGACCCTCGGTTTTACTTAATTACAATTCGTGAAACCCTTTAATCTTTAATCGTATCTTTCTCGCCTACAATACAGTAGGACTTAACATTACTACCAACAAATTCTAATACTGGACCCCATTAAATACGTCTTTAATTTTCCTACAACTTTTTGTTGACAAGTGTTATATTGTATTTATTATACGCAGGGTAGTCACTCTTTTAAGATAAATATATTTTGCTAGGTATCAACTAATATTAAATTTTTCTAGGGACCCCAAATCTGTAAATAGATTTTAAATAGGACCACCCCATACAAAGTTATGCGTTTTAAAGACCCAAATCACTAATTTTTGCTCATCTTTATTTAACACCATTTTAAAACCTTTTCGCTACCCAAGACATATGCCTTAGCCAACCATCTCCCGAGAAATCTAAAACCGCCGTGTCCCGCGAATACCACGTGGAGATAACACGTATACTCTGTCAACCAGGATAGAAGCCGGAAGGATTTGGAAGGTGGAGAAGAACTTAAAAATTATGGAATCTTAAAACTAATATATACAATAGATTTACAAAATCCATACAAATATAAACAACTATCTTATATCTTTACACCCCATGCGTAGATTGTTGTACTATTAAGAATGATGAACCTTTTGTCATCTTCCCTCGATAAACTAATTTTATTAATAAACTGCATATGCAAATCGTATTCTTTTACTCCGGGTACATACGCAGGCAAGTATTCGATACCATCCAAATAAAGAATTGGATGCTTGGTGACTGTTAACATCCGCTTCCCTCGTGTACGCCCAGACACATCCCAGCCCATGAGCACCCCTGCACATGCACACCCCTGCCCATGCGCACCCCTGCGCGTACGCACCCCTGCTCATGCTCGCTGCCCATGCGCACCCCTCTCTGTGCGAGTGCTATTTCGGGGTAACGTCACAGCCTTTTATAAATAAAGAACAATGTTATATACTATTATAAAATGTTTATTCTGACATTATACATAACATAGGTTAGGTCAGCGCCGCGGTGCTGACCTAACCTATTATTTTTTCCTTTTATATAACCTAGGTCCACACTTGGTTTTTAATGGAAAAACTCATTAAAAAGCAATTAGTGCTAATGGGTTTTTAATGAGAAAACTCATTAAAAAGCAATTAGGTCATATGGTCATGTGGTCATATGGTCATGTGGTCATATGGTAATGTGGTCATGTGGTCATGTGGTCATATGGTCATGTGGTCATGGGGCAATTTCACCCTATGGGACAATTTCACACTATGGGGTAATTTCACCCTAACTTTACATCCTACATATATCCGGATATATGTCGATGCGCATCCCTGTCGGCTTAGGTCGGATAACAACATATTCGACTATCTTCGGCAATATACGTCCCGACTCTGTAGAATACATAAGAGAACAATTTTTTCGTATTCAATTTAGTATTCGATAGTAGCTAGAACGGTAAACATGAGCGTCTCAAAGGTGATTAACGTTTCTCAACTTCTTGGGAATAAAGTGAAACCGACAAATGAGCGATTTGGATTATGGTTGTTGACAGAAAATATGTGCAACAATAATCTGGTAACAGATATTGGTAATATTTGTTATGTCGAAGGCGAACAGATGCTGACTGGTGGACTACACACACCAATTACAGTACCATTTTGTGACAATATAATGTTGGTTAAAATTTGCGACCTTTCTGACGCCGAACAAACATCTGCAAGCAAAAGGATGTTTATCCTAAAAAAAGAAATTTGTGGTGCATTTAACAGCTATCTACGAAGAAAGTTTGACCGATTTGTTTCCGCTAGGCATGGTGTTAAAGCTAAGCTCCCGTTTTCTCTGGAAAGCACTAACAAGATGGGTCAGAGAGTAAAAGAAATTATCGGAAAAGAAGACCTCGAATGCATTAATAAAAAATTCCAAAATCCTATATGTGTTCCATACAAAGTGGAACTAGCAGATGTTAAGTTGGAAACTTTATTGGAGGAACTACCAGATATATTAGACGAGCTCGAAAAAAAATAATTTCTATCTTTTTGACATGGATGTAACCCAAGATTTTGCGGGTATATTTAGCAAGATGGAGATGTGTGATTATTTAACTACAAACCACAACTTTTGCTATAAGGGCGAATACGAAGAAAAGTGTAATATTATAGTTGACAACGATAAAACTGTAGGAATTGATTGTTTAACATGGCTAACAACCAATGCAAGAATTAAGATATACAACAAATTTGTGTGTCAGATAACAAGTCCTGGTGTTAATAAACAACTTGGCAATCATATACTAGATTTTTTACGTTGTCCAGATGTACGTTTAAGGAAAACATTTGCGTCTACTTTGGCTAAAGAACATGGTATTACGCGATTGGAAGCGACAATATACAATTGTGCAATTGGAAGCTATGTCAGTGCGGAACGGGTGTATAATTCCTTAAAAGACTGTTTAACGTTATTGGAAGATAGTAAGTTATACTTCCTAAAGGCGCCAATGTACTCGGTACCACTTGCCAAAATGTGGAGTAAGCTATCGGACAAGCTACAAAATAGCTGCTGTTTAGTGTATAATAACCTGCTACAGTACGTGTATTGGGGTAATGGTAATACAAAGAAATTGACGGGCTTGCAAATTAAGTTGTCCGAAAAACCAAAAGAAAGGGAAACACTGTTAAAGTATGTGCTTTCGGCTTTTAGTTTTAACTATTTACCCGTAAATTATTTGGAGATAGTAAAGGAGGAAGACAGCCAAGATAAAATAAAAATCTTACACAAGTGCTACATTAAAGCAGGTAGTACATATTTTACACAATCTGCAACACCATATTCTACAATTCCAAAAGAAATAGTTATTTCGGAATTGGGATTGATAAATACACCTAACATTCGCCCAGAGGTTGTACGACAACGCGCAAATATTGGTAGTAAACTCTATCCGTTTACGCTAAAGGAAATTACCCCATTATGTATGCCATACGCAGTAAGTGGAAGGAAAAGACAACTGGAATTAGAGGAAATGGATGCAAAAAGGCGAAAATTGGACTACATGGAAAACACTGCGATGATACGCGAACAATACAAAGATGTGTTAGACAAAGAACATCTTATTAGAGAAAATGAGGAAGAATTAAAAGATTATTTTATGTGTCGATGGATTGACTTAGATACATCCGGGTTGTACAAGCTGTATGCATTTGCGGTTAGTAAGAAAGACTCTTTTAGTTATGTAGGTCTTCTTGCAGAAAAGGATGGTACTAAATCCGTATACTTTTTAAAAGGTTATTCTAAAAACGTATTTATCAAAATGGCAGATAACAAAGACGAACTAAGGAATGCGGGTTTCGTAACCTTGGCGTACACCACACGCAAAGGGGTTCTGCTAAACATTGTATATTTACCTAGTAAAGAACCTTTCGGATCATTTAAAACCGAGGGTCTTACAACCTATAACAACCATATATTCCCAAAAGTGGTGGATATGCAACTACACAACGGTGTGTGGGAGAAAAAGGATTTTCTCCAATACCGACAAGAAGAAGTCGATTAAGCTAACAAGATACGTATGCAGGATATAGTGGGAAAGCTGCGATTAAAAGATTGTCACAAGCTGCAAGAATTACACGAAGGAATGGATCTGGTTGTCGGCGGAATCAAAGACTTTAAATATAGAGGCAAACTTCGGTACATTTTACAATTCGAAAACCTAGACGGTCTTCATGTATCAAACTATTGGTTAGAAAAGGAGATAGAAGACTTGGGTGTAGATTTAAATTTTAAGCTGCGAATAAAATTAGATAAAATTAAAACCACTGCAAACAAACATAAAGAAAGGACTGTCTTCTGTGTATAACTTTGTATTAAAATTATGTTTAAATGACTCCATGCTTTGCATTAAATATTTTTAAATTTGTTATGTATAATGTCAGAATAAACATTTTATAATAGTATATAACATTGTTCTTTATTTATAAAAGGCTGTGACGTTACCCCGAAATAGCACTCGCACAGAGAGGGTGCGCATGGGCAGCGAGCATGGGCAGGGTGCGTACGCGCAGGGGTGCGCATGGGCAGGGGTGTGCATGTGCAGGGGTGCTCATGGGCTGGGATGTGTCTGGGCGTACACGAGGGAAGCGGATGTTAACAGTCACCAAGCATCCAGTTCTTTATTTGGATGGTATCGAGTACTTGCCTGCGTATGTACCCGGAGTAAAAGAATACGATTTGCATATGCAGTTTATTAATAAAATTAGTTTATCGAGGGAAGATGACAAAAGGTACATCATTCTTAATAGTACAACAATCTACGCATGGGGGTGTAAAGATATAAGATAGTTGTTTATATTTGTATGGATTTTGTAAATCTATTGTATATATTAGTTTTAAGATTCCATAATTTTTAAGTTCTTCTCCCACCTTCCAAATCCTTCCGGCTTCTATCCTGGTTGACAGAGTATACGTGTTATCTCCACGTGGTATTCGCGGGACACGGCGGTTTTAGATTTCTCGGGAGATGGTTGGCTAAGGCATATGTCTTGGGTAGCGAAAAAGGTTTTAAAAAATGGTGTTAAATAAAGATGAGCAAAAATTAGTGATTTGGGTCTTTAAAACGCATAACTTTGTATGGGGTGGTCCTATTTAAAATCTATTTACAGATTTGGGGTCCCTAGAAAAATTTAATATTAGTTGATACCTAGCAAAATATATTTATCTTAAAAGAGTGACTACCCTGCGTATAATAAATACAATATAACACTTGTCAACAAAAAAGTTGTAGGGAAAATTAAAGACGTATTTAATGGGGGTCCAGTATTAGAATTTGTTGGTAGTAATGTTAAGTCCTACTGTATTGTAGGCGAGAAAGATACGATTAAAGATTAAAGGGGTTTCACGAATTGTAATTAAGTAAAACCGAGGGTCTTACAACCTATAACGAGCATATACTCAAAAGGGGTAGGCATGCAACTACGCAGCAGTGCGTGGGAGAATAAGGATTCTCTCCAATAAGAAATTAAAGTCATTGGGTAATGGTAGAAATGTGGAACCTATAAAGGCGATTATTAATTGTGGATTAGAAAAATAATAATTTTCTTGGACTAAATAAAATAGCTTAGACTGGTTAATGTATATGACTACATATTCTCGTACATATCCACAAACATCTGCTTACGTTCGTAGAAAAGATACGTCAGGCGTTAGTGCGTGGAAGCCCATAGGATCGTTGGATTCAAAAAGAACGGTGCGGCGGGATGTATGGTGGTCTCCGTTAGAATAATCGAAAGTGGTTAATCAATTGTATTAGATGTTTAAATAAGCGAAAGTGTAAAGGCCTACATAAACAAAAATTAATTAACCGACAAAAAGTGCGCGATGTGCTACACTTATAAAGAAAGTATGGAATGGTGCTTTTTAGCGGCCCTACCCGTAAAAAGGGCGACTGACTTTTTCAAGCAAGTACAAGAATAGCAGTAGTGCAGAGAAGGGGTATGCATGTATTATACAGTTGCTACAAAATATGTTAGTTTACGCGTAGCTCGGATGTGTAATTGATCACGACTTAAAGATCCCTCGGAGGTTTAAAAATTCTCGGCCTATTGTCGTTTGAAAAATGTTTGTAAATTATCAGAACAGGAGCGGGTCGAAGTTTAATGGATGATTGACTGAATTTTTTCTACCTTTTACGAGGGAATTGGAAGTTGACAGACATCGAGCATCTAATTCTCTATTTGGACGATATCAAGTACTTAGCGGTTCTAGAAATCATTACGTGCGATCGACCGCTATGCGAAAGTGTAAAAGCCTACAGAAGCAAAATTTAATCATCATACGAAAAAGTGCGCGATGTGCTATAGAAAGTATAAAAAAATGCTGCTTTGCATCGGTCCTAACAGTAAAAGGAGAGTGACTTTTCTAGCAATTACAAGAATAGCAGTAGCGCGGCGAAGGGGTATGCATGTATTATACAGCGCATTGTTGCTATAAAATATGTTAGTTTACGAGAAGCTCGAACGTGTACAAATTAAATTTTAATCTATAATTAACCATGGTCGTAAAAATGGGAAATTAATGGTTAATTTTAATACTGCTAAGCATATACTTTCGCTCGGTGATTCATTTAGAAAATATTCAAGCCTACCATTTCCTAAAGTATGACGTAGAAGTTATTTAAATTAAATTACTTTATTAGTAAGTATCCTGTAGACAACAAGTTGGTATTTTCTTGGTAATGGTTTAAAGTGTTTTTGGTTATAGTAGCACTGCATCTTCTACAGCACGACTTGCAGACAACTTGTGTGCGTGTGCTACTACCCTTTTGAATTTTTAATATGCACGCGATCCGTATAACATGGAAGACGTTTCCGATGTTTTTACTAACGGCACTCGCACCATCGACGAAGCGAACCGGGTGCATGCATTGGCGCTAAATGTATTGGACAAGCAGCGAGGATTATGACGTCATTTAGTTCCCGCTGAATCCTCAACTTCGTTCGGGTATCTTCGGAAACCTTCGGTTTGCATTCTATAGGGTACATAAAGCCGGTGTGCGAGAGTAAACTCTTTAGTTATAAGTTAGTTCGCTTACAAGTTAAGTATTATAGTGTGGATTTTGTTTTGTACTAAAATGGTACCTGCAAACGTTTTTAAATGCGAGCCCTGTGACGTCTACTTTACCAGGAGGGATGCTCTCAAACGGCATCAGAACAAATGTTGTGGTGTAACATCGTCCAAGGTTAAGCTTATACATCCGTCGACAGCAAAGTACTTAAACTGTGGGACTTGCGGTTTCGCTTTTACGAGAATGGGCAACTTACAGCGACACAAAGAAAGACAGCACGGCATGTCATTAAGCCGTAAACGTTCAGCTCCGCCAGCTGTTAAAGGGTCTTGTACGAAACAACCACGAATTATGTGTAAAGTATGCGATTTTGAAATGGAAAAAACTACGTATGCCGCACATTTAAGGAGCAACAGACATAAAAATGCATCAGTTACCGCTACTAGCGACGATGGTGTAGAAATGGTTAGCACTGCGTTTAACAACCGTATGGCTAGCTATCGCATAAAGAACGCCAGTGTCGACGATGGGGTGCCCGAGTTTCTTTGGAAGCAGAAAGAGCGATTTATTCGATTAATAAATGAAAAAAGAATACAACATACAGCAGTAAAAGTCTACTGCGAACTCTACGGCGTTTACATCAAAATGGGGGAAGAGGCTACCGATGTGAAATCCTTTAACACAAAAAATGTGGTTATAACGTCTTCTAGTAATCTGGAAAATATGTACGAGGTCTTAAGTGAAACCATAAGAACAAAATCAGAGGAATTTGAAACATGCGGGTCCGGTTGGTCTTTGGAAAAGGTGCTCTATTTAGAAATAAATATTAATAAGTATGACCCGATATGACAAGTTCTAGGTTGAAAATAAAAAATTGTGAATATGTATTTAGAAATGTGGTTTACAAATTTAAACTGTATTAGTAAAAATTGTTTGTAATAAAAAGTTTTAAGAATAGTTTTTAGATTTTCTTTTAGGTATGAGCCGCAGGAAATTTATAATTTAGAGGGTGTGTGTAAAATGGTAAGGGGTGGCCCTATTTTAAATCTGTTTACAGATTTGGATTCTACATAAAATTCTAGACTAACAAGATGTATTGCATGTATAAAAAATTTATAAGGACCGTCAGAAATCGCTACCAGCAAAAAAAATAATCTTAAAATGGGGGTAGCTCTCTGGGGGATGGAGCTATCTAAAAAATTTAAAGAGATTTGGGTAGCTGAGAAAATTCTATTGTTAATTGATACCAAACAAGATAGGTTTATCTCGTGGGTGGAAATGTGGAGAAAGATTTATCTCGCAGAGGGTATGTGTGTAACATTGCAGGGCGTGGTCCGATTTCAAATCTGTTTACAGATTCGGGATGTGCGTAAAATTTTAGACTAACAAGATGTATTGCATGACTAAAAAAATTTATAAGAACGCTCAAAAGTCGCTACAGGTAAGAAATCTTAAAATGGGGGTAGCTCCCTTGGGGGTGATGCTATCTGAAAAATTGTTAGAAATTCGGGTAGCTGAGAAAAATCTAATATTAATTGATACCAAACAAGATAGGTTTATCTCGTGGGTGCGCTGCCAATAGACACCGAGAAGTATCTCAAAATTTTAGGGGTTAGGTTATCGATTTTAGGTTAGGGATGGTTGGGGTAAACTCCACAAGGAGGAGATTCATCTCCACAGGGAGAGAGCAGGTGGAGATTCTTAAAAAATAAGACTTTATAGTGCGAATTTACATGTAAATTTGGTCCAGATGTGGGTGCAAATGTGGATGCTGGTGCAAATGTGGCGGTAGAATCCCTGAAAATGGTCTACTACCATCCGTTTTCCCACACTCCGACAACTGTCGATTTGGTCTTTAGAAATGTTTAAACTTCCTTTATTAGTTAAAGTAGAGTTTACCAGCTTATCAGTATTTTCTTGAACAGCTTAGGAATTCTACATACTACGTTTTGATCTTAGTCATAGGCCAAGAAGCGATGAATTCCAAATACTCTCAGATTATTCCTCCTACTGTATTGCCGTAAACCATCTTTGTTATCAGATAAAGCTGCATTCTCTTTCTCCAAAAACGCGATTTGAAATTCAATTACTTTAAACTTAGCTTCCATTTTAGTTTCTAATTTGTTCCGAACATCATCAGGTAATTTTGATATGAAAGTTTTATTCTCCAAAAAATGTATAACCTGTTTTATGATTTTACCAAGTTCACTTTTCTGCTCGCAAGCAAAAGGCGTTCTTGTTGATGTTTGTATCTACGCGTAGTCTATTTACAAATACTATATATTTCAACATTTAATATATTTGAAATTATATGTCACGATTGGGATTCTAAAGGTGGAAGTAGCCATAACAGAGCATCGGACGTCTACTTTCCACAACGTAACGGTCGAACTTCAAAATCGTATGTCATGTATGTCTACTAGAAGCTTGATCCATTTGGTGGCCGAGTGACCTGGGAAATAGGTTTTGGCTGTCTCTAATAGTTTTCATCTGGTGTGCTTGTGCCGACTAGATTCTGCACCTATGGTTGCCTACTTTAGTATAGCTTATCGCTGCTTATATTCTGCATTATGTTTTTCGTTGCTGTTTTGCTGTTTTCTTTTATTTTCCCTGATCATTTTTCTACTAACATGCATACTCTTCCCTTGCTTCTGGTGTCCACCAGTATACGGATTGTCTGCCTTTTGAATCCTTTTCTTTCGTAAAGACTGATACATGTGGCCGTTATTACTTTTGTTAGTTCATCTGCATCGGTTATTTTACCTTTTGCTTCTCAGTAGTTTACCAAACTCTTGTGTCATTTTAGCGACGTTATCTTTTACTACCTTCTAGCATTTACTTACATGTTTGCAGTTTATGTTTGTCGTTTATTGTATTTTGAACATAATGTGTTCGTGGTAGCTTAAGCTTTTCACTTCTATCACCCTCAGTTTCTGATTTTCAGGATATTTTCTTTGTGCAGAATATTATGTCTATATATGTTTGATAGTCCTTTTTTATAAACGTTGGAGAGATGCCTTGGTCAATGACTACTTAGTTTTTTTCCCATAACCTTTCCGACATTACTTGTTATCTTTTATTTTCAAATTTTGAGCCCCATAGGTATGGCTTTGCATTAAAGTCTCCACCGACTACGACTTCTTGGCAATGTTTTTACATATCAACTCGCAGTATGTTTAAATAGGTTTACAAATCATCAATATTTACATTCAAACTTATATAGCATCCATAGAGTACGGACGTTATCGTTTCTATCCATACCCAACCCAAACCTTCTCTTTTATTTCTTCATATTTTTTTTACATTGTTTTCTTCGCCTATTTTATACGGATCCATTGCTTCTCTTGTAATATTTTTAGGGTCATTGTCTAGAATCTTCCCTCTATATCTGTCTCTCTCTCTCTCTCCCTCTCTCTTTTCCTTCTTTTAGATTTATAGCGGCTTTCCGTATTTCGGGAATCTTATAAATTCGGTCTTATGCCTCTGCGTCTTGCATGGATAGTATGCCTCTTGGTTTGGGCATTTATGCCTTTCGTGCCACATTTCTCCATATTTGTAGCACATACTGCTTGTTTTCACACTTACTAGCTATATCCATAACCCTATAGCAACTATAGTATCGTCCTAGATTTGTTACTTCTTTTGTCTTCCATCCATCTCAGCTAGACCCTATTTTATTTTTGGGCAGTAGTTCCTGGCTTCTTCTGACTGTATGGTGATGAAGACGTATTTAAGTCCGCTCGTTTTTACTTTATTTGATAAGTTCACGAAAGTCGCTTCTGACAGGTATTCTATGCCCCGCTCTTCCCGCCCATCTTCTCTATCGTGTCATAGATGTCCATGATGATGATAGTTTCGGTTCTCTCCTCTCTTTTAAGTTCCGCCGTTTTTTACATTTTTATGGATTGTGCATTTCTAAACGCAATTATGTTCCTGTTGCCACTCCGTTTATTTTTTATCTGCAAGTTTCCGTTATTTGTTTACTGTTGTCCCTTCTGTTTTCACTTTTTTTTTTCAGGATAGCATGTCAGCGTACAATACGCCTACCATCGATTTTAGTATGATTGTCATTATTTAAATTCTGTATTGCTTTGGTTCGTTGCCACCAAGTCTCTGATTTACGGCGTTCTTTCTCTGGTTTGTATATATTGTTGCTTCTGTGCCTGCCTGTCTGTTCGCATGTTCTAAAAGCTTTCTTGTGTGTGTTGCCTTTATTTTATTAGAAACCAAGTACGGTAGCATTGTTTCACCTTTACTTTTGGTCGTTCGCGCTGATTTTGCCATGTTTCCTTTTAGCTTAACCGTGTCTTCCATTGTTTCCTCTATTTGAATGACCTAGTACCTAGTGGCATAAATCGTTTTGACATGCCCAGAAACAATATCTATATCTACATATTACCAAAATTTGTAAAAATAAATCAATATTTAGCTCCGGAGTATATTCACCTTTTTAATCCGGTCCTGTGTCAAACTGTAATTTTGGAGCTGGGATAGGTGCTAAAATGAAAATCTTTATTTGCAAAGTAATTTGATTGCTATATATTTACAAGCCTCTTTAACAGTCATTATTCGTTTCGTTTTTATTACCCCGAGAGTTGCGTAAGCGTTGCTAATTGTAAAAGCTTGTATTGATGTGGTTATTATAAATTGGTAAACTAACAGATCTGATAAATACCTAATAGTATTCAGCAAATATAAAAATGCTAGCAATACTAATAGAATCTGCAAACAGTAAATTAACAGATTTCAGCCTTTTTGCATTGAGTTAAAAGTAAAAGCGTTATCCAGATAACTATTTGAAATCCGGTTCTATTTAACTTTTACTCGCACCCGTCGTGACGTGTCTTGCACACATATCAAGCAAATACTGTGATAAATACTAAATAATGCCTGCTGTCGCTAACACTCGTCTGTTACGGACATAAAAAACCTGATTTATGGAACGTCATTCTATTACGCAGAGTTGATCAGTTGAGTAAAGAGATATTATGTAATAAAAGTTTGATGTCTACAATTTCAAGCTTTTGACTGAGGGTTTGAAGCAGCGTTAATTCGTCTAGAAAATAAAACTTTTCAGTTTTGATAATAGGTAAAATAGCGATTTTAATACCGTAATTGCTAGTCATTTGTCTCCGTGCACCGTCCATTTGTAAACTGAAAGCTGATTTATACGCATCAGCAGTTTCTAGTTAACATATAATGAATGCAAATGATCCAATAGCCATACTAGCAACAAAACTGAAGTTCAATATTTGCTAAACTTTTTATAAGGTTTGGAAGGCAATGCCTAATGCTTCATAAATTTTTCAAACATTGGCTCGTATTTTGATTTTTAAATTCATAACCATAAATGAATTAAAGGTTGAATAATGTAAGGTTGATATATAAAGCCAGAATCCGTCAAGAATTGAATCAGTAAGAACCAAACCACACTTTTGATTTAGTGCTTTGCTTATTATAAAAATCTTCAGTTACTATGGTTGTCATCTTCTATAACAGTAAAATGTATATATTGTATAAAATGCTTCAAAATTCTTTAATGGGGAACAAGGTGCATATAGATAACACAAGACTTATGTCTACTCGTTTTGTTTTGCAAAAAAAGCGCTTGCTTTATCTTTAGACAAGAGTGTAACAATTTTTTTGACGACTGCAAATCATCTAAAGTTGTTCGTTAAATACGTCATTTTGTCTATTTAAATAAGCACGTAAATATCGTTATGCAAATAAATATTCAATTGGGATCGTGTAGCCCAATCATAATGCAGAGATTATTTTCTAATGCTAGTTTGGTTGCTATCAACAAGCATTGGCTGTTTGAATAAATACCTCGATGTCAAGCGATTTTGAAGTATTCGTGCGCAGTAGACAAACCAGTCAGTCTGGCATGGGCGATTGATAAACACACACGATGCAGAAATGCAGTGTTCTAACCAGTAATTTGCGTGTGGCTTTAAGCGTAGCCGTTTAATTCAAGTGCAACATGTACTTGAATAAGTGTTTCTTAATAATGCGCTCTTCAGTTAATTATAATTCTCTTGAATTAATCTGAAAGTTCTTCAATTAGTAATAACTATCTCCAGTATAACATAATTTTCTTTAGTTTACTATAATTTATTCAAGCTTACGATAATCTTTTAATTGCCATGATGTTTTATTCGAAAGAGAATGCAGTTAAAAAGATAACGAGAGAAATCTAGTGATGACCTTTCATGTGTTTAGTGTAGAACTTTTAATAAAATAGAATTTGTTGAAATTTGAGTCATGTAACAACTGTTCAAATAATCTATCATAAATTGTTTATATTCTAAAAACATTTGAGGATCGGTTTGTAACCGACATTCCAATGCTAAAAATCTTTTGAAAGCAACCCTTAAAGAATCCACAAATATTGGTTCAGGACCTAAAAACGGCAGAGTTATTATAAATCTACCATATTGTCTGTGGTGTAAGTATTTACGAAACATTGTTCACAAGCAACTTCTGTCGGATATAACTTGTTACTTTCTGGAATACTTTCCAGCTGCCAAAACCTATTGAGGCTAACATGCAACGGGTTTATGATTACACACAATGATGTGTATGAGGTAACAGTTTATTCAACTTTATCCGTCAAAATCCAACCAAAAGTAGTTCTAATTGCAACAGGTTCGTCCAATGCACCTGTGCGAATTTCCTTAACAACAACAACTTCCACTCATGACACATTCCATGCTGCCATTGTCTAATATAGCTTTTACTGTTTAAACCTTACCATTACCATCGCGAATTGATATATTAACTGTTGCCAACAATGTAAGTGTATTTGAGCATCTTAATGTGAATAAGCTGCTTGTACTTGAAGTGCTGGTGCACTCTATCAAAAGTTTCGAATTAACCACTTGTTTCGTCTGATCAACCACATCACGTTTATTTTGGTCCACAGTAGATTAGGTAGGTTACTTCTAAAACAAAACCACCCATTTTCCTATGAATTTTTTTATGGAAAAATCTAAGGTCCATTCTGGACTTTTTTGTACCATACATTGAATTCCCCATAACAGTCTTAAAAATCCTTGTCGCATACATCTTTGATCGAAACACAATAAAATCTGTCATTATTTTCATCGTTCATCATACCCAATACTTCTGTACCAAGCATTGAAATCCCTATAAAAAGCATCATAAGATCAATCCAGGTCACTTTTCAGCCCAACCTCCTGACTGGAGGAGTCTATTACTTTTATTTTTTAAGAATAGGATAACACTAAACTATATAAAATTTTATTATAGATAATATATTTACAATCAATATTCTACATTTGTAATAAGTATTATATTTCCTCTTGCTCCATAATTGAATAATGTTCGAGAGGTCATGTAGCATATGAACCAGGAAGCAACTGGCGTTTATCATCATGTGGGCTTAGAGCAATCTTCTCCTGTACAATGGTGTGAAGCTGATGCTTGGATGATTGGATTAAATTCTTTCTGCGTTACAAATACATGCATACACGTGAAAGATAATACTCGTCCTATTATCTACAACAATAAAATAAAACGAGTCGCGTTTGATACTTCGTAACGTATGGTAGATGCACGGCCTTGTGCTCCACATTTTTGCGATTCGTACCTGTATTCCCTTCGCGGGACTCAATTTTTTTGTGCTACGCAACATTGAAGATCTTCTCTACAAGTGTTGGGTAAGTGTTTACACTGTTCCGATTTATTGCATTTTTATTATTGTCGAAATTGTAAAACCTCAGCATTTATTATTGTTATTATCAATTCGGTTTTCACCATTCAAACAACAGTCCACTCAGCTATCGGAAAATTGCATTTGATGAGCAATCTAGAGAAAATCTCAATGCAGGATTTTTTACATCCATTGCTTATCATACAAGATTTTGGTTGTTTTTCCGATAGCTGAGTGGACCGTTGTTTGAATGGATAACCGAATTGATAATAACAATAATAAATGCTGAGGTTTTACAATTTCGACAATAATAAAAATGCAATAAATCGGAACAGTGTAAACACTTACCCAACACTTGTAGAGAAGATCTTCAATGTCGCGTAGCACAAAAAAATTGAGTCCCGCGAAGGGAGTACAGGTACGAATCGCAAAAATGTGGCGCACAAAGCCGTGCATCTACCATACGTTACGAAGTACCAAACGCGACTCGTTTTATTTTATTGTTGTAGATAATAGGACGGGTATTATCTTTCACGTGTATGCACAGTTTCGATAAACCGCCTAATATTGTCAAAAGAGGAAACCTCATATATTTCTAACATACCCCCCACCCAAAATGATAATTTTGTTTAAATGCAAGGAAAAGAAAGAAAAAAAAAAGAAAAAATGTAACTAAAACATCGTTTGCTGAACATAAAAAAAAATCTAAACTGAATGATGTGCCAATGTAACTATTGAGGAGGGAGCGGTACGACTTTGTCAACAGTGCACACCTTTTCACCAGAAGGTGTCCTAAGTCGTACAACTCTCACAACTCCGTCATATCCTGGTATCAGCTGTACTATTTTTGCCAAAGGCCAACAAGTAGGGGGTAGGGATTCAGGAGTATAGTAAAACACAATGTCGCCCACCTGTAATTTTTGAGCGGGCGTAGTCCATTTTGGTCTATGCTGAAGACTGTGAAGGTATTCTTTTGACCAGCGCCGCCAAAACGACTGAACTAATTGTTGGGCGAGCTGCCAGCGATTAAGTCTGTTAACGGGAACTTTAGTTAAGTCAATTTCAGCTCTGGATAAAATGGGACCACCGGTCAAAAATGTGCTGGAGTAAGGGCATCGATTACCCCCTCGTCCAGTGAAGCAGAAAGTGTACAAAAGGGGCGAGAATTTAAAATATCTTCAATCCTCGTAATAGTAGTGATATATTCTTCAAGGGAGAGGGCAGCGTTACCTACTATTCGTTTTAAGTGGTGTTTTGCGTTTTTGATTCCAGCCTCCCATAACCCGCCAAAATGGGGTGCGTAGGGAGGATTAAAGCACCACTTTATACCTCTACTGGCTAAATAATGAGCGGCATCCGGATTAGAAATATCAAATAATTTAGCAATTTCGGATATTTCACGAGCGGCGCCACGAAAATTACTACCTTGGTCTGAATAAACGTTGGTCGGTAATCCGCGTCGTGAAATAAATCAATCTAAAGAAGCAAGGCAAGCCTCTGTAGTCAGTGCCGTAACCACCTCGATATGAATGGCGCGAGATACCATACATATAAATAATGCTATGTACACTTTCTTGTATCTAGCGGTGCGTAGCAAAGACAATTTTACATTAAACGGACCCGCAAAATCCAGGCCAGTATGGGTAAAGCATTTCCCGGGCTCTAAACGATAAAGGGGTAGGTCGGCCATCGGAGGTTGAATTGGTTCTGCTTTAAATCTACAACAAGTAAGGCAACGGAAAATCCTACTTCTAATTAATTGTCTAATAGACGGAATCCAATAAGTTCTGTTTATTAGTGAGTGTACCAAACGAATACCTCCGTGACCGGAATAAATATGATAATAATCACACAGCAATGTAGCTAGTCGACTTTCTTTAGGAACTAAGTAAGGGTGTTTAGTCATACTTGGGAGGCTCGAACGGCGCAAACGGCCCCCCACCATGATAAAACCCATGGGAGAAAGAAAAGGTGACAACGCACGAAGTTTTTTTGTGCTTGTTTGGCCCTTTTCTAAAAGTAAAATATCGGTATGAAAGTACTAGTGTTGAGTGATTCTAATAAGGAAAAGAAGGGCATCGTGGTATTCAGAAGAAGTGAGATGACCAGTAAGCGACCGAAACGTGCGTACTCGAGCAAGACAGTTATGTTTAAATCTTAAAACATAAGCAAATATTCTTTGCACTTTCAATAAATTAGAAAAACGCTGTAAAACTTGTGTGAATTGTTCCACTTCTTTTGTGGTCAGTAGAACACATTCAGAAAGCTGAATCGATTTATCAGGATCGACCGTGAAATTAGTCTTGGGCCAATTTGTATAATTGGTATACATAAAATTAGGACCATTCCACCAAATACTACAATTTACGAGTTCGGACGGCATCAAACCGCGACTAGCGGGATCAGCAGGGTTATCCGCGCTAGGGACATATCTCCAAATAGCAGTGGGTTGGTTTTCGTGAATTTGAACAACTCTATTGGCAAAGAATGTTTTTAATTTTGATGGAGGACTACGAATCCACGACAACGTATTAGTAGAATCACTGAAACAAATCGGGTTTAACAAACGAAAATTATCAAAAGCCAAAGCCGTATGTTTCATTAATTTAGATAAGAGGCAAGCAGCGCCTAGTTCAAGACGCGGAATAGTCCACGTCTTGAGTGGAGCAACACGTGTTTTCGAAGCTATTAAATGAATAAAAATTTTATCGTCAATTTCTATTCCTAAATATACAACCGCGGCCATACCAAGTGCACTTGCGTCGGAAAACCCCACAAGACGAGCCTGTGTATCACCTGGTTTCCAAATACAGCGAGGTATGGTTATATTTTCCAGAAAGCGCAATTCTAGTTGTATTTGTTGCCACTTTTGAAGTATTTCGCAAGGAAGATCATCGTCCCAACCTATTTTTAATATCCATAATTGTTGAATAAGGGACTTAAGAACGAAAGTAAATGGACTAATGTAACCATTCATGTCGTATGTTCGAGCAATACGAGAAAGAATTCCCCTTTTTGTGGGCGTGTCCACAACATGTTTAATTTTGCATTTCAGAACATCTGTTTGAACGTCCCAGCAAAGACCCAAAACTTTTAAAATAGGTGAATCAATATTCGTATCGGGTAAGGCTAAAATATTGTTATTAGAAGCACTAACTACGGGTGTATTAGAGCTTGCTCATTTGCCAAGTTCGAATCCGCCCAACCTTAATAAATCGGTTAATTCTGATTTGAGAAGTAGTGCTTCTTCTACAGTATCAGCACCTGTCAAAATATCGTCCACGTATGTGGACATAGCAAGGGCATTAGCGGCCCGTGGGTAGCGACCGCCCTCATCCTCTAACAATTGTTTTAAAACGCGAAGAGCAAGAAACGGGCTACAGGTAGCACCAAAGATTACACGAGTATGTTCCCATTCGGTTAAGGGATCACTTGGATTAAACCGCCAGAAAATACGTAAGAATTTTCTGTCATCGGGATGAATTAATATGGAACGAAACATTTGTCGAATGTCACATGTTAGTGCAATTTGCGGAATACGAAATCTTGTGATAACCAAACTAATATCAGCTTGTAATTTAGGCCCCGCTAAAAGAATATTGTTAAGGCTTAAAATATTTATGTCCTTATCAGCGGGACTAAACACAACACGAACTTGTGTACCAAGTGACGTTTTCTTTACAACTCCGTGGTGAGTCATAATATAGGGAAATGAAACTAAAGCAGGGGTCAAATGATTCTGGGAAATGTATTCAGACATATTTTCCGAATATAATTTATGATATTCTTTATCATGCTGGAACCTCATTTCCAGTTTCATGAAGCGATTTACAGCGAGCGCTCTAGTTAATCCTAATTCGCGAGAAATATTTTCTTTAAAGGGTAATCGAACCATATATCGACCGCAGTCGGTGCGTTCTGTTGTGGATTTAAAATATTGTTCGCAAATACTTTCTTCCGGTGAAAATATTGGTGGGAAAATTATTTCTTCCGATTCCCAAAAAGAACGTATTGTTTCGTTGAGCGAAAGTTCCTCCGACACACTAACGTGTAAAGAAACACTAGCAGGGGCATGAACTAACGTGGGTACTTCACCCATGATTACCCAACCAAACGTCGTAAGAACCGCAGTGGGATTTCCTTTTAAATACGACGGTTCGGTGGGGGTAATATTTAAAACGGATTGTACCCCCAACAAAATGTCTACGGGGGATTTTATGTAAAAATCTGGGTCAGCTAATTGCAGCGACGAAAATTGCTGTTTAAGCTGAACCGGTAAAGTTGCTGTAGGTAGCTCAGCGGTAATGCGAGGCAAGACTACAGCTTGAAAATTAAGGTAAGCGCCATGGCTTAGCGACGAAATTTTACAATCAACATGACCGCCTACATTGTCTAACACAGATTCTCCCACCCCGAGTATCTCAAGAGAACATTTTTTACGTTTCAAACCTAGTCTGTTTGCCAAAGAAACAGTAATGAAATTGGAGTGGAACCCGGTGTCTAAAACTAGGCGACAGCGATGCCAATTATTACCGCAAGATAAAATCCATACTTGTGCTGCGGCTAAAAGCGCAACAGTTCCCTTTCCATTGGCAATAGAATGAACCAAAGAAATGGGGGCAGAGGGGGTTTCCTCTAAACCATTCGAATTACTGAGAACTAAACTGATATCCTTATCAGGGTGTGACGCAGTAGGTCCACACTGTACGATTGTATGGTTAAAATGCAGTAGTGAATTATGCTTTTTGCTACCGCAATGACGGCATTGATATTTGGATCGACATGAAGCAACATTATGTGGCGCTAAACACGCGTAACATCTGTGTAATTGCTTCACTTTTTCATGTCTATCTTTAGGAGAAAGTGCCAATAACTGTGGACAATTAATAAATTTATGGTTTTCGTTGCAAGCAGGACAAAAAATTATCGCTGCTTTGGGTGCAATAACATTAATTTGTTGTGTAGCCATAGTTATACGTTTATCGCTTGCTTCAAAATAGCGTGAAATAGATTTTTTAGGTGCGTTAGGAATATTTTTTAACGAACAAGCAGTACTACTTCCAATCATTGCGGAGATTGAACATTTGTTACGCAAAAAATGCAATAGGTTCTCAAATGAAGGAAATTCTTGTTTTAAATAATCCTTTTCAAATTCTTGTCGCGTTTTTGAATCTAACAACTCCAAAGAAAAATATAAAAATATGTAATTGGACAAATGGTTTAATTTCATGTCCATTAGTGCAGAAACGTTAGCCTGTAACGTTTCACACAAGTTACTGAGGGAATGTTCCGAATCAGTTTTCAGTTTAGACATTGAAAATATTTTTGACAGATAATGATTGGCGATTAAACGTTTGTTCGTGTAACGTTGAACAAGAAGATTATAAGCTATCAAATAATTTTCTGGTGAGAATCGTACGCTTTGAACTACTTTCAAAGGCGTATTTTCCATATAAGAAATTAAGTATGTAAACTTTTCGATATCCGATAAGGATTTGTTATTGTGAATTAAGCTATCATAAAGTGATTTGAAAGAAGAGAATTGTTCGGGTTTACCATGAAACTTATCAATTTTTATTTCAGGCAAATGTACATTTGACTGTTTACCGGCGGTATTAAATGCGGTTATGATAGGCGCTACTGATGAACTGTAACAACCGGCGACGGACAAAATATTAAAATATATGGAATTAAAATTTGATTCCAGGGTTACGGTGTCTGTAGCCAAGGTTGCGTGAATGTCAGATAACGATGCAAGTTCATCAAGAATTCCTAAAAATTGATTACATGTCTCATCAATTTGAGTAACACGGGCTTTGAATTGTTCGAGCTGTGTAGGTAAATCCTTAATTAGATCATGGCAATCTTGTAAACGACGCCAATATCGCTCTTTACGATTAGTTAATTTTTTAAAGTAAGCGAGGGTTTCCCTATCAGGTTCCATTTTAAAGAATTTAACAAATGTTAAGAATAAGTCGGCAATTAGTAAGCTGATAAGGGAATTGTAAACAAAACTTGTAATGCAAGTGTTAAAAATACGATTAGCACAAAATTCCAAATTAATAGCAAACAATGTTTGTAATCACATAAATTATATAAATTATAATTCGGTTAGCGAGGTCAATTAATTTTGACTACAAAATAAGAATTTAAACCCCCAATTTAACAATCAAAGATTATTAAATCCCAGTTTTAAATCCAGCGATGCAAAGTGACCAAAATCTTGTATGATAAGTAATGGATGTAAAAAATCCTGCATTGAGATTTTCTCCAGATTGCTCATCAAATGCAATTTTCCGATAGCTGAGTGGACTGTTGTTTGAATGGTGAAAACCGAATTGATAATAACAATAATAAATGCTGAGGTTTTACAATTTCGACAATAATAAAAATGCAATAAATCGGAACAGTGTAAACACTTACCCAACACTTGTAGAGAAGATCTTCAATGTTGCGTAGCACAAAACAATTGAGTCCCGCGAAGGGAATACAGGTACGAATCGCAAAAATGTGGCGCACAAGACCGTGCATCTACCATACGTTACGAAGTATCAAACGCGACTCGTTTTATTTTATTGTTGTAGATAATAGGACGGGTATTATCTTTCACGTGTATGCACAGTTTCGATAAACCGCCTAATATCGTCAAAAGAGGAAACCTCATATATTTCTAACATTTTATTATAGATAATATATTTACAATCAATATTCTACATTTGTAAAAAGTATTATATTTCCTCTTGCTCCATAATTGAATAATGTCCGAGAGGTAATGTAGCATATGAACCAGGAAGCAACTGGCGTTTATCATCATGTTGGCTTAGAGCAATCTTCTCCTGTACAATGGTGTGAACCTGACGCTTGGATGATTGGATTAAATTCTGCCATACAAATACTTCCTTATAATCTCCTATATAGTCAACATAATCTTCAAACGTAATTCTATTCTTTATCACAGATCTTTTAATCTCTCTAATTTTCTTTGTAACACCAAAGTCTCGGCTGCCATGAGTTTCATCTCCTTTATGTAAAAGTTCAGCTTCTTCTTCCTCTGCTGTCTTGAAAATTCTTGCTGAATACAACTTGGTCGTAAGCCAATAAAATCGGTCATAAGCCGTCCATTATTTTCGTCCTTTTTGTTAACCAAATGAATTCCATAATTGTTATTGGTAGGATAGTGCGAAGTATCAAAACGATGTTGACAATCGCGTTTCATGGTTTTATAAGGATTTAGGTTTATAATTTTGTAAATTTGGCTATCTGTGTCGGTGTAGAGAACTTGGCATCCATCTCTAAATGCGGAGTTTATATATCCATCGTAAAAATCATAAATAGTCAACTTGACTATGTCAAGAACGCATATATCGACATATATGTGTTTGTTAAAATATATTTCTGCATTGAGAAGTTCCACCGCCACAAGGTTTTTATCAAAGACTGTGACATTTTTAAATAGCGGTTTGGATATCCTAGCTTCGGCTCCATATCTTCCATCCCAGTTTTTCACAAGTTTCACATTACAATGTTTTCGTATATTTTCCATCGTTTTCCAAAGACTGCATTATTCATTAACTTGAACAAGTTCTATTCAAACTCGTTCCTTGCTCGTTTCCGAAGTTCGGTACTTAGGTCAATGTAAAATTTTAACCAGCAGCTTTGCTTAAATTTCAACACTCGATGAATTGCAGATAGTTTAAAACCATTCGTTGATGCTTGTTTCAGATTTTTATAATGGATCACATATATTCTTTTAGAATTTAGTGTGGCCATTAACTTGGTATTTTGTGTTTTCGATACAAATGGTTTTCCAGTTTTCGGATCAATATGTTCAGGACAGAACAGAATCTCCTTATGCAAGTCATGAATAGATTCCGGATAGTCCAAATCATCTTCCAAGATATAACCTTCTGAAGCATTACCAGGAACTGATGTCACTTCGATGTCGATATCTTCCCATACAAATCCTCCATAGGGTAAGGACTGACTCATCGCCCATCCATATTGATTATTAACATCATAGTACATGAGATATATATCGGGTTTGGAAGAATCATACGTCGGTAAATATTTATTATTTGCAGAAGTCCGTCGTTCCGAACACACTTGACTAAGTCCTCCTCGTATGCCCTTTTCTATAAACAATAACTGGTCAATATCAGTCAGTAGCTCAAGTTCCTGTCTTGTATGCTTTAACATTCCATCCCAAGTGTATCCTGCAAGGGTGTAATAGTGGGTTTATAAGCTCAATACTTTTCCGATAACAAGATATCCGACTTTGTTAATTTTTGTTTTCCCAAGAATGATAAAACGTACTCCAAAAAATTCTAATATTGATCTCCTAACTTGCTAATATTGATTTCAATTAGTTTGTAAAATTAACATCAATGGTTAACGAATTTCCGGTCTTTGCAAATAATGAAGTGGATAATTACGGTCAACATAATTGTTTTGTAACGAATGGAATGCCGTAAAAAACAAAGTATTTATTTTAAATAGCTGTTGGATCGGATTTGTTTGTTTCATTGTGCAACGAAGAAATACACTTCAAGTTCGTATAATTGAATCCAAGAAACGTACAGCTGGCTACATTACAACATGTGAACAGCCGACGTCATTTGTTTGTCGAGGCATCGTATGTAAGCACATATGGTTTAAACAAAGTAGCACTCTTACATAAACAAAAACATCGCTGTACAAGATAAGCCTTTTTTATTATTTTCACATGACGTCCGCATTAGGCCAACATTGATACAAAGCAACATATTAAGTACAACATTGTGATGACCTACGATTCTTATTTTGCTTAGCAACAATAAAAGACTTTTGATGTTAAGAATTTATCACTATTTAAATCCAGGGTTGTACCTGTTATTATTACGAATGAACTTAAACACCCTAATTGAGTCCCGATTAAAGTTTTTATTTATGTGTAATTATACTTAAAGCAAATATGAAACTTAAATTATTAGATTTTTGAAATTTCCATATACACCGGTAAACCAAATAACAGATCTGATATTTTGGGTACTGATTTGAAATAGCTTTGTAACGAAAAAAGGAAATGCTTAACATGTTTTTCTATTTTGTTTGATTTTATTATTCTACAACTGCGTAGAAGAAATTGAAGTACCATTTTGATGTACATATTTTGTACATACAACCTTTTATCATAGACAAAGCAATGTTTGATTAAAGAACCATCATTTAATTCATTTAAGTAATTGTTTTATTTTGAACAACTGTGTTCAAGAATAGGGTAATTGAATCAAGGAGCAAGAGGCATAAATACCTTCAATAAATTAATATTTGTAGTTCCCATTTGACTAAAGAGCACCGATAGCACTTTCAAAGTTTAATGCCTAATATTTGTATCTATTAAAGTGTGTATATAATTAATATTTATAGCTTTTTTCTTTTGTATGAGGTAACAAGAGTACACATCTTGTGACTTCTTCTGCTAATTTTATCCTATTTCCTTACAACTCCTGCATAAGCAGTAAATACAAATTCCTCTCTAAAGTCTCCCAAGTCCCCCTTAGGAAAAACTTAATTACTTGGTGGCGCTCCCCTCATACCCCTATTTTGGTATAAGTTGAGTCAGTAAGTAAATAATGTTTTGTAAAAAGAACCGCGACAAATCCTCATAAGCTCTACCCGAGGAATAGACCCCTAGCATAGTCAGAAGATAGTTGAGTTCCATCATTTTAAGGAAATCTTTCCTTAAGTTCACTGGTTTTATCAAACTATATTAAAGAATTATTTTACTTACGCCTAAGACATATCCCTTGTTTGTTTTACTAGCACCCAGAAATTGAGGCTTTGATTTTTTTCACTTGTGCTTCGTGTTAGAGGTTTCAATTGTTTATAGCTATGTTGATACCGCCTTGTAAACTTTAATTTTTTTTTAATCTTCTAGGAAGTAGTAATTAGATTTCTGTCATCATTACGAATATTGCCACACTATGTCGTTTTGAAATTTTTGATTAAAGACTTTAATGGATTAATTAGAAGGAAGATAATAATTGTTGTAGTAATTTAGTCATCAGTAGGGAGAAGTTGTGAATTCTAGATCTTAACTCGGAGTGATTAACTATAGAAGAGCTAACTTTTATTAAAAACCTTTGGTGTTGAAAATGCACTTTATATGAGCGACATATAGAAATATTTTATGCATAGCCTTTCATTCATTTAGCATTGAAAGTTATGAAGAAGCAAAACGATTAAACACGGTTTGTTTTGCAGAAAAGAGTAACACTTTATGCATATTGTTGCATTCGTTTGGCATCCAAAGTTATTGAAGGGATAAACGCATTTACTTAAGGAACAAATTGCGGTAATGTGGAAAAGAATACCAAAATGCCTTTATAAACGTACAACTTTTAATTGGTCACGTAGGCTAGCAAATTTTTGCCGTATAAACCAACACATGCAAATGATATAAGCGTTGCCAAAGGAGGTGATTACTACTTAATAGAAAATAAACGTATTGAAATTTAGATATGCTGGTGACGTCGCACTGACGATTTAACGAATAGAATTCAATGTTTTAAAGATGCAACCTGATCATTGAACACGGTGTAAGTGCGGTTTACCAAGTTTATCACGAGGCGTGGAATAAGTATTTCTGGAACAAATCTTCCATAGCTGAACTAAATCTTATAAGTAGCAGTCGATTCGCTTAGAAAGAATGATTTTGATTTATTAATGAACCAGTAGAGAACTAAAATAAACAAAGTGCTATATTTAAGCAAAAATTAAAAATATTTTGTGTTGAAGACTGCAATTAGTGTCTACTTTCTCTTAACCGATTGAAAATCGTAAGCAGAATTTTCATGTTTAGATTGCTTAGTAATATAAATATACTAAGGGTTTTCAGCACCACACTAAGTAGCTTCTAAGCACCGCCTTGCATAGCATTTTGAGGTTATCTAAACACGACTTCTTGATTTCAGAATCGTTTCAATAGAAAATTTTAAGTAGTACTGCAGACACTTCTTCGAGAATTAGTGGTTTACCTGAGAATATCTGTTTTCGTTTAATTGGTTTGGTACTGCTGAAACAAAATTTGTTGCAATTTAAGTTATGGGTTTAAACTGGGTGTCAGTTTTTTGTAACCTTGTTTGGCTATCAATCCTTGACCTAAATGTCTGTGTTAGGAAGCAGTTTAGCCAAATATAATTCAAGACTATTGTAATCAAGGTCAGATCGGTCTCTAGGTTTTATGCTTTCTATAAAGGACACTTGGAAATGTGCATGGTGTGTTCAATAATTTCAGTGTAAAATTTTGTAGTTGTAAGTTCTTATTAATTCAATATTGTAGCTGCTACTATTAACGCGTTTCAATAATTTAGAACAAGTAATAACAAAAGTCTTTATTACTCACTATTCACAAGTCTAATTAACAGTATATGCCTTATTTATAGATGTTTTCAGTCCAATTAACAATGAAGCACTATCACACTAATATTATTTACAAGCACTAATATTTTCTAAAACTAAATCCTTAATCATGAGTTTTCTTAACAACACTAACACTACTATAATTTATTTATTACACTTTTGTCAATTTATGTACAAGCTGGCGGTACAATATACACGTTCACATAACACAAATTTATATTTACTATAAGACTTGCAAAACGTAATGACCAACTAACTATACACGAAATGATTTATATACGACATTTTGATATAGACTAACTGATGTAGACTCATCATCGATCTTATATATACCCTGCAACTAAATAGATGATTCATAGTCTAGTGTTAGCTGGAAGGTTTGAGACTTCTGTAGAATATACTTTGGTTATGCAGCTTGCGTGTTTGACGGGTTGCTTAATAGTTCATGACAATATTTATTTAGGGAATAATTTATAACGAAGATCATATTACACGAATTTTTGGTTCAAAGGTACACTTTTAAAATAATAATAGTCTGATATGAGAGTACCCTAACCCTGAAAGATCATTATCAATATTGTTATAAATAGGTAATTCAGAACCACATTCAGATACCTAACATATATATGACTTTCATTATATTATAAACCTATGCGCACGCATAACACAGTCAAAGATAAGAGATCTCTGTCTGGCGGCACATTTGATACCAATAATAGTTGGGTATTAAAGTGTTCTAGAACTCTGAATTGACCTTCAAGCTTCAAAGAAAATATTTTATGTTTAGTATTTCACAGGTAGTACTGCAAATTATAGTCGTAATATTTTATACACTTAAAGTACTTTTTCTATGAAACAATTGTAATCGTCTTACGTCACAAAAAATAAACCACGAATTTAATCAAATACTTTTCAAAGTTTATAAAGTAAGATCCAAAGTTAGGAAGGTTACTTGTTTTGTTAATAACAAGATTCAATAAAAGCATGCCCTGTAGGCAACAATGGCAGTTTAGCATTGAAGAGATACCTATGTATGACATTCTGCTTGATGTTCAATTAAAGCAAAATTGGAGTGTATGATAGTAGCCATTATAATGCTAAGCAAGAACCTATTCTCAATAGTACCTAGAAGCAAGTGCATCAATAACTGTGCATAGGCTGAGATTCATGGCTATTGAAATATTGTCGGAATTACAAGTCGAGTCACAGCGGTACTATTTATTGGAATGCACTTACAATCGATTGAAATCAAAATTACATAACAACAAAACTCTGAATTAATACTTCATAAAACTCGGAAGTACAAATAGGACAAAACTACGGTATAACGCCGCTCGTTTAAACCAAAGTAAAAATAATGGAAGCTTTGCACATAAGAAATACATTTAGATTGTCCATATGCACAACATGAGTGTGCAGGAGAGATGGCCATACATTAACTTAATCATCTTATTAATTACACGTTGTCCTTGGTCTGTACTTGTCACTCAACCACGTAACTACTAATTATAAATATTTATGGTTCCGGGTTGGGTCCGTGTCATCTTATAAACTGAGGTCGACGTTTCGCCCACTTTTGTAAGCGGCTTAATCAGGACAAGAAAAGAAAAGAATTATTTAAAGTGAACTAGCAGATTCACCAGTCCATTTAAGTCAAAAGGCCTCTGGTGGCAAAGTCGACCTTAGTTTATTAGTTGACACGGCCCTAACACGAAACCATAAATATTTATAATGATTCCGGCCGTGAAAACCTCCGACAATATCACGTGACTGCTAATGTTATTTAATCCCCAGACTTCCTTGTCAAATTTTAGTACATCCAGTATCATTAGTGTTGTATACCTCAAAATTTCCGGGTAACGTTATACCATTTGCAGATGCTTTCACAATATTAGCACATACATACATATTTTAATTAACTCTGTAGTAAGCAATGTTTTATAATATTATCACACATATTTTTAATAAATCCTAGAATAAGCTATGTTACACAATATTTACACAAAGTAATATTGTATACCCTTCAAGTAACGTATGCTATTATGCATTATTTTTACAAATTAAACGTACGATGTTTTG
Source organism: Platerodrilus igneus (assembly GCA_036346225.1). Lineage (NCBI taxonomy): Eukaryota > Metazoa > Arthropoda > Insecta > Coleoptera > Lycidae > Platerodrilus > Platerodrilus igneus. The sequence continues at coordinate 1,051,727 of JARFIW010001235.1, forward strand.
CATATAGGTACCAACATGCTCTAATTTTATATGGTATACCTGCCAATATTTAATTCTTATAAAAATGAGTTCAGTATATTTTGCAATTTACGGATAATAGGATTTTGCAAACTATAAGCTTTTAACCTTTTCGCTAGGTCTGTTTACCAAAATTTTAGCACATCTAGTACCATTTGTCAAATGGCTACACTAACTGTATTTTATTTATTTTCCAGCAAATATTCACACATCGAAATGCATGGAATGGGTGTAGTACATTTTACATGTTTAATATGTTGTTGATACCAAATTTTTGTCCATAACTATTGCTTAAAATTAAAATACAATATTGAAATATACAAGACGCTTAATAATTTGTACCAAATTTATTACTTTTGATCTGAAAATTACATATATTTATAATCATAAAATGCACCAATTGCGAATTACTTAGTGATGACAAAAGTTAAAAACCTAACTGCTTTTATACTGTAATAGTTGTCAGAGGCTTACCCAAATGAAGTGTTCAGAATTCACTATAACTGAGCTTAAGCGTCTTGAACTAAAAGGTAAACGCACTATGAAATATTTTTTCTAGTTTGTGAACAAAGCTTTTCAATAATTCTTTATTTGTTTAAAATTAAAGAATCTCTTCGAACTGAAGTTCAAAATTTAAAATCCAAGCTAAAAGCTGAACAACATCAACTGACTGATATGAATCTATTTGGCAACAAATACCTGAACGCTAAGTTTGTTCAAGTAATGTAATATTGTTCAGTATTCCTGAATCAAATTTAAATGACCCAAACAAGAGAATTGATGATGATACTAAATTAGTTACTGCAGCATTCAAAAAAATAACTTACAAAGAAGTAGTTGTAAGTTGTAGCAAGAGTCGTTGGCTAGGGACACCTGTAAAAAAATTTCGTCCATTAAAGATGGTATTTAATAATAATGTGGATGTTGCTAAAATGCTTTTCAGTAAAAAAAACTTTCTATTAATTGCAGAATATCAAACGACTTAGCTATGATGCAGCAAAAATTGTCAGGAAGGATCTTGAAACTCGTAAAGATATAGGAGAATCAGACATATTTGTTAAAAATATAAAATATTCGCCAACATAATGAAGTCTAAAAACCTGTAAACACAAATGGTCAGCTACTATTTTACTATTAAAATGTTGGTGGCTTAAAGACTAAACTTAATCTTCTACATGAATCTTGTGTGTTATGTGCGTATGATCTATTAGTGCTCACAGAATCTTCGGTTACAAGTAGTATTTATGATGCAGAATTAGAATTAATTAACTGTCAAGTAATCAGATCTGATAGACCTCATTTAACAAGTAATAAGGCTGGTGGTGGTGTAATAATAGCAGTGTATAAGAAATTATACGATGAACTGTTACACAGTCCGATTAATTCAACTAAAGAGATTTATGGTCAAATTCAAACTAGCAAGGTTAATTTGATAGCGGGTTTAGTTTATTTTCCTAGTGAATGTGAGATGGAACTTTATAGAAATCATTGCATATCTGTTGAAGCACTTCAGAAAAAATATCCATATACACCATTTTACATTTTCGGAGGTTATAATTTGCCCAATGTCACAAAATAGGAAAATGATTATTTAGGTGCCAAGGCGGTGATTTTTAGGCATAGTAATGAATCCTTGGTGGTAGAAAGCACTTTTGCTAGCTTGGGTTTTTTTCAATTAAACATTGTACCCAACCATAGAGAAGTATTTTTAAATCTCTTATTCTCAAACGACAAGAGAGTTATTGTGATTACAGCTGAGGATAAATTGTTTCCGGATGTAATTTATCAATCTCCATTTGTATCCTCTGTGGAATTAAAAAATAATTCATTACTAACACTGGATGGAAATTAATATTATTATTATAATTTTAATATGGTTAATTATGCAGCTCTATATACTTAAGTAGCTTTGTGGCGTAGTTGTTATGCATGTGACTTCTATGCCAAAGGTCTCGGTTACGAATCCCGAGTAGGTCCGCTTAAAAATGTTAGGCGAGAATTTTTCACATAAATACGCTCTCGTTTGGATGAGTGGCCCGAGTGTGAGTGTTGTCACGTGTTACGAATCAACACATCCCAAAGCCAACGACGTTCTGACCAGCAACGCTCACGTAAAATCTATTTACGTAATCCAGAAAATCCTGCAACCCATGACAACGCGTGTCCTAATTTGGAGTAGGACAACGCTACCAATAGTGAGCCGCGCTTTTCCAGCCACAAGGATAAAAGAAGTGCAAAGTCAACTATCGACACACTCGTCGATTTTCATTCGAGTAACAAACTTCTAACACAACGCCGTTGGTAGATATTCATCCCAACACCGCACACCATTGGTGGATAGCAATCTTAGCAACTACACCCTCCGGCGATCTTATATTCCGGAGCTCAATATATCTCATATACAGACTAGTATTAAAAAACCACAATAGTATTGAACCAGTTATTTTCCTTGGAAAAATCATCTGCTGCTGCTCTTAGGAAGCACCGCCGTAGCGAACGACATTTCCAAAACAAACTCCTATCTCTACTGCCGCCGCCCGCTATATCAGCACACTCATCGCCCGTTAACGCCACGCGCTGGTAGTTGAAAACCACCGACCTCTTCGACTGCATCCTATACGACAACACTTGGCTCGATGACGTCCTGCCAACCGACCCTCGCCTCTCTTCTGTCTACCAGGCCTGCAACCGAGAGTTCGAAGAATTATATGAAGCCCTAGATCACGAATTCCAAGACCGCTACTGAAAAGGAGCCCTTTCTTTAACTTCAGGGACTGATAGCATCGCTATCAGTTCCGCAATTGTTTCATTTAATTTTAAGGTTGAATATTACTGTAAATAAAGAACTTATGTGTTTATTATGAATTATATTGGACATTGCATTTGTTAGGTTTAAGTTGTTCTGTGTTTATATGTTTAAAGCGGCTAATAAAAGCTCTATCTAAGCTGATATACTGCTTTTCAATAATTGTGCTTGCGACTTTTGTTGAGGGTGTGAGTTGTTAATGCACAAGCTTTTGTTTTCACTCGAATGTACAAAGATGGATTTCTACAACATAATATCAAACAAATATGGAGCAAACACCACCAGTCTACTAAAACGCTGGTCAAATATTAACAACAAGTTGGCATCAATAAAAAATAGAAGAACATTCCTCCTCTAATGCAGAATGAAAGACATTCTACCCAAGCACATTCCAAATGCTGTAAAACATATTTTTAATTTATTTGATAGTGATAGTAAAACAATTGGATTCAAAATTAAGACTTTTAACGACAAACTCACCACAAAAATTCTAAATCTTGAAATTAAAATTACTCACCGTGTTGTCAACAACCTAGAAAAAGAGTTAAAATCAGTAATAGAAAATGTCACCCAAATTCTTCCACACCACATCATTAATGAATATTATCAAAGGCAAAATATTATTTTTAATAAAAAGTTTCATAAGATAAAAAACAGTAACCTGAAAAAGATTCATGACATCTCAAAATTAAACATAATCAAAAATAATCAAACCGACAGATGGTTCAAAAACATCAGTCAAATTGACATTCCAGAAAACATAAAACAGGTTCTGTCATTAGATCTAAAGTTTTCACTTCCTCCAATCAATGATACAACCATCATCAATTTACTAGCAGATATACAGAACTCATAATATTTAGTGTCAATACAGATGAAGAAAAAGACACATACAGAGCACTTACCACTAATATTATCACCAATTTTATACACATATACAAGAACAAAAAACCAAAACCGTTTTTGGACTTTATAGATTGTAGCATATTTCTAAAAAAAAAATCCAAATTTGGTCATCATGAACTCAGACAAAGGCAATGTGACAGTAGCAATGTCAATTATAGACTACAACCAAAAAGTAATGAACTCTTATGTGATTAAACGACATACAAAGAGATTAAAAAAGACCCTTCATCAAACTTACAAAACGAACTTCAGATATAATCAAAAATTTAAAAAATCATAAATACATTACTGAAAAACAAGCCAAGGAACTCAATAATTACTCTAGTACAATACCAAAATTATATGCGTTACCAAAAATTCACAAAGACGGATATCCGATGAGACCTATAGTAGCATCAAACAACTGCGCTACCAAAAAACTATCCAAATTCATTCCGAAATTATAAATAAATCTATAAATAATAACATATTTCGTAAAAGATACCTTCGCATTTTCCGAATTCAAACTACCGGATAATTATGTACTAATAAACTTGGACGTCGTCTCCTTGTTCACAAACATGCCAAAAGAACTCGCTCTTAAAAATATCCAAAATATTTGGATAGAAATTAAGAAAAATAGCAGCATCCCAAAAAGACCTTCTTAGAAATTGTAGATTTCATCTTCAGCACAAGCTTTTTCTCCTATAAACACAAATATTATTGACAAATCTCAGGATGTCCAATGAGTTCAAATATAAGCCCTGTTATAGCAGAAATTGTAATAAACTCACTCCTTGACAATGTCATACCATCTCTACCTTTTCATTTACCATTCATAAAAAAATTCGTAGATGACATAGTGACATCTGTACTTGAAGACCAAATACATACAACTTTACAAATATTCAACAATCACAATCCCAACATACAATTCACGATTGAGATTGAAAATAACAATACGATTCCATTTTTAGATATGTTATTAATAAGAAAAAACAATTCACTAATTACAGATTGGTATCAAAAACCAATGAGTTCCAAACGTTACTTAAATTATAAATCAAATCATCCCTTTAGCATGAAAATAAACTTTATAATAGAATTTAAAAACAGCTATCACACACTTCACAAATATATTATTTCAACATCATATTAGAAGACAATACACGTGGTAGACGCCATGAGATATAGAAAAATATCTTATAGATCACTTTCTTGTTAGACAACGGTTTAGAAATCAAGTAAAAGACTGTAGAAGCTGCCAAGAAGCAGATATAGACACTGACCACAACATTATAATTATGAAGACCGTTCTGAAATTTAAAAATTTGAAAAAAGGAACAGAGAATGACATTTAAAGATATCCACGAAAGATTTGGAAAAAAGTCAAATGAATTGCTGAAAGATATCAAGAAAATTTCTGTTACTAAGAAAGTAGAAACAAAATGGAATAACATTAAATCCAGCTTAGACATGGCGGCCAGAGATATTCTGGGGTATACACAAAAAGAAAATAAGAAACCTAGGATAACAAAGGATATCCTGAATTTAATAGAAGAAAGATAAAAATACAAAAATAGATCAGATGAAACAGGAAAACAGAGATACAAAGCCATAAAGTGGAACATTATTCGCAAACGCAGGAAAGCTAAACAGCAACGGATTGTTGAAAAATGTATTGAGGTACAAACTAAGATGAAAATAGAAAAGACAGACAAAGCATACAAGCTAATTAGAATGAATTTTAGGGATATAACACCATACTGCAAAAATATTAAAGACGCGAGAGGAAACGTCATTATAGAAAGACAAAGTGGATAGATGGCAAGAATATATAGGAAATTTATATGCAGGAGAAGAACCAGCAGCATTAGAACTAGAATCAGACATTGAAAAGAATGACTTTGGATATTCTATACATAGAGGTGAGTTTGAAATGGCATTGAAAGGTCTAAAAAAGGGCAAGGCACTGGGTACAGATAAGGTGCAAGCAGAAACTCTAAAAGCCGCTGGACAAGTAGTAACAGAAGATCTCTTCCAACTTGTAAGCTATATGTATGAGACAAGCAAAATACCCAAAGATTTCAAACATAACATCATAGTCACTATACTAAAAAAAAAGAGACTCGGATAGGTGTGAAAATTTTTGAACAATAAGTTTGACAGCACACGTGTCAAACATATTAACTAGAATTGTACAAACACGGATGGAAAAACGAACTGAAGAAATACTAGGAGAAGATCAATTTAGGTTTAGGTGAACCAGAGGAGCACGGGAGGAAATTTTAGCTCTGAGGGTGATAATGGAAAAAACAATAGAAACCGGGGAAAGCGTGTATATAGTTTGTGGATCTGGAAAAAGCATTCGCAATATAAAATGGAAAAAAAATGTTCGAAATACTCAAAAAGGTTGCAATGTGTTTTAGGGATAGGCGAATAGTACATAGCCTATACAAAGAGCAAACAGCGGTATTAGAATTAGAGCAGGATCATAAAGAATTAAAGATTAGAAAAGGGGTGAGACAGGGATGTGCCCTATTACCATGAATTTTTAACTTGTACATCGAAAAGGCGATGAATACTGACAAATACAAGAAGAAATTTGGGAGTATTATGCAGGGACAAAAGATTGCTGTGCTTAGATTTGCAGATGATATAACGGTATTAGCATGTACCAAGGAAGAGTTAAAAGCTGTTCTTAACAAAATGGAGACAGTTTCAACAAAGGGATACGGCATGAAAATAAACAAAAAAAAAACTAATGTACTAGTATGCAAAGGAGGCGAAGATAAATTAAAAACTATGATACGTTTATTTTTCAACATAAATTAAATACCCCTTTCTTCCCTGGTTAAGTCATTACCCGCTCGAATAAATTCCATTTCTATTCTTATTCAGTAATACTCTATATAGTGTACCTGTTCAGAATAAGCCCGCTTTAACATAATTTCAACACAAATCCATTTTGATATAAAACGAAAATTTATTCGACAAATTAAATAGTCAATACCTTGTTTTAGGTATCCTTTAATTTGTTAAACATTCCGATAACGTATAATTGCTTTCTCTTGTGTTTTCCATTTAAAGACTTGTTGAAATATGGATCCTACTATTATGATAGCGTGTTTTCCAGTTTGTTAATCGCGCTTTGATAACGCGAGGATTGTAGTTTGAACTTGTGTCCTTTGAACCAATTTTTAATTTGATTATGCAGTTTGTGCGTTGAAATATTTTCTACATTACTCGTCCCAGTACGAGGTATCTTGCGTATATCGGGAATTTTTCCGCGCTTACCCATTCTAATCAGATTTTCTATTTAGGTCTTAGCTAGAGGTCAGTTTGGTTCTTTTTATGTAGACCCAACTGTTCTTTGCCACAGATCAACTGCCGTTGCCTGTAGATCGTAATAGGGAAATAAATCCCGACGACCGTGGCAATGCGGTGCTGATTCACTCCCGAGGGTCGTGCCAGCTAAGTATTCCGACACATACAGGTATAAAACTTTTTTTCTTTTGTGTATATCAAGGGCATATATCAGTGTATGGTGTAGTTACGTGATAAAAAACGTGACACTGTAGGACTATTGTTTGTTGCTGCGAATCGATATTATTGCTCTACAGGTGCAATGTACCATTGTTAAACATGGTTGACAAAAGCTCTCACATGTTTATTTCTTACTGATAAGTTTTATTTTTTGTAAAATACGAGTTGCGCACTTAGTATCTAAAGTACTAAATTGATCGTATCACATAATTGTTTGCTTTGAAATAGAAACGTTTAATTTATTTCTTTTGCTTGTTTGGTACATAATCCTTTAATTATTCTTATTGTTAATAGATAATCGTGGGCAACGTGTTTTTTTGTTGTTTTTTTGGTATGTAGGTAAATTCCCCCATTCTCCGCGTCTGGTAGTTAGTCTGGTATTTAGGTTTTTCCGGCTACCTCTAGGTACGTAGCAACTAGAATACAAATAGGAAACGAAAACTCACAAGAAATTAAGGATTTTTCCTACCTAGGAAACCAAATAACGCACGATGGGAAGAGCGCAAAACATATAGAACAAAGACTAGCACAAAGTCATTCTACATTTAACAGGAAAAGCAATTACCGTTTTCAAAGACAACAAACATAGAAACAAAGAAAAAAGTGCTTAAAACATATGTGTGAAGCACAGCACTGTACGGTTGTGAAACCTAGACAGCAAGAGAAGCGGATAGGAAAAAGGTAAAAATCTTTGAAATCAAAACACATGACAAAGATATCATGGGTAAACAAAATTAAGAACAAAGAGGTACTAGAAATGGTAAGGAAAGAAAAAATATGTGGTAAACAGTAAAAAATAGGAGAGATAGAATGATAGGCCACATACTAAGGCATGAGGGAAATAGTGCGGAATATATTAGAAGCAGAAATAGAGAAAATGAGAGGTATAGGTAGACCTAGGTTAGACTATTGCACACAGATAGTAGAAGATGTAGGTTGTGAGAATTTCCAGGAAATGTGCAGGTTTGCTCAGAATTGATAGCAATAGAGGTACGCGTTTAACCAATTTGAAAATGGAAAACCTAATGACAAAAAAGTTACTGTACTTAAACCTAATGATTATTATAAGCAGCTACAGGTATTGGTTTTCAATACTCTCAACTAATGTTAATTGTACGAAAGGATTTACTGGAAAACTATTAATTTGGTAAATGTCTAAATATTGGAGGATCCTTGGTATCTACAGGCTGCTTAATCCCCTTCACATACCACTGAATCCTGGTGAAATAGGGCATATAATTAGGAAACAACAGAAGGGAAACCGAGCTATATCTAGGCTATGGAAATTTCAGAGAACGGTGTAGGCTAGCTCAGAATATAAATAAGTGAAGATACGCGTTCTACCAGTTTCAAGGCGGAATACATAATGACGAAAAAATAATTGCACATAAATCTGATGATTAATATAAACAACTACCAGTATTAATTTTAAAATATTTTCAACTAATGTTGATTGCGCGAAAGGATATATTGGAAAACTATTAATTTGTCAAATGTTCAAGTGTTGAGGATCTTGGTAACCACAAGCTGCTTAACCCCCTTCACATAATACTGAATATCGGGGAAATAGGATATATATTTATAAATAATAGAAGGGGAACCGAACTGCGTCTAACAAGAAACAACAGCGGCTATGTTTAAAACAACAAACATAGAAACATGAAGAATATTTTTGAAAGCAAATGTGTGGAGCACAGCACAGTACGTCTATGAAATAGGGGCAGTAGGAGAAGCAGACAGAAAAATAGTAGCAGCCTTTTGGAATGTTGTGCTTCAGATGTATGAGGATGATAGCATGAACAGACAAAGTTAATAACAAAGAGGTTATAGAAATAGTAGGGAAATAAAGATATCTGTGGAAAACAAAAAAAAAATAGGTCAAATAGAAGGACAGGGTACGTTCTATGGCATTTTTGGGGAATACTGCGGGATATATTACAAGCAAAGATAGGAAAAAAGAGGTAGAGGTAGACACTTGTGTCAGAGTATTGCGCACAAATAGTGAAAGATGCAGACTGCAAATTTCAGGGAAATGTGTAGGTTTGCACAGAATAGAAAACAATGAGGGTACGCGTCTAACCAGTTCAAGGACTGAAAACCTGATGATGATGATTTTCTACAAATGTTCACGATTTGAAGGGCTTTCTTCTGCATTTAAGTATTTTGTTCTAATTATATTTGGAACATCCAAGTCGTTAAATTGCATTCTCGGGTTTTCTATTATTAAATTGCAAATTGGCTAACTTTAATTGTTGTCGGAAATTAATTTCTATATTGCGCTCCTCTTCAAATGGAATTGTGCAAAAACTATTTCTGCTAATGCGATTGATTCCGGGATATTAGTAGGGTCGATTCTTGTTTTTGGGAATTAGGACATCTCCGTTATCTGTACTAACAGGAATTTTTAAATAGTTATTTACATTTTGTTTAAAAGGTTTCAAATTTTTGGGGTTTAATTCTAGAAAAAATGCGACTTGTATATTATTTATCTCTAATACTTGATTCTCATAGTCTATCTGTGCGCCTAATTTTTTTAAATCGTGACTGCCTAAAAGAGCTTCAAATCGGTCATGCTATCTTATTATGTAAAACATTATATCTTTTTCAATCCTAAGCTAACAAAAGTGTTTTCTACCACCGAGGATTCATCACTATGCTAAAGAAGCACCGCTTTGGTACCTAGATAATCATTGTCCCATTTTGTGACATTGGGCAAATTATAATCTCCAAAAATCTAAAATGGTGTATATAAATATTTTTCCTTGAGTGTTTCAACATATATGCAATGATATCTATATAGTTCCAACTGACATCCACTAGGAAGATAAACCAAACACACTATCAAGTTAACCTTTAATTTGTACATAAATCTCTTTAACTGAATTAATCGGGCTGTGTAACAATTCACCGTATAAATTCTTATGAACTGCTATTATAACACCACCATCTCTAGTCTTATTGCTTGTCAGACAAAACCTATCAGGTCTGACTACATGAAAGTTAATTAATCCTAGTTTTGCATCAGAAATGTCACTTGTAAGTCAAGATTTAGTGAACACTAATACGTCTTAAGCACATAACACAAGATTTATGTAGCTGTTTAAGTTTAGTTTTTAAGCCACCAACATTTTAATAGTAAAATAGTAGCTGACCACCGGTGTTAACAGGTTTTTTGAAGACTTCATTATTTTTCTCATACCTTTTATATTTTTAATAAATATGTCTAGTTCTCCATTAGCTTTACAAGTTTCAAGATGCTTACTGACATCATGAAACAATCTCTGCTGTATCATAGTTATATCGTTTGATATTCTGTACTTAGTTTGAGGCGTTTTCAACATAGAGCAAAACGTTGCAATGCACCGACGGGCCATGAATTTAACGGGCCATTTGTAGTAATCACATGATCATGAACCGAGTATATTTGTTGTTACTGTTTCTTTGAAATGCATCTTCTTTTCTTTTAGGTTACGTTCCGAACACTAAATTCCGAGAGCACTTGAACTTTTGTTTCCTTGTTGTGCTTTGTATTTATGCAGCTCTAACGAGAAGTAGGGCATAAGGGTGACGAGAACAAGTCACTGAATTGGATATTTATTATTAGTCATTTAGTTGGATTTAAAACTTCACATCCGGTAGTCACTCTCATTGTTTTCATTGTTCATTCATAAAATCTAACACTAACAAGCATTGGATTGACTTAAAATTAATACAGATTGAAATTGTTGCACCGATTAAAACATTTCCTAGCGCTTTATTTTACTCTTCAAAGTAAGTTTTACAATAGTATAATATCTTGTATACTCAGCAGGAAAAGTTTAACCTTCCCGGACGACGCGACTGCTTGCGCCTCGGCAGATTACACGGAGTCTAGGAATGTTGCTTTTACTACGTGGTATACATACTATTTTCTGCATATCGTTAAACCAGACAGAATTTTGAACAATATTTAATTGTAAAACTAGAAATTGCTTGTAGGCCCTTCAACACTGTTAGGCGCCGAGTACCCATTTCGCATGATGCCCCTTAGACACTTTTACCGGGACTACTTCGCAGAGTAGACCGCACCAAGATTACTTCGTCCTAGTAGACTTCGTCAAAACAACTTCGGGGAGTTGATCGCATCAAGACTACTTCACCCAAGTAGACTTCGTGGAAACAACTTCGGGGAGTTGAAAGCATCAAGGCCACTTTGCCCTAGTAGAATTCGCCAAAACAGGTTCGGAGAGTTAATAGCATAAAGGTCACTTTGCCCTAGTAAACTTAGTTGAAGTGATTTCGGGGAGTAGATCGGACCAAGGCCACTTCGCCTTAGTAGACTTTGTTGAAACGACTTCGGGGAGTAGATCGGATTTAAGTTACTTCACCCTATTAGGCTTCGTTGAAACGATTCCGTAGAGTTGATGGGAACAGATTCACTTCGACCTAGTAGAAATCGTCTAAACGACTTCGGGGAGTTGATCGGATCAAAATCACTTCGCCCTAGTACACCTTGTCAAAACAACTTTAGGGTGCTCATAGCATCAAGGCCACTTCGCCCTAGTAAACTTCGCCAAAAAACGTCTGGGAGTTGATCGCATCAAGTCGTTTCACCTAGTAGGCTTGTTTGAAACGACTTCGCTTTAATAGAGTTCGTTGAAGCGACTTCCGACTGTTGTTCGGATCGAGACCACTTCGTCCTTGTAGACATCGTTAAAAAACTTTGGGAAGTTGAAAGGATCTAGATCACTTCGCCCTAATAGACATTATTGAAACGACTTTTGGGAGCTGAACGAATCAAGGCCACTTAGCCATAGTAGAGTTCGTTGATACAACTTCGGGGAGTTGATCGCATCAAAGCCACTCCGCCCTAGCAGACTTGGGCCTAGTAGACTTTGTTGATACAATCTTGTAAAGTTGATCGCAGCAAGACCACTAAATTAGAAAAATTCAGTTTGTAAAATTGAGTTTGTAAAGTTGATTTGTAGAGTTTCTAAAGTTGAGTTTGTGAGACCGAGTCTCCAAAGTCAACTTTCCGCAATCGAGTTTCCAAACCCGAGTTTCCAAAGTCGTGTTTTTGAAGTCGAGTTTCCGAAGTCGCGATCCCGAAGTCGAGTTTCCGAAGTCGAGTTTTCGAAGTCGACCTTCCGAAGTGGACTTTCTAAAGTCGAGTTTCCCAAGTCGAGTTTCCGAAGTCAAGGTTCCGAAGTCAAGGTTCCGAAGTCAAGGTTCCGAAGTCGACTTTCCGAAGTCAAGTTTCCGAAGTCAAGGTTCAGAAGTCAAGGTTTCAAAGTTAGGTTTTCAAAGTTAAGTTCCGAAACCAAGATTAGTGTATTGAGTTTAGTCCATTAAGTTTAGTCCATTGAATTTAGCCTACTTTGTTTAGTCTATTGAGTTTTGTCTATTGCGTTTAATTTATTAAGTTTAGTCTATTGAGTTTAGTCTATTGAGTTCAGTCTATTGAGTTTAGTCTGTTGAGTTTAGTCTGTTGAGTTTAGTCTATTAAGTTTAGTCTATTGAGTTGAATATGTGTTCTTTAGATTAAGTTATTTAGAGAAGGTTATTTAGAATAAGTTATTTAGGGTAAATGATTTACAGTAAATGATGTTTAGAGTAAGGTATTAAAAGTAAGTTGCTTAGATTAATTTGTTTAGATTAAGTTGTTTAGATAAATTTCACGAAGTGAACAACCGGAAACAACCGTGAACAACCATGAATAACCGTAAACAACCATAAATAACCGTAAGCAGCTGAAAACAACCGTGAAGAACCGTGAAGAACCGTGAAGAATCGTGAAGAACCGTGAAGAACCGTGAAGAAGAATGAAGAACCGTGACGAACTGTGAGAACCGCGAAGAACTGCGAACAAACGATTAATGTTGTATAAATATGAATCAGCTATGCTTCTAACAATAGTATGCAGTATCCTATGTCAGCACAAAAGCTTTATTAATATGGTATGTAATTAAAACAATACAAATAAAAGTAAATATTTTACAAACAGGCTATTGGAATTGTTTGTTTTTTTTAATGAGAAACATAATAGTCTAACAGATATTATCCCCATTGGTTAAAAGAAGACGACTTCAAATAAGCAAAGGTTATAGAACGCTTGCCAATAAGTTGAAACAACTACAGCCTTATTTTTGAACGCACCTGTGTTTGTCAAAGTTATTGAAAAGTATAGAAACAGAGTAGTGTTTGTTCGTTTGTTTTTAATTCGTATCTAATGAATTTAATTGGAAATTATGTTAAATTACCAGTTTATGATAGTATGCTTTCAACATTGTAAAAATTTCAAAATTTGCCGAAGTTAATGATTGAAATGAAAATAACACCGTTAATCGTATGTAATCTTGAGTTCTGGAACTGGTTTGACGTTTCTCGAACTTGCCACCAATGCTGGTCAGTGTTCAAGATGAAAACATTTTTACACGTGAATGTAAAATTAGTTTAAACGCGTATGTTTTGTTTGTAATATTTTTTTTATTACTGACACGTAACGTCTTATAAAGTGCTTGAACTTACAAAGGAATTAGAATTGAATTAAAATTGAATGATATGGAAATATGGAAACACGAAGATTCTGAAATGTAGTTGTAGTAAGTACAACGGGTTATAAAAATATTGCAAAACTAAATTGTTTTGCGTCCATTTACGTAAAGAGCTAAAGAGCCAAACTGCAGATCCAACCAAAGTAGTAGGATCGTTAGTGAGGAACCAGACTAAAACAGGTCCCCGAAAGAGGACACGTCATGCACTGATGGCGGTTAAAACGAAAAGTTTCCGTTTTAACCGCCATCAGTGCATGACGTGCCCTTAAGGCACTTTTTAATTTTTATTATTTACTGACATATATCATGTAAATCGTTTATCTATTTTCACTAAATTTTAATAATTCAATGTAATCAAACTTTTGATAATGGTATAAATGCATACCGAAACGTTTAGGTATTTGATTAAATATTAATTATTAATTTCTGTCTTATTATTTGGACTATATCCCAAGAAGACCACCATGTGCATTATACTACAGAAAATAGGTTGAGAAATTCGGCAAACGTTTGGTGAGGTGCTAGAGTTGTTTCAAAAATGTTTAAAAATAGAAAAACCGGAACTATCCATGAAACTCACCTATATTATCAGAGATATTCTACAACTATTAAAATGTACCAAAAAACAGAAGTTAAAATGTCTGACAAACTGGTATATTACTCTTATAGTGGGGTGCCGTAGTTAAGCTTCGAGTATGTTAAAAAGAAACCAGAACTATTAATAAAACCCATCTAGGTTGTCAGAACTGCTGTAGAACGATAGGAATATGTTAGAAAGTCAGTTGAAAAATGTGGCAAAAAGGTACTTTAATTTTGTGGTTTGATGCCTGTGTTACGTATTAAAAATTTAAAAAAAATAAAGAAATGCCGGAACTATTGATGGAACCTGCCTTTGTTCTCAGAACAATTGTGGAACCATATGAATATACCAAAAAGTAAGTTGAAAAATCTGGTAAACTTGTCCTTTCGTCTTCTAGTGCAGTTTTGAATATGTTAGGAATAGAAAAAGGGGCCTGAACTATTCATAAACACACTTAAGTCGTAAAAACTATTGTAGAACCATAGGAATATACAAAGTGGTAAGTTGAAAGATATGGCAAACCGATAAAGCCCACCTACATAATCAGAAATATTATAGAACTATAGAAATATACCAGAAAGTAGGTTGAAAAATCTGGCAAACTGGTACGTCACTTTTGTGGTGCGGTACCCAAGTTAAATTTCGAATATGTTAAACATATGTAACGAGTCCGTACTGCTGGTGAAACCCACCTAGGTCGTCAGAACTATAGGCATATACATGAAAATAGCTTGAAGGATTTATCAAACGCTATTTCACTTTTGTCATGTGATGCTGAAGTTAATATTCGAAAATGTAAAAAATAGAGAAAAGTTCAAACTGTAGACGAAGGCCGCCTATGTCGTCAGTAATTTTATAGAACTCTAGGAATATGTGAAAAAGTATGTTGAAAAAGCCTGAAAACTGTTACTTTACTTCTGTGGTGCTACGGGGTGCTGCCGCAGTTTCAAAGATTGCTTGAAGACAGTTATATGTCAGAATTATAGCTATAATGCATCAGGAACTGTGGAACTCTGGAGGTTAAAGATCTTGTGCTTGAAAAATATTTTTGAGAGGTTGCGGTGATACGTGAAATTAGCACCTCATTTATTCAGTTTATAATTTTTTTAACTATTTGATTGAGCTGTCGATATAACCTATCAGGAACTGTATAACTATAGTGGGTGCAAATAGAACTAACGTTAATGCACAAGCTAAAGAACTTTCGTGTTTGCGAAAAGCGCTAGGCATGTTGCCAAAATCATTACAATCCGTTTTGTTTCAAGCAGATTATTTTACACCAAGTACTAAACACTGATAGCAAAAAAGTTTATTTAAATAATTACTACCATACTACCCATATTTCAAATACCACGACTAAAAGAACCTGATTTCATGATTTAAATTATTTTAATTCATTCGAACACACCAATGTTAGACACTTTAGAAAGGGACTTCTTTTTAACGTTTCAAAAATAAACAAAACCAAGAGAACGTTCATTAGAAGATAAGAAATGGAATATCATTGCACTATATCTATAGGTTTTAAATAAAATTTAAGTATACTAGGTGTAGCGCAATGCTGAACTACCATGATGTACAAGACTTCAGGTCTATCAAGCTGTCTGAGCCAAATTATCAGAACACACCAAAACATATATCGAAATTATTTGCTAATTACTTGCTTTTTTGCTGATAAAACCAATTTTTTTGCAATTAATGCTATTAATATTAAGCTATCTACCCACTTGTAACTTTTTTACAGATATAGCAAAAAAATTGGTTTTATCAGCAAAAAAGAGCAAATAATTCCTATATATATTTTGATGTGTTCTGATAATTTGAGAGTTGCACATTTTAAGAGTAAATAATTCATAAACGTAGGTATTCTTTAGTCATGCCAGCTATTAATTTCTTTAATGTACTTTACTCTTGTAGATATTGATATTTATTTTATTATTTGAAAGTTTGATTTTTTTTCTTTTGCAAATGGTAGCAAAAAAATACTAAATAATTTATATATTGTTAGTTTTTTATTTTATTTTGTGTAGATATTTTTTTAGTTGGCTAGATAGCTTAATATTAAGCTATCTAGCCACTTGTAACTTTTATACAGATATAGCAAAAAAATTGGTTTTATCAGCAAAATTAAGCAAATAATTAGCAAATAATTTCTATATATATATTCTGGTATGTTCTAATAATTTGACTCAGACAGCTAAATAGACCCGAATTCTTGTTCAACATGGTAGTTCAGCATTGCGCTACACCTAGTATACTATATATATATATATATATATATATATATATATATATATATATATATACAAATATATATAAATATACAAATATATATACAAATTAATTAGTTTTGACATTGAAAACGGACGGATAATAGCACACTTTTGTAATTATAAGTCAGAATGTTAAATTTACATAACGGTTAAAAGCTTTAAAGTACGAGCTTTTTGGAATATAAAATCAATAATGTTTTTAACTAAACAAAGCGTTCGTTAAATACAAATCCTAAGAAAATCTATAAGTTAAACAACTGGGAAAATACGATTTTAAACGGACATTTGCTTCATAGAAAAGCCAGACGAATAAATAAACAGGTTCAGGGAATTGAGTTAAACGTTAGAATATAACTCTGTAGAAATTTAATTAACGGTCGATACAAACACAACAAATGACTTGAAAGCAAATTGAGTTGGAATATCGATAGCGTAAAGCAGACAAAGATCACATATAATACACGTTGGGTAAAACACTCGTTTATAGTACGCGACAAGTTTAGAGGTTAACCACAATATCAATTTTATGTTGATCGAGTGGGACTGTAAAATAGATAACAAATATGTGTTAGACAAAGGTAAAATAGTGAAGGTTGAGCATAAAAATGGGAGAAATGTGTGTGATTGGTTGAATGCTAGAAAATTTCAACGAAGCTTGCAACGGTTGTATTTTGTTGACTAGTTTTCGGATTAAAGCGACGATGGAATGAGAATTCTCGATTTTACAAGTTTGTTACGTACAAAATTTTTAGAATCGGTTATGATAAGGGAGCTTTTCAACTGAAATAGGGTACAAGAGGGGTGTATCGACGGATATAAATACACTAGGAGACGAGGTAAAGCTCTCTGTTACTTCGCTTATTCGTTTGACTACGCTTAGCTTGTAATGTAACATCCAAGTTTAAAATTTTATAAAGCGGTGTTAGTACAGTCTGTCGAAAGTGAAATAAAAGTGTGCATTGCACAAGTAGGTGCTATTTAGTAGATGGTGCTGTAGCTACATTCAACGAACTAGCGAGGGGTGTTACTAAGGTAAGCGGGCTGAGAAATGTTTGGAACCAGGTTGCTTGGTGTTTGGTTTTACGGAAAGTGATTTGCTTGGTCTGGACAATTATCTGGATAAAAACTTTGAAGGCGTCTGCAGAGATTTGGATAGCGAGTGGAAATGGGTTTATTCTACGTATAACAGAGAGGTGTATGGAAACAACGACGAGGTTTTGTGGACGCCTACTTCAGAGGTGATGATGGAAAAAGCTTACTCCAGGTAACGAAATTAATTTCTATTGCTGTTGCTTGAATATTTTGTGCTGTTAGTTTGTGCATGAGTGATTTGACACATTGGGGGTGCATTTTATGAACATAAACACTCATTTGAAGGGTATATGTAAAGGCCAATTTGTATTTATTTTTTAAAAGTGTAAATAAATGACATAAAAATTTTGATGTAAAGAGTAAACGGGTCTTTAAGATTGTTTTAAACAAAAATGCGATGTATTTAGGCACTTAGAGTAACTGGCTTTATACTGAGCTCACCATAGACCAAAGTAAAAGTCAATTTAGGGTTTCAAGACGGGTCCATCTACTCATATAAAACAAAACTGTCGAAATAAATTAAAGTCATAAAATTTTAAAAGGATTTAATGATTGAGATTGTTATATTTTATGAAGATGTATATCCGAATGTGTAAATATTTACTTAGTAATAGAAAATTTTAATTTGTATGATTAAAAAGTATGTTTCGTTGCATTATTTGAGTGGTAATTTTATTGGGCAGTGTATTTGAGAAAGAGCAAACTTAGGATGGTAAGTATCTATGAAGAAGCAGTTTTTAGAGCTAGCCGTGGTATGCAGAAATAAGCAGGCGTACCAGGAATTGGAAGATTTTTTTTTATTTTTAGAAAAACATTTTAGGATAGCCCAATTTGTGGAGCTCGATTTAAGGATTTTCTATGTAAACCACAGCAATATATATATATATATATATATATATTGCTGTGATAATTCACCAACACCTACGATGGTTTTATTTATTTTTAGCCCCACGGTTGGGCATGTCATAAAATGCTGTGTTAATTTTCTTATATTAGACCCCTACAATAGGCATACCATAAAATGCCATGTTATTCCCTTTTTATTAATCAAGCACTTGTAAAATGTTAAGTTATGGATTTTCTTTGCCTCAACTAGCTGATTCAATTAAATAAAGCAATTCCACAATACACAATATTATGATTAAATATTTACTACCTTTTTAAAATCTTCCCCTTTTTCAGAATATTTACATATACCAGATTTAAGAAACTGAAACTAGCAAAACCAGCCTTTTGTTATACTTAGAAACCTTTTGAAACGTTTCAAGATGCTTATTACTTTTCATAAATTTATCAAAGGAACCCCCGGTTTTGTTGGCTCTTACATTTGCGAAATATTATTGAATTTAAAACAGTTTACAGAAATAAATTATATCAATATAGCTAATCTGGAGTGGTTCAGTAGTTTCTCTGCATCCCCAAAAGTTCTCGTGCCCAGTCTAAATATTTAGAGTCGAATTTGGAAGTCAACATCAAAACCAAGACACTATCCAAATCGTTATTCAAAATCCCATAAGTTAATTCAATAAAAGATTTTTCATCTCCGTAAGTAACAAAACAGTAATAGAACATTTACCATGTCAGTGATTAGCAAAATTAATTTAACAGGAGGTAATCTCTAGAGTCGTTTCTAGACTCGTGTCCAGAGCCCTGTTTTATTTATTTTAGAAATTGTATAATTTTACTAAATTTTGTTTGCTTACGTCTATAATAGATCGGCTCACTTACACAATTTTTACACTTTTATAAAATGATTTTCATTTTACTTTCGTTTAACTGGTTAAGTGAATAATTTAGCACTTTTGATTATCGTGACAGCCCAGTTTCAAATGTATACTAACTCATTGCTCAATTGTTATTGTATTTATAGGCCTTGCCTCTTGTTTGCTATTTGTTGTTTTCACGTGTTGGAGCGACACCATTTATCTTATCTCTTGTGTACTCCAGAAAATTTTACCAATTGTATAGTTCAAAACCTTGGAAGAACGCTAAGTTGTCACGTATTCATTTACATACCAATATATTTAATTGAGAAATTCCACGAATCTTCGTTCATAAATCACGTATTCATTGTTGTTTGCTTATTCTAATCTAAACAGAAATAAATTTGGTGTTTGTTTATTTCCTAGTTAAATTGAATGTCTGAACAAATGTAATACTTTATGTCACGTACGACTTATTCAAATAATGCATAATTTTAACCTGCGTATACGATGATATATTTAACGCACTTGTTGAATATTTATCTAGCCAATTCATATAGGTTTTCTGTTGATTTAATTTTGATGCATTTCGTTACATTTTTAAATCTTATCTTTGCTTGTAACTACTCTTGGATATGCGTTTAATCTCTTGTACTATTATATACAGTGTGCGCTCAACTAACAATATGTATAGTGACCTATTTACTCTTGTAATATCTGTAATTATGTGCTTTTACTAACTGGAAGTTTCTTTTGTTTATTCTAAGACCCCTATGACTTAACCTACCCCCCTATAATTATAGCAATATATATATATATATATATATATATATATATATATATATATATAGGAATTATTTGCTAATTATCTGTTTTTTTTTTGCTGAGGAAACCAATTTTTTGATATATCTATAAGAATGTTACAAGTGGCTAGCTAGCTTAATATTAAGCTATCTAGCCAACTAAAAAAATACCTACACAACATAAAATAAAAATTGACAATTCATACATAATGTGCTATTTTTTTGCTACCATTTGCAAACTAAAAAAATCAATTATCTCGAATAATGAAATAAATATCGACATCTACAAGAGTAAAGTACATTAAAGAAATTAATTGCTGACACAACTATAGCATTTACAATGTTTATGAATTATTTACTCTTTAGATATGCAGCTCCCGGATTTTTTGCTTGCCAAATTAGATGTTCAAACGATAATAATAATATACGTTGACCTGAGACTATAAGAGTAAATTGCTTTTAAAGAATTAATTGCTTCTATCATAATTTCATAATCATGTAGCTTGATTTATTTGCTCTTAAATTATGTAAATCCTGAATTTTTGTTTACGAAATTAATATAAAAAACGACAAAAAGCCATTATTATCGTTTGAACATTTAAGTTCGCCAGCAAAAAATTCGGGAGTTGCGTGTTTTAAGAGTAAATAATTCATAAAACGTAGGTATCCTTTTGTCATGCCTGCAATTAATTTCTTTAATGTACTTTACTTTTGTAGACATTGATATTTATTTTATTTTTGAAAATTTGATTTTTTTTTCTTTTGCAAATGGTAGCAAAAAAATAGCAAATAATTTATATATATTTAATTTTTTTATTTTATTTTGTGTAGGTATTTTTCTTGAGTTGGCTAGATACCTTATATTACGCTATCTAGCCACTTGTAACTTTTTTACAAATACAGCAAAAAAATTGGTTTTAACATCAAAAAAAGCAAATGATTAGCAAATATTTCCTGTATATATTTTGATGTGTTCTGATAATTTGGGAGTTGCATATTTTAAGAGTAAATAATTCATAAAACGTAGGTATTCTTTAGTCATGCCAGCAATTAATTTCTTTAATGTACTTTACTCTTGTAGATATTGATATTTATTTTATTTTTGAAAATTTGATTTTTTTTCTTTTCAAATGGTAATAAAAAATAGCAGATAATTTATGTAGGGTTAATTTTTTTATTTTATTTTGGGTAGGTATTTTTTTTTAGTTGGCTAGATAGCTTAATATTAAGCTATCTAGCCACTTGTAACTTTTTTACAGATATAGCAAAAAAATTGGTTTTATCAGCAAAAAAAAAGCATATAATTAGCAAATAATTCTTATATATATTTTAATGTTTTCTGATAATTTGGCTCAGACAGCTTAATAGACCTCAAGACTTCAACAATTTCAGTTAGTTGTCTTATTACGAACAAATTAAGAATTCATTAATGTTGTGTTACTTCCCGTGTCTAGCAGTCAATGAAATATTTTAGAAATTCAAGAACTTGTCTAAGTGTGGAACTTTTGTCTCCAATTAACTAATATCATATTCTTTTCAGTTTCCTAGAACTCTGTGCATTTCTGCATCTTAAACTGTACATACTGGAAAAACAGAACGCATGAAGAACGCATATGATATTTATGAAAGTCGCAAAGTGCACGTGATAATAATCTTATTACGTACACAAAATACAATATCCATTTAAACACACTTATCTTGATGACACACAATATAAAATTTAATAACCATTTATAGATTATTCTGCAAACCCGAAAAATGTCATCAAACCAAACTTGACGCGATATAAATTTACGCATTCGGTATGTAAAAAGCTTCTTAGTCTACAATTACTTTGCATATTGGGGTATTCCAATTTAGCACAAACTAGGATGTAATTCAAACAGATGGTTTGTTTAACAAGATTTCAGAGAGACGTTTCAGCGAATGTAATATTTAACATGAAACACATTTTTATGATCCTATTCAGGAAGCTATTCTGTGATTATCTACGAGGTGTATAAAACCATATGAGGGTTAACAATGTTTGCGGTGTAAGCTAAATAATGCGGCGAAAAGCAAGATGCGGGTTACAACCACAGTATTGTTATAAATAGGTAATTCAGAACCACATTCAGATACCTAGCGTATATACCGCTTTCATTATATTATAAACATAAGCGCACGCATCACACAGTGAAAGATAGAAGGATGTCGTCTGTCGGCACATTTGATCCTGATAATAGTTGGGTATTAAAGTTTACCAGAACTCTGAATTGCACTGCAAGTTTCAGAGAAAATCTTTGATGTTTAGTATTTCACAGGCAGTACGGCAAATTATAGTCTTAATATTTTATACCGGTAAAATACTTTTTTATGAAACAATTGTAATCGTCTTACATCGTAAAGACTAAAACCAGGAATTTAATCAAACACTGCAGAGTTTATAGAGTGAGATCCAAAGTTAGAAAGGTTATTTGTTTTGTTAATAACAAGATGCAATAGAAGCATGCCCTGTAGGCAACAATGGTAATTTAGCATTAGAGAGATACCTATATATGCCATTCTGCTGGATATTCGAATAAAGCAAATTTGAGTGTATGACATTACGCATTTTAATACTAAGTAAGAACCTATTCTCAATAATACCAAGGAGCAAGTGCATCAGCAGTTGTACTTAAGCTAAAATGAGTTGCTATTTAAATATTGTTCAAAATACAAGTCGGGTCACGGCGGTAATATTAATTAAAATGCACTTACAATCGATTGAAATCAAAATTACAAAACAACAAAAAGTTACTTCATAAAAATTAAAGGTGCAAATAGGACACAACGACGGTACAAAGTCGCTCGTTTAAACCGATGTAAAAATACTGGAAGCTCCGACCATAACAAATACATTTAGAATGTCTATATGAACTACATGCGTGTGCAGGAGAAATAAACATACATTAACCTAATCACATAATTAATTACACGCCGTTTTTTGTCTGTGCTGTTACTTAACCACGCGACCGCTAATGTTTTTAACTCAATCCCTGAACCTGTTCGCCAAATTTTAGTACATCCATTATCACTGACGTTGTATATCTAAAATTTACGGATGACGTCATACTATTTGCATACATAGGCAGATTCTTTCACAATATTAGCACATACATATGTATTTTAATTACTCCTGTAGTAAGTGATGTTACATAATATTATCACATATTATATTTTTAATATCCTTCAAATAACGTATGCCACTATCCATTATTTTTACAAATTAGACGTACGATGTTTTGCCTATAGGTGCTTACATGCTCTATCTTCATATGGTATAAGTAGAGGATGACAGGCGATCCAGCACAGCACCACCGCCCCAGTGCCACACAAAACGTAATAAGGAGAGGTTGAGCTCCACCCGGAGGATCCTTCTGATGGACTTCGTTGCCGCAGCGCCACCGAGCTAACCTAGGTTAGCTTTACTGTTTTTAAACCATTTTTACTCCCTTTTCTAGAAATCGCTAACCCAAACCATAAAATTTTCTTTTGAAATTATAAAAAAATATTCCTGTTTTAAGGAATTCTTGTATGCTTGTAAGGCGAACAGGGCTGATAGTCCTTTGGTTCAAAGACTAACTTGTAAAAATAACTTGCTTAAGAAAAGTTTTGCAATATAAAACCATTACTTACGATTATAGTTTAATGCCATGATGCATTTTTGTAAAAACTTACGAGAAAAACATACGTATGAAAAGAAACTTACTTGTTCTAAATAATAAAAACATCAGATTGAAATTCTTTTCTTATTTTTGGTTATTTTACAGTTATGAACTGTGACATATTTTTATGTATATTATATTTTTTTTGGGTCAGAAATAGTGATCTCTATATATGTACCAACCGTACTTCCTCTTTCAGGTGTGGTCTCTCCATTTGTGAATAGTAGTCGTGAGTTTTAGGTACGTTTGCGATAAGTTTGCACTAGGGTTCCTACATCTCCCCTTGTGCGTAGTGCCATTTATATGTGGAGTTATTAGGTGTAATGTCGTCTTTCCATTTCATCTTTTGTATGTTTTATTTGAAACCTGTTGACAACTAATCTACGACCTCTCTTATGCCCTCTGCAGGGTTCATTTCCGAGTTGCGCCGCGGTTACGCTTCTTCCATCTTTGTTAAATAAAGAAAGATGTACTGCACTTGTGCCTTTAGGCGTGGGGCATACTCAGTGCAGTATTTACTCAATTTAAGAAATTAATTTATTTCATTCACACACCAACGCGGGGCTAACAAAAATTTAAATATTTTATTTCACTGACGTACAACGTGGGGAGATTTTACTCCAAGTACCTCTTTTGTGTCAGTTCCCGTAACTTACCAAAAATTTTTTATTTCAGATGCTTATTTTTGTTGAGATACAAAGTGATCACGTACGTTGTACTCAATTTTGCAAAAATAAAAGCATGCCAAGTTCATGTTATTAAACGTATATAGTCATGCCTACTCGAGGGTTACACTATCAGAACCAAGTTCATAAAAATTAATCACCGCAAGCTTTTTGTCAGAGTATACTATTTTAAGGTACATGGTTAGGTGCAATGCATATAGATTAATATACATAATTATTTTTTTACGTTATTTTAAAATTTGCGCTTTATTCCTTTGGTAAAAATTTTGATTGCTTTTCAATATTTTTGATCCCTTACCTACCGTGTACTGGTGAATGAGTTTACGCAAAACCATAAAAGTTTTAAAGTCTACAGCATCAAATATCGAGACATTTGATACTACATCTATAAGAAATTTAGAAGAATGATTTCAGTAATGATTCTAGCTAAAATATTTTTATTTTTTGAAAGTTTTGGATAAAATTACTCATAACTTTGTCTTTTTACGGTGGTGACTGATAAGCAATAAATAGCATTAAACTTTACTCGACGAACAATTTTGTATAAATAAGCCGTAGTAGGAAAGGTAAGAAATTTTGTAAATATTTTTTCCAAATCTACTGATATAAATTAAACACAAACTGAAATAAGTACGTGAACTATGTTTTTTTAATTTTGTATACTGTACTAGCCAATATACAGACAATGAAGCAATATTTAAGTAACATTTGAAGATTTGGAAAACGTTACTTCTTTTCATACTTGTGTTATAAGGAATGACAAAGCTGTACTTTCTAGTAAAATTAGAGACGTGGAGGTTTCAAAATTAAATTTACATATGCATGAAGCAAAGACAATTACATAGGTTTGTTATTGTGTCCGCTCTCACCGTAGCAAGATATAAATAATGATGTTGCGCGTTGTAAGTTAAGGGAGAAAATTAATTTAGACTTTTTAATATCATTGACCTGTTTTAATTAAAACGCAGACCATTTGTTAGTACACCACGAGGGTTTTAGAAAACATTTAATTTATTGCCACTGGAATAATGTTTCAATTTTAAAAATTCGAATTTTACTATCCTACGTTTCAATTAAAGCACTACAAATTCAACCCCTAGGCAAATCGTTTGGCTGAAATTATACCACTCTAATACAGTTTAATATGGAAGCCTAATTTACTTTTACTGCAGCTACGCAAGTATAAAATTTATAAATTATGTCAAAATAGCAGAAAGGGGTTTTCATATAATGAAACTAAAATCTGACGGCTCAAGATTAGGGGTAACGTTTCTAAGCACCCCAGATAATTAATAAACTTTAGTAAGAGATAAAAGGAAACTGTTTAGATATAATACAATCAAGCATTTAATAAAGCCAAGCATACTAGAAATAGATTAGTGGATAACAAAGGCGTACAAATCTCAGTAATGGGGTTGGTTTTAGGGCGCTTTAATAAAAGTCGTTTGCTGTCAGCTTACTGTACTAAATATAAACAGAATTCTAAAGTGTTAACTTTTTAATCGTAGTTAAATAAAAATGAATATTAACAAATCTTTGCATTTACACAAAGGACATTTTACTACTTAATTACAGCTTGCTGAACATGACTTTAATACGCATAAAATTATGATCAAGAGGAATACCTCATGGTTTCAAGCCTAAAGGTCGTTTCTGTCTCATAAAGTTCTAACAGCGGTAAACTAACAATTTATGTTAATTGTTTTTTCTGACTTTGACGGTGTGAATAAAATAAGATCAAAGGTGAATACGCTACCACATGATTTGAAAGTTCAATTGTATATTATAAGTAAAAGGTCGTTTTGCATTTTAGGCGAAGAGAATAATCCGAAAATGACCCTTATCATATGCTATCAGTACGGTTAGAAACGCTTTCTTTAACAGTACATGGGCCAGATATTACTAAACCGTCACTGGAAATTTTTTTTGTTCAAAAATAACCACCATGCAGTTTGTACAAGGTTTGTTGAACACATTGATAAGCTTGAAAATGTCTTAAGTGCACAGAATCTTCTACGTAAAATCACTTCTGTAATCCTATAGAATACTTATAGCGGCATATATTAGTTTATTGACCTCAAAGCGTTCAACAAACTAATCATCCAGAACAAAGATTGCAAATTATACTTCGCTTACACAACGTCTATTCTATTATTCAAGATACCGTAACTGTTTGGATTTGGATTATTATTTCTGGAATTTCGATAACCGCAAAAGTATAAGATATATAAACGATTTAATGCAAAAAATTCATCAAGATGTTTACAAAAAAGTGTAGCATTGCACAACTAACAAGGCAAATTTGGAAAAAAATTATGTTTTGATCATAGTATACGACTCCAGAGGTTTGAAAGGTAAACCTTTATATATTCGTAAGAATGCGTGCTACATCTATTGACGCCGTCATTAACAAAACAATAACTTGAACTTTTTATAAAGGAAAAAACATCCATTACAGATACAGGTTATTTCATATTATTATAAAAAGCTTAATTTGCAAACTGCAAATATCTTTTCTTTATATATATATATATATATATATATATATATATATATATATATATATATACAGTGTGTCCAAATTTCGAGTCTCTACATTGTGATTTCGGTTATTATAAGAGATAGAAATTGGGTTAAATGGGGAAAGATTTGGAGAAATCCAGGCCAGTTTTGTATCCGTTTACAAAATTGGTGTAAGTTGTCTGGTTTTGGAGATATTCGAAGAAAACTAAAAATGGCGGATTTTGTTTTTTGATAATAAAACATGAATCATAAGTCGCACCATCACAAGACTTGCACATTATTAAGACACTTTTCTAAAAGGAGTATTTTAGCATAAACAGAATCATTCGACTGTCTTTTGTTTTCGAGGAAACGCCCACAACTTTTGTTTTTCTTATGGCCGCCATTTTGAATATTAAGTGAATATTATGCGCCTTAAAATTACCTTTTCAAAAATAAGCCACATGTCTATAAAAAACGCAAAACTATCCTAAATTTTAAAAATTACTAAATTTGTATGTTCTATAACGTTTGGTAATCCCAACAGGGCAAAAATTAGATTTCTACTTTCCAAACAGTAGTAGTAGTAGTAGTACCACATACATTTTGTTAAGTAGAACTCGTAAAGTATTGAATATAAATCTTAAAATTAACTTAAACATAAAACTGTAGCCTATCTTATCTAATTTAGGGAACAAAATTAAATGTGACCGAAACAGCAAACTATCATCTAAATTCCTTCCCGTAGATGCTGATAATGCTGTCCGTTTGCATCACGGCACATTCGACAATTAATTAAAACTTTCCGTAAGAATGTCACGGACTCTTTCCTGCAGTTCGTTTATATTATGAGGCGGTTCAAACTCATATACCTCATTTTTAGCAAAACCCCATAAATAAAAATCAAGTGGTGTAAGATCTGGTGATCTTGCCGGCCACATAATTGGTCCACTATTGCATATAATATTTTGGCCAAAATGTTCAGCTAAAAGGGCGCTAACTTCTCGGGAATTGTGAGCTGGACAACCATCTTGCTGAAACCATAGTTTTCGAAAATCATCATCATTTGGTACAAGTCCTCTAATAGCCGAAATTATTTGGTCTCTTAACAATTCCGTATATCTGGCGCCATTGAGGTTATTGACAAAATAAAGGGTCCAATCAAATTATTACCTATAAAAGTATTAATTACATTGGTTAATTTACTAAAATATTTATATCATAATTAACTACCTAAGATACCACACCAAACGTTTAATCCATATCTCGTTTGAAATTTGCGTTGCGCCGTCAGATGATGATTTTCAGTGCTCCAGTGATGCGTGTTATGTTTATTGAACACCCGCAATTGGCAAACCGCGTTTCGTCTGTCCATATTATCAATTCTGGAAAGTGCGGTTTTCCTCGCATTTTGGATGTACCAATTACAAAAACGCATTCGTCTGGCGAAATCTTCTCTTTTGAGGCCTTGGACAATAGTAGGTTTATAAGGATGAAACTTTTCCTTTTTTAAAATATTATGAACAGTTGATTTTGGAATATTAAGTTCACGGCTTACAGATCTTACGGATGTGGATGGATTTCGTGTTACCGCCTCAGTAATGCTTAGAACACGTTCCCTATTGTTTAAGTCGTATTGTTCCCTAGTCTGTTCAAAAGCACCATAATTCAGTAAATTCATTACAATTTTTCTGAAGTATGTTTTATGCGGTTGTCGTCTTTCTGGATACAATTCCAAATATCTGGCGGATGCCGTATCAGCGTTCCGAAACGATTGTAAATAAGTATTTAGCATATCAAACTTTTCCTCATTCGAAAACTTGTAGACATGTGCCATTTTTTAAATTAAAAATGCAGCACCACCGGCATCGAAACTTACAACACACACAAGTTTATCTAAATTTTAGAATTTGTTTGACATATAACTGTAATTCAATTGTTTGGTTTCGTCACATACCACCGCCTACTATTATAAAACGATATCATTTTAACTCTAGTACCACCATAATTAATAATTTCTGACAAATGCTGTTTGTGTACATTATAAAATGTGTATTGTACTTTTCATAAAGTAGAAATCAAATTTTTGCCCTGTTGGGATTACCAAACGTTAAAGAACATACAAATTTAGTTATTTTTAAAATTTAGGATAGTTTTGCATTTTGTTATAGACATGTGGCATATTTTTGAAAAGGTAATTTTAAGGCGCATAATATTCACTTAAAATTCAAAATGGCGGCCATAAGAAAAACAAAAGTTGTGGGCGTTTCCTCGAAAACAAAAGACAGTCGAATGATTATGTTTATGCTAAAATACTCTTCTTAGAAAAGTATCTTAATAATGTGCAAGTCTTGTGATGGTGCGACTTATGATTCATGTTTTATTATCAAAAAACAAAATCCGCCATTTTTAGTTTTCTTCGAATATCTCCAAAACCAGACAACTTACACCAATTTTGTAAACGGATACAAAACTGGCCTGGATTCCTCCAAATCTTTCCCTATTTAACCCAATTTCTATCTCTTATAATAACTGAAATCACAATGTAGAGACTCGAAATTTGGACACACTGTATATATATATATATATATATATATATATATATATAATAAAATAAAATGATAACTTAAACCTTTATGCAAAGCCCAAATAATCATTTGCATAAAAATCAAATACTTTTCTATAACTCTTGTTAAAATATCATTTTCATTGTAATTAAGAGCCTTGAATAAGTCCTGGTTTTATTTTAAATCTCCATTCCAATGCTTGCAAAGAATAAATTAAAATTTGCAGGTGCTCTTGTATCAAGACGATTTTTGTCAAAGATCGTTTAGTTTTCGTAGTATTCTTAAAAATAGTTATGCTCATAATTTGTGTGTTATTTGTGGAAAGCCATAAAATAGATTACAAATTACTAGAAACGTATTTGTCGCATATCGTAAACTAAACTAAAAAATTAATTTTTATTGGAAAATTACATATTGCTCAACGTTCTGATGAATGAATGTCAAATGACCGCCGTTCTAATTTTTTTCCGTCTTATATACTAAAATCAACTCAAAACGTTTTTTTCTCGATTCTTCAAATTTTATTGGGAAGCATGACAATTCCTGGTTGAAGTAATAATTACCTTGATTTCGTGTTTTAATGAGCTATTATGGCAAATCTATTGCAGTCATAAAAATTTATTATTCCTTATTAATGCACGAAATGGACCTCTTTCTGTACTACGTTGAGTTATTGAGCCCGTTATCTCGGTTTTACAGCGTTTATTTATTCACGTCAAGAAATTAGTTATTCCTAGCGTATTTACAGACAATTTTTTACTTTACCGAAGAGTCTCAAAATCGTAGTTTAGGTAAATAAATGTGGTATCTTCGTTTTGGATTAAATGGTATAATTTGTTCTAGAATTAACCCAAAATAAGCTTCTTCGAAAGATAGAATGAATATTTTATTTTTATTTTAAGTGATATATCTGTACAGGTCAAATTGATACTATTTTAGACACGTTCTTTTTGTTCTGCAAAAATACAATACAACTTTTATTGAATTGTACTCATATACGAATAGTAATTACATAATTAATGATAAGCTTCGTTCTTATGCTTTACAAATGCAATAAGATAGGTTCTTCGGCTATTGAAACGTGTTCTAGTGAATATTTACACACGAATTTCGAATGAATGCTTAAAGTATTCTTTGATAAAGGGCTTTGTTGTTTCAAATGGTATGTAAATTTTATTTTATGCGCTAATGGTATACGCTTAGGTTTATACAGGGTAAAAAATTGTATATAGGGAAATTTTAGTTTCATCCGTTTTTCTTCTCTTTAGAATAGTTTTTTTATAGAATTTGGCGTTTAATGATCTCTAGTGACTTATTTTTTTCGTTTTCTTTTCCTTTGGTGGAAAAAATTAAAATTTCCTAGTATTTATTGCTCTACCTTGTATAAATTAATCGTTGAAAAATACAATAAGAAGTTATTAATTTCATTCGTCTTAACAAAAAGCATAATTTCTCTGAGTAATATTCATTCTTGTTAAAAATGCCTTAAAACTGATATTTTATTAGAATGCAAAGCAATCAAGAGCTTTGATTACTTTTCCGTGTGTGTATAATATTAAAAATTAAATATTTATTTTTATCCTAAATAATATTTTATTAATTTTAAATGGAGTCTAAGTACCAGAACTTTTGCGATTAATAAAAACAAATACGTTATTAAACACTAAAAAATGTTTTGAAGACCATTAAATAGCCAATTATAAATAAACGCCCTATTCAAGTAACTCGCGTAAACACTAAAATGCAATAAAGGTAGATAAGAACTAATTTATAGCTTTCCAGGTTACTATAAAATAGCATGAGACTCGACCAATAACCTTGTGCATTAGACATGGATAACTGACACGATTTACGATAAAGCATAAATTATTAATTTTACACTGATTGGATCGTAAAAGCGCGAAAACGATGTAAATTCTTACATCAAACCAGATTAATTTTCTAGGTGTATTCGGAAAAACCGTGAATGTGACGCATTGATATTATTTTCTGTATAAAACCGGAATTTGTTCAAAAAAATTCTTTCGCGTTTTGATCTTATCTAAAGCTAAGCAATATGTAACGTTGACTAAAGAGAGACCATGAAGAGTTACAATGAAACGTGTATATTTAAATTAGTTTTACGAATAACGTAGAAGTTCTCAACTGCCACAAATTAGTGAAGCATCATTGTTTTGCAAATACACTGGAGATTGAATGTTCTACCATACAAGAACTAATCTAAAGTCAATTAATTGAAAATAGAAAACGCACTTTGTTACGTTTATTTTGAACATCCCGTACATTTTTACCGGTTAATAATCAATACGCGGTCCAATAATTTTTAACTCAAATTTCTTTTGGTTTAAAAACGACAAGTTTAGGCTACAATTAAATAGTTTACACTCTGTATATTTTATTTTTCTACAATAAATACGCTTTCGAATAATTCTTTAATTTAAATCTATTTGCTTTGAAACGTAAAGTTTATTATTCTATAATTAAATAAGTCAATTCTGTTAGGTATCCGATAACGTGTAATTTCGTTCTAGTGAGTTTCCCACATAAAGATTTGTGGAAGGAATATGTTCTACTATTCTACGGTATAACCGTGTTTTCCAGTTTGAATCGCGTTTCAATAACACGGATGTTTGGATTTCGAATGGGTGTCATTTAGATTCATTCTGAATATGATTCTGCAGTCCGTGCGACGAAATATGTTCTACAGTGCTCGTTCTGTTACTCCAAGAGCGAAGCACGTTTCTCCTCTATCAAATGTGTAGATATGGTGTGGATCGCTCTTAGCTGGAGGCTAAATTGCTTGTTGCGTAGCTCGATTATTCCTTGATGTAGATCAACTGTTCTTGCGTGTAGAGCGCCGTTGCTGGTTGTTACTGACTACCGCGGCGATGCTGTATCAATTCGCTTCCGAGGGCTGAAAAAATAAGTACCCCGACACATGTATGTGACTTGTTTTCCTTTTGTAACATACCCAGGGATAAACCCAATTTAAAATTAGGTACGCTAATGTTTGTTATAGTAAAATCCTTACTAGAAAAATTTCGAACTTTAATGCTTTTGCTTTTTGTACTTAACCCATTCGCTTATACGAAAGTATCAGAAGTATTCCTTTCTACTGATTAGAGTTATAACAAATGCTTTGTTGGTAAAATCCTTACTAGAAAGGTTTCTAAATTTAAGGTTTTTTTTTTAATTAACCCTTCCGCTTATACGAAAGTATCAGCGTTGTTCTTTTTGGTACTGATTATATTTATTGCTTGTTAGCTACGAATTGCGCACTTCGTGGAACAATTAGTAAATTAATTCATAGAGTAAAATTGTTTTATTAAACAGTAACCTTAGTTAATTTTGTTTTGCTGTTTTGATAGAAATTTCTATATTTGTGTTTTTTTATTGTAAATAGAAAATGTATAATTTTTGTGTTGCTAGGAACCCGTCCCCTTTCCGCATGGGTAGTTAGCCTGGTATATTTACGTTTTCTTCCGGCTACGTCATGGTACGTAGCAACTTTTGCAAACTAATAAACTGAGGGTGACTTAAGATAATATGGATGATCTTGTAAGCTGGAGTTTGACCCTCAATTTAAAATAAAACCAGGAAGTATTTAAAACCGTTTAGGGTATCGAAAATAAAATTTGGATAAGCACTATATAACCAGAAGAATTGCAGGTACAAATTTTAAATTTCATTGCTTGTAACTGATAAGAATATTATAATATGGGTAATTTAGATTTAGAATAAATTATCATGTTTATTATTTGTGAAGCGGGTAGTTAGTATCAAATTCTGGAGTAGAAGTTCGAAGCATTTTGACCTTTTATAAATTATCTGTAGAGTTTTTGGCAAAACACACTTATAAGCGTGGTAATAAGAAATAAGCAAATCAACAAGCTATTAATTATAGAGGATTTTATAATTTTTAAAAAGGATTAAGTAAGAATTAATTTTAGGTTACTTGCAGAAATTCTTTTCTGTATAAACTTAAGCTGTAAACTGTTTTATAAATTTCTTTATATGAAAGAAAACTGCTTTTGAATGTATATATATCGATATAGTGATTTTTTGTTTTCAAATCTGTGCACGCCATCTATTAAAGCACCCCTCAAAACAGGCCTGTGCCAAATTTTATCAAAATTTTTTGAGTAATAAAGATTTTATGGCTTAATCAAATATGCGCAATCCTATACCAATTTCATCACTTTATCGTGAAAATCGAGTTATCCTTGAATAAACATCAAAACAATTAATTGTCAAAAGTGGTATATTTTATGTGGCAGAAATTATTGCAGTTTCTCTATAGTTAATAATATTGAAAAATTTAACTACTAAAGACAAAATAGAAATTGTACGTCTTATCGGAGATAACATGCGTTCGGCAAGAGTAGCTACTTTAGAATTCAATAATTGGCATCCCGATAAACGAATAAAACAGTCTACTGTACACTACATTAACAAAGTTTTCAACGAGACAGGATGCGTTTGACGAAATTAGCTCAAAACCAGGCATAATGAACGTAGTGGGGTTTTTAGAAATGATGAGCAAATTTTGGAATACCTTAATATTCCCGCACTAGTTTTAGGACGGCTAGTTTAGACCGTGATATCTCCAGAGAGATATAAGAAGATGCCTACGAAAAACAAAATAATGCCTTTTAAGCCAAAAATTTGTGCATACTTTTAAGTATTAATAAAAAAGTGTAGGACATACAGAGGTACGGACGTGATCGCGTGAGATCCGCATTTCATTGCTGTTTTCACGTTTAAGTAGTATTTTCAGTTTACACTCCTGATTACTAGTGATAAACATTCGTTGCAATCTGGACACAAATTTAAACAATAACCATACGTGAATTTAATTCGCGAGGTTTTATTTTGTGTTTAAAGCTCGAAACCAAAAGTGTAGACCAGTAAACCGACCCCCTGTAATTTACATTTGCAGCTAACCAATTAGTATATCACAATCTAAATTGTAATTAATGGGAACTTTTAAATAACATCAGTAATTGTAACGTAGCACATGTGTTGTTGTTATTATATACACAAGTAATACAACTGGTCAATCGATAATGCCATCTGACCAAAATAAATCGACCACACCAAGCAGCCACGATCGGCCTACCAGCAATCCAGTAAACCAAGCATATGCATCCAACATCATGCAACCACCACCCTCGGTCGAAGCGCTAACACCCTTCACCAGGTCAGGGAGAATTGGTCGCCCACCACCACCTGAAAATACTAGATCTAGAACATCATCGGTGAGTTCCAACCCAAGTAAACGATTAAGGGATTATGATGACACAGAAATAGACCAATCTGACCCATCATTATTACACAGCTTCAGTGCTCTAAAACGTCAAATTACTGATTATGTATTTACAGATAGTAACAAGATCAATCGAACATGCGCTAATTTTCTACTACAGAAACTTGAACAAACTGCGTTAATTGCTAACGAAGCGGTGCAGAAATACAACATCTCCGAAGCGAAACTGTTAGCAGTGCAACAATGCCTAGATCCCAAGCTACAAGCAACAGACAAGGTAACAGCACAAACGCCAATTCAAACACACACTCCCACATACGCCGCCGCTACTTTTCAGCAACCGCTATCACAGCATGCTCCTTTAACCAAACCAGCCTCCAAAATCATAACTTTAAAACCTACCACATCCGATACAACACCCACTGAGCTCCTGAAAGTCATAAAAACTAACCTTCGACCCTCACTTCCTAATCTTAGTATTCAAAGTATCCGACCTACCAAAACCTCAGTTACCATACGTACATCCAAACCCACTGACATTAACCTTATCTCCTCTCTCACAAAAAATTCCTGCAGTGTACATCTCCCTAAACCTAAACTCCCGCGAATCATCATCTTTGACTTAGACATAAAGATCCCATCTACTGACGCTCTTAATTTTATATACCTACAGAATTCACTAGACCTACTTATTCCTGTAGACACGTACCGAACAGAAATCTCCATTGCCATCCGTCGCACAAAAACAGATCACTTCGACAATTTAATTCTAAACGTCTCTCCCAGATTACGATCCATCCTCACCACAAATTCCCACGTTTTTATAGGTTACAAATCCTGCAGAATCAGAGACCTCGTTTCCGTTACCCGATGTTTTAATTGCCAGCGCTTTGGTCACTCTGCAAAACCTGTCAATCCCCAACCGCCTGTGGCCACTGCGCCGGAAGCCACCCCTCCAAATCATGTCCGAATCTCCCCACTGCCGCTCCCGTTTGCACTAATTGTTCCCGCATTAATCACCTCCACGACCATTCCGTTACTAGTCCCGACTGTCCTGTCTATAAGCAATCTCTATATGACTAAACTACGCACAGATTATGGGTTCTAGACAACACTCACGCAAACTGACGCAAGACCCGCACCACTCACACACCAAACTGCGCACCATTCAAATCAACCTCCAACACTCTCGCGCCGCCACCCTAGAGCTGTCCCACATACTCCAAGAACACAAAATCCAAATCGCCTTAGTCCAAGAACCATACCTAGTCCGAAACAAAATCCCTAACACCCCAAAAAACTCCCGCACCTATATTCACCCAAGCCCGCCTGACCCTAACTACACCTCCGCCATCATTGTTACAGACCCCTTAATTGACGCTTCTTACCACACCTCCCTATCCACCCCCCAAATTACCGTAATTGAACTTCTCTGGAGATCAGGCACGATTTTTCTCATTTCTTCTTGCTTCCAATACAGAACAGACATTAATACCTATTTACACCAACTAGACCACATATTTACAACGATTGGAGACAACCAATCATCATATCTATTGACGCCAATTCCAAATCCACACTATGGTTTAACGATTTCACTGACAAAAACGGCACTACTTTAGAGGACTTTACACTTCAATACCATCTTAGAATCCACAACTCCCCATCCCTTATCACTACTTGGGAATCCCAATACGGCAAATCCAACATCAACATTACTCTCACCAACTCCCCAGCCTCAAACCTAATTAGTTCCTGGACAGTTTCTCACATCCATCAATCCAGTGATCATAATCCAATTACATTTGATATCCTACCCAATCTTCCCCCTAGAACACACCAGAAGATTCAATCCTTTAACACCCGAAAAGCAGATTGGCCCTTATTTCTAGAATCCCTAGCTTCAATCATCCCTGCTTTCCCATCAGTCTCTTATGCAAACTTCACACCTCATTCCCTCGCTAACGAAATAACCAACAATGTCCTCACAGCTGCCTCTAAAACTATCCCACGGAAACATTACACCCCACGAGGCACGCCATGATGGACACAACAACTTACTCATGCCAGACGTTCACTTGCAACTACTAGACACAGACTCCAAAAAACGAAACGTACCAATGCAGACCCTATTGCTATTAATACATTATCTAACAAATATACCACTGACAGACGACAATACAAAATCCTCATTAACACCACGAGAAAACAGCACTACCTTGACATAATTCACGATCAACACACAAATCCCTGGAGTACGTCCCGTAAACTAATCAAAGCTCCTTCCACACACATCCTTACAGCCATTTAAACTACAATCCCTTCCACATTTAAGCAAACAATGTTTACCCTCCTAGATACAGCAATACTTTCGGCTCCTTCTTGACGTACCAAAACAACCGCAACAACGCATAATTGACAACACTCTAACAGAACCAGACACGGACCCAGACACAGACCTAGAACTCTCCTCTTAGATTCCTTCGTTAACAAGCTAAACCCCCATAAAGTCCCCGGCCCAGACCTCATCACCAACCTGATCCTACAAAATCCTGGCCCTTCATTAGAGAATCCACACACCTACTATTCAAGAAATGCCTCTCCTCTGGGATTTTCTCTAACCCATTTAAATATGCTTCCATCTCCCTCATACTCAAACCCAATAAACCACCCGAAGGCTTCAAATCCTACAGACCTATTGCACTCCTTCCAACACTTGGCAAACTGCTTGAACAGACCATCCTATACAAACTAAACTCACACATAGAACGTAATTCCTTACTTTCACCTAACCAACACGGCTTTCGCTCTGGGCATAGCACCGAACGTACAATCCGCTCCCTAATTCAAACGGTCCAAACATCCCCTTATACATACGTAGTCTCTTTATTCCTCGACTTCCACTCAGCCTTCGATCTCCTTTGGCGGCCCAACCTTCTTAATCAACTTAAACAAGCCAATTTCCCTTGCAACCGTTACCTCTTAATAAAATCCCTCCTCTCATCCCGAACAGCCATCCTAACCTCCAATTTCCACTTGGTTACTAAACCTCTCACCCAAGGATGTCCACAAGGTTCCCGTTTATCACCTACCTTATGGAACCTCGCAATCAATCCTGTCTTAGACCTCAATATCACAAACACCTCCACCTTTGCTTACGCCGATGACGTAGCTTTCCTTATCCACGGCAATACTCGTGTCTCTATTGAATCCACCGCTGCCGTTCTAATTAATTCAATTGAAACCTAGTCCTCTTTAAATAGACAACCACTCTCCCCATCTAAAACAAAAATGCTTCTGCTCAAAGGCTACCTCAGCCCAAACCGAAATCCTAAGATTCACATCCTTAACACACCAATTCCCCTCTCAACAACAGCTTCCTTACCTTGGACTCCACAATGACACACGCCTAAAGATGAACTCCCATTTTTCCAAACTTCGAACCAAAACACAAATCATACTCCGTAACCTACTTCACGCACTCCCAATGTCAGTCCACCTCGCCAATCCAACACGAAGACTAATCATTAACCACATCATAATCACGATCATCAGATACGCAGTAGATTCTTGGCTCCCTTACACCCCTCCTCCAGACGTACGCTCAACACGATCATAAGACCTTTCCTACTCTACACCTCAAGAGCGTACAGAACCACCTCTACAGCGTGCTTGTATACCCTGCTTCAAATCCCTCCGATCGAAATCAACTAAACTCCTCACTTCAAATCCGAAACTTTAAACATAACCTACCAATCATCCTTATTGCAGTTTCTCTATAGTTAATAATATTGAAAAATTTAACTACTAAAGACAAAATAGAAATTGTACGTCTTATCGGAGATAACATGCGTTCGGCAAGAGTAGCTACTTTAGAATTCAATAATTGGCATCCCGATAAACGAATAAAACAGTCTACTGTACACTACATTAACAAAGTTTTCAACGAGACAGGATGCGTTTGACGAAATTAGCTCAAAACCAGGCATAATGAACGTAGTGGGGTTTTTAGAAATGATGAGCAAATTTTGGAATACCTTAATATTCCCGCACTAGTTTTAGGACGGCTAGTTTAGACCGTGATATCTCCAGAGATATAAGAAGATGCCTACGAAAAACAAAATAATGCCTTTTAAGCCAAAAATTTGTGCATACTTTTAAGTATTAATAAAAAAGTGTAGGACATACAGAGGTACGGACGTGATCGCGTGAGATCCGCATTTCATTGCTGTTTTCACGTTTAAGTAGTATTTTCAGTTTACACTCCTGATTACTAGTGATAAACATTCGTTGCAATCTGGACACAAATTTAAACAATAACCATACGTGAATTTAATTCGCGAGGTTTTATTTTGTGTTTAAAGCTCGAAACCAAAAGTGTAGACCAGTAAACCGACCCCTGTAATTTACATTTGCAGCTAACCAATTAGTATATCACAATCTAAATTGTAATTAATGGGAACTTTTAAATAACATCAGTAATTGTAACTAGCACATGTGTTGTTGTTATTATATACACAGTAATACAACTGGTCAATCGATAATGCCATCTGACCAAAATAAATCGACCACACCAAGCAGCCACGATCGGCCTACCAGCAATCCAGTAAACCAAGCATATGCATCCAACATCATGCAACCACCACCCTCGGTCGAAGCGCTAACACCCTTCACCAGGTCAGGGAGAATTGGTCGCCCACCACCACCTGAAAATACTAGATCTAGAACATCATCGGTGAGTTCCAACCCAAGTAAACGATTAAGGGATTATGATGACACAGAAATAGACCAATCTGACCCATCATTATTACACAGCTTCAGTGCTCTAAAACGTCAAATTACTGATTATGTATTTACAGATAGTAACAAGATCAATCGAACATGCGCTAATTTTCTACTACAGAAACTTGAAGAAACTGCGTTAATTGCTAACGAAGCGGTGCATAAATACAACATCTCCGAAGCGAAACTGTTAGCAGTGCAACAATGCCTAGATCCCAAGCTACAAGCAACAGACAAGGTAACAGCACAAACGCCAATTCAAACACACACTCCCACATACGCCGCCGCTACTTTTCAGCAACCGCTATCACAGCATGCTCCTTTAACCAAACCAGCCTCCAAAATCATAACTTTAAAACCTACCACATCCGATACAACACCCACTGAGCTCCTGAAAGTCATAAAAACTAACCTTCGACCCTCACTTCCTAATCTTAGTATTCAAAGTATCCGACCTACCAAAACCTCAGTTACCATACGTACATCCAAACCCACTGACATTAACCTTATCTCCTCTCTCACAAAAAATTCCTGCAGTGTACATCTCCCTAAACCTAAACTCCCGCGAATCATCATCTTTGACTTAGACATAAAGATCCCATCTACTGACGCTCTTAATTTTATATACCTACAGAATTCACTAGACCTACTTATTCCTGTAGACACGTACCGAACAGAAATCTCCATTGCCATCCGTCGCACAAAAACAGATCACTTCGACAATTTAATTCTAAACGTCTCTCCCAGATTACGATCCATCCGCACCACAAATTCCCACGTTTTTATAGGTTACAAATCCTGCAGAATCAGAGACCTCGTTTCCGTTACCCGATGTTTTAATTGCCAGCGCTTTGGTCACTCTGCAAAAACCTGTCAATCCCCAACCGCCTGTGGCCACTGCGCCGGAAGCCACCCCTCCAAATCATGTCCGAATCTCCCCACTGCCGCTCCCGTTTGCACTAATTGTTCCCGCATTAATCACCTCCACGACCATTCCGTTACTAGTCCCGACTGTCCTGTCTATAAGCAATCTCTCTATATGACTAAACTACGCACAGATTATGGGTTCTAGACAACACTCACGCAAACTGACGCAAGACCCGCACCACTCACACACCAAACTGCGCACCATTCAAATCAACCTCCAACACTCTCGCGCCGCCACCCTAGAGCTGTCCCACATACTCCAAGAACACAAAATCCAAATCGCCTTAGTCCAAGAACCATACCTAGGTCCGAAACAAAATCCCTAACACCCCAAAAACTCCCGCACCTATATTCACCCAAGCCCGCCTGACCCTAACTACACCTCCGCCATCATTGTTACAGACCCTTAATTGACGCTTCTTACCACACCTCCCTATCCACCCCCCAAATTACCGTAATTGAACTTCTCTGGAGATCAGGCACGATTTTTCTCATTTCTTCTTACTTCCAATACAGAACAGACATTAATACCTATTTACACCAACTAGACCACATATTTACAACGATTGGAGACAACCAATCATCATATCTATTGACGCCAATTCCAAATCCACACTATGGTTTAACGATTTCACTGACAAAAACGGCACTACTTTAGAGGACTTTACACTTCAATACCATCTTAGAATCCACAACTCCCCATCCCTTATCCCTACTTGGGAATCCCAATACGGCAAATCCAACATCGATATTACTCTCACCAACTCCCCAGCCTCAAACCTAATTAGTTTCTGGACAGTTTCTCACATCCATCAATCCACTGATCATAATCCAATTACATTTGATATCCTACTCAATCTTCCCCACAGAACACACCAGAAGATTCAATCCTTTAACACCCGAAAAGCAGATTGGCCCTTATTTCTAGAATCCCTAGCTTCAATCATCCCCGCTTTCC
This sequence comes from Platerodrilus igneus, assembly GCA_036346225.1. NCBI lineage: Eukaryota > Metazoa > Arthropoda > Insecta > Coleoptera > Lycidae > Platerodrilus > Platerodrilus igneus. Next base: position 1,093,340 of record JARFIW010001235.1, read on the forward strand.
TATCGGTCTCTTATGCAAACTTCACACCTCATTCCCTCGCTAACGAAATAACCAACAATATCTTCACAGCTGCCTCTAAAACTATCCCACGGAAACATTACACCCCACGAGGCACGCCATGATGGACACAACAACTTACTCATGCCAGACGTTCACTTGCAACTACTAGACACAGACTCCAAAAAACGAAACGTACCAATGCAGACCCTATTGCTATTAATACATTATCTAACAAATATACCACTGACAGACGACAATACAAAATCCTCATTAACACCACGAGAAAACAGCACTACCTTGACATAATTCACGATCAACACACAAATCCCTGGAGTACGTACCGTAAACTAATCAAAGCTCCTTCCACACACATCCTTACAGCCATTTAAACTACAATCCCTTCCACATTTAAGCAAACAATGTTTACCCTCCTAGATACAGCAATACTTTCGGCTCTTCTTGACGTACCAAAACAACCGCAACAACGCATAATTGACAACACTCTAACAGAACCAGACACGGACCCAGACACAGACCTAGAACTCTCCCTCTTAGATTCCTTCGTTAACAAGCTAAACCCCCATAAAGTCCCCGGCCCAGACCTCATCACCAACCTGATCCTACAAAAATCCTGGCCCTTCATTAGAGAATCCACACACCTACTATTCAAGAAATGCCTCTCCTCTGGGATTTTCTCTAACCCATTTAAATATGCTTCCATCTCCCTCATACTCAAACCCAATAAACCACCCGAAGGCTTCAAATCCTACAGACCTATTGCACTCCTTCCAACACTTGGCAAACTGCTTGAACAGACCATCCTATACAAACTAAACTCACACATAGAACGTAATTCCTTACTTTCACCTAACCAACACGGCTTTCGCTCTGGGCATAGCACCGAACGTACAATCCGCTCCCTAATTCAAACGGTCCAAACATCCCCTTATACATACGTAGTCTCTTTATTCCTCGACTTCCACTCAGCCTTCGATCTCCTTTGGCGGCCCAACCTTCTTAATCAACTTAAACAAGCCAATTTCCCTTGCAACCGTTACCTCTTAATAAAATCCCTCCTCTCATCCCGAACAGCCATCCTAACCTCCAATTTCCACTTGGTTACTAAACCTCTCACCCAAGGATGTCCACAAGGTTCCCGTTTATCACCTACCTTATGGAACCTCGCAATCAATCCTGTCTTAGACCTCAATATCACAAACACCTCCACCTTTGCTTACGCCGATGACGTAGCTTTCCTTATCCACGGCAATACTCGTGTCTCTATTGAATCCACCGCTGCCGTTCTAATTAATTCAATTGAAACCTAGTCCTCTTTAAATAGACAACCACTCTCCCCATCTAAAACAAAATGCTTCTGCTCAAAGGCTACCTCAGCCCAAACCGAAATCCTAAGATTCACATCCTTAACACACCAATTCCCCTCTCAACAACAGCTTCCTTACCTTGGACTCCACAATGACACACGCCTAAAGATGAACTCCTATTTTTCCAAACTTCGAACCAAAACACAAATCATACTCCGTAACCTACTTCACGCACTCCCAATGTCAGTCCACCTCGCCAATCCAACACGAAGACTAATCATTAACCACATCATAATCACGATCATCAGATACGCAGTAGATTCTTGGCTCCCGCTTACACCCCCCTCCTCCAGACGTACGCTCAACACGATCATAAGACCTTTCCTACTCTACACCTCAAGAGCGTACAGAACCACCTCTACAGCGTGCTTGTATACCCTGCTTCAAATCCCTCCGATCGAAATCCAACTAAACTCCTCACTTCAAATCCGAAACTTTAAACATAACCTACCAATCATCCTACACGACAGAACACTTCACTATGACGAATACCGCACTATCCCTAAAACTGACATAAAATCCCGAATACATAACTCCCTACTCCATTTCTGGCAAGATTTTTGGTCCCGCTCCATCACCGGCAGATATACATTCGATATCTTCCATGATATCACAAACATCTCTCCACATATTCTTTTCTCTAATCCCACTACAATACAATTTCTGTCCGGCCATGGAAACTTCCGTAATAAACTACATCAATTCGATTTAACTCCTTCTCCTCACTGTCCTTGCAACAATCAATCTCTAGAAACCCCACAACACCTGACATACTCCTGTCCCCTAACCTCTCTACTTCAAATCAATCTCAAGCAATCTACAAACTTTGACCCGTTCTCCCCACTTCCTAACATAAACTTCCTAGTCACTAACTACCCTCAAGAATTAAACCATTTCTTAAATGAAATCTTTTTAACCAAACAGACCACCCACAACCAGCAGCACTAACACACTTAATATACACTCTTGCAATTCACTACCACATCACACTTACACTAGCACTATGCACAAAATCAGCCTCACTTTACGTGCACAGTCGACGACAAAGGTAGGGGCACATATCCCCTTCACCGAATATATATATATATATATATATATATATATATACATACATATATATATATATATATATTGCTGTGAAACTTCTTGAATTACCTGGTCTGTTGATTTTCTTCTGTTAATCGCCTCGGCTGCTCCTCTAGATAACTTTCATCCTCATACATAAAAAAAACAAACACATTCCTACCACAAACATCAACGTTAACTCTATTTACATCAATATTCACAATACATTAAAATTTCAAAATTAAAATTCAGCATAAATTTTAATATCAAAAAATTTCAAAATTAAATTCATTATCATTTTAATGTGCATCCAGAATTAAAGTCCTTGTAGGATGCCTACTAATTACTATAACAATATATGCAGAGTACAAAGGAGCATCTACCACCCCTTTACGTTAATTAACCAGGTTCGTCTAATTGAGCTCAAAGACATACCCAAATTTTCATCATAATCCAGAACATCAATACTAAATACTCCTTTCTACTTAAACAAGAAAATTTCACCTTAAAATTAAAATTTTGTTAGTACAATTTCACTACTGTCCATTTTAAGTAAATCAATTATAAAGTTATTCAACACACACCAAAACATCAAAAATCGAACAAAATAGTATAATTTACCTGAAGGTTACTGCACTCGTAGCTTCAATGTACATCGTCCCTTTGTTAATTACACCATTTCAACTGGGTTATATTTAAGGCTTCTGATTCTCAACGCTTTTAAAATTTTCTCCATCACCATTTATTTAAAGTTGTTTCAGGACTTTTCCGGAACTCATCTGTGTATATCTGAACCTTGTTTTGTGGATCCAGACACGTTTATGCACCATTTAATTATTAATACCCCCGAAAAATAGCAAAGAAATTCATACTTCTTTCACCAATATACGCCAAAACTGCCTACTATTGTGTATTCATTTGTCGTTGTAAATTTTACTAATTGGTACAGTGATACTAACTTTATTACCTTGTATCTTCTTTTCTAAGTGCACTAAAGTACATTTATTGTAGCACGTAAAGAACAAGCTGTTTTACATCACAAAAATATTCGAGCAAACTGTTTAAAATTATTTAATCAAAACCGGAAAACTAAAAAGCACTGTTTAACGCATTGAATCAAGTCGAAGATCTAAGAGAGCTTGTTCATATTCCCCTGGGTATATATAGAGGTTAGCCTGTCTGTCGGTCGAGTCCTCAAAACGGACAATTCTAAAGAATTTCGCCTGCTATGTTCCCATTCCGCAGCCCGGCATGCGATTTTTACGAAATTTGCACTCGCCCCAGTTAAATCTCAGAAATTTCAACACGGCACGCCACGTCTGGAAATAACTAATTGACTTTTATACAGAAATGTTATTTTTATCTCTCAAATTTTGCCTTTTACTTTCAACCAATCGCAACCCTATGACGTTGCTCTACTCACGCCTTTTACTATATGTGCCTCGGTCTTGCGCATATTATCTGTCTCTATCTACCCTGTTCTTATTAGTGCAAATTGATATTCCTTATTATCGATTATTTCAGTCCATGTGGACTATCTGGGTTAAATAACCCCGTATCGCGCCTTTCCGTGAATATTAAGCCACGGTTTCTCCAAGATTCTTTGAAACCATTTGTTATCTGCAAATTTTACGCGGAACAAGCTTTTTTAAAAATGCGCAGGTGTTCTGTATTTCGTGCTAAAGCATCCGACCGTTTTCAATGTCCGTAGAATCGACATGTTTATCTAAACAAATTAAACTGAAATTGCCTTTTAAAAATACGCAGGTGTGTTCAAACGTAACATTTTAAATACCCTTCTACGATTTGCATTTTATTGGGTTTTTACAAGTTTTTATAGATATTATCTCTTATTTTTAACAAAACGAATGAATTTTTATGCTTCACGGTTTTTTAATAACGCGTACCTTTTCCCAAAGCTTCTACACGGTGATTAAAATTATTTGATGTGATTATTTAATTTTCTACCCTGGTCTAAATATGAGTATTTTCCCCCTATTTGAATACAAGTAATCCCACTTATTTGAATTCAAATATAAAGCATTTAGACTGCCAAAAAAAATTTACAAAAAAAACTGCCTATCTCTCTCTACCCTTATCTATCTAACTTACCTACCTTATCTCCAATTCAAAAAAATATTTACACCTAACCTATATCCCTATCCTATTCCTAACTCTCACCTAATTCTATAAACTGAAATTATCCCTAACCTCATCCTACTTATCCATCTAATCCTATATTTATCCTATATACCTATCCTATTCCTAACTTTTAAGTAATCTTCACTATACTTTACTTCCCCCTACCTAATCCTATATACCTATCCTACTCTTACTCTATTCCTAACTCTCCACTAATCTTATATGAAATATCTATACTTAACCTATCTTCTTTTCTTCCTACTTTTACTCTTTATTCTCATCCTAAACCTATTTCTAACTATCTCCCATATTTATCCTATACCTAGCTTTATTTTCTATATCTATACTAAAATTCACCTATCTCTATCCTTTGTTCATTAAGTTATTTAAATCTAACTCTCTTCTTGACCCTCCACGTCTTTCTTCTTACCATCCTAATACTCTTCATCCCTATTTCTCCCCCTTCTATATCTATACTTATCATCCCTATTATCTCACATACAATAAGCTTATCATCCCTATTATCCTTACTCTTAAATATTGTTTCTTCTTCAGTCCCTACACTTGTCTGTTTCTTATTCATTATTATTTTCTTTTCTGCCGACAAACCAAACGATACTACCTTAAAATTATCGATTTTTCTTTCTACGGAAAATCCTATGTACCTTCTAGAATTCTTGTGTAATGGAATCAGCCAGAATGAATTCCTTAAATCTACTTTATTAAAAACAAACTTGCCATTTAACCTCGTCAAAAATAATTCTGCCTTCACCTGCTCCCGATACGCTGCTGTTGCTTCTACCCCCACTAATTCTGCATGTTTTTGTACTAAAGCTTGAACCTCTACTATCCTATCCTCTGGACATCTTATTGTGTTGATCTGTTTAACCCTATCATCCTCTACCTCTACTACATTAATACTAAACCCCGTGTCATCCTCTGTGACTTCATAACTGTCCTTCCATGGCACTACCCTATCATTAATCCTTATTACCTTCCGTTCCATATCTATCAAAACCCCTAACTTCTTCATACAGTCAACACCTAAAATGGTCTGAAACTTCAGTCCAGGTACAATTACAAACTCCTGTTCACAGCTTAAACCTCCTATATCTATCCTAAGCACCACAACACTATTTACTACAGCAAACTTCTTTTTATTTGGAGCTACTAAATGACTACGCTTTATAGGCATAATTCTATCACAAACCTTATCCCTAATTTTGCTGACGAATTCCTCCGATATTAAACTCGCCTCTGCCCCTGTATCGAGTAATACTTATACATTATTCTCAAAAATTTCTAAATTAATAATTGGCAAACATAATTTTCCTCAGTTTCTGGCTCTACTTCCTCCTCAATTTTGAAAAATTCACGTGGATGTTCATATACATTTACACTGAAATCTAGTGGTCTGTCGCATTCTAAAAATCCTGTGCAGGTCTGTTTTCCCTACTCGGTCCTGGTCTAGCCGGCACCTCAGCGTATGTCCTAGGCGTTTCCACTCGTTCCGTGTCTGTATTAGCAGTCCCCCTCATGTCCGGTGAACTATTCCTTCTGGTAGGTTCCGGTCTCGGTGCAGGTCGTCTTCCTAAACTATTACTTCTAACGTATGGTCGTCTCTGTTCCCAATTCTGTCGCTGGTATCCGTAACTATTCCCCCTTCTAGCATAGTTGTCCCGTCTATTGTCAAACCTAACCGTGTTGATCTGTCTTTCCCTATTATCCCGAGGTCGTCCACTACTTACGTCGTCGTACCTCTGCAGGTATTCTAAAAACATTTCTCTGTCCATTATGTTCTGTAGTGCTACGTGTTGTCTTACTTCTACCTCGAAGTGTCATGATAAATACTTGATAATTTGTCGGTCCGTCAGTGGTGGGTTCAGTTGCTTTGCTATGCTATACTTGCGTATAGCATATTGCTCTCTACTTCCTGAAAATTCTCCCTTAAATTTCCCCGTGATTAAGTCGTCTCGTACCTGGTCTTGTCTGTGGTCACTCCAGTAGTGCTTTAAAAATCTGTCTTCAAAGTCCTGATACGTGTCTATGTCCTGTCCTACTAAATTGTACCATGCTTCCGCGTTGTCCTTTAATAAAGCCTTTATCGTATTCAGTTTAGTCTGTTCGTCAAATAAATTTCCCACTAGATTTCTTACACTATTAATAAAAATTTGTGGATTTACCCTGTTATCGCCATAATACTTCATGTGTTGGTCCAATGATCCTCCACCTGTAGAAAATCTGGGACCATCCCCCGTTAAATTCGACATGTTGTATTTGATACTACTAACTTCGCGTTCTACCCTGCCTAACTGATCCCTACATGAGTCCGTTACTTCAGTCATTTCTACGTTTATTTCTTCTTCACAAAAAATGCGTACTTCGGACCTTAAAGGTCCCATTTCCTGTCGAAGACCTGTAATATCACGCTCATTTTTATCTACCCTATTTTCTACTTCCCCCATTTTCACGGTAAGACAATTTTTAAATTCTGTAAATTCTCTCGTCGATTTTTCTATTTTATCCCCTAATTCCTGATTTAATTGGTCAAATTTCTTATTCGATTCTTCACTCATTTGCTCAAATTTTCGATTTGAGTCCTCTCTCGCTCTATTAGATTCTTCGATTAGCTGTTCTAATTTTCTATTGGATTCTTCCCTAGCTCTATTAGATTCATCGTTCATTCTCTAGCATTCTCATTATCATTTCGTTTCCTTGATCCCCGGATTCCGTCCTCGACTGATCTCTACTGCCTCCAGCTTCTTCCATTTTAGAATTTTTCTCACACAATGCACTATCGTCACTTCCAATTTCCACTCCTTGACTCCTTAACCACTCTTTTCTCTGCATACGTCCTAATCACTCTCACACACTCTAAAATACTCTTAAATTTATACACACACAGAAATTCTCTCTCTCAGATCGCCAGTTTCCTGGAATAAAATCACAAAAATTTTATTTGGAGCCTCTCAATTTTCCCTTTTATTTTCACCCAATCGCAACCCCGTGACATTGCTCCACTCACGCCTTTTACTATATGTGTCTTGGTCTTGCGCATATTATCTGTCTTTATCTACCCTGTTCTTATTGGTGCAAATTGATATTCTTTATTATCGATTATTTCAGTCCATGTGGACTGTGAAATAACACACCTTTAGCATTTCTCGTAACTATTATGCGACGGTTTCTCCAACATTCTCTGTAACCATTAATTATCTGCAAAATTTACGCAGAATGAGCCTTTTAAAAATACGCAGGTGTTCAAACATAATAACACTTCTACGATTTGCATTTTATTGGGTTTTTTCAAGTTTTTATAGATATTATATGTTACTAATGGTTCAATTAACTTCAATTAAAATAATACCCCTTAATTTTTAGTGAATCCTAATTAAATATTCAATTATTAACAGTACATTTTGTTTAATACCGGTTACTTAAAATAGAGTTAATTAATATAAATTTTGCACGTAATTTCTCTTTGTTTCTTTACTAGGAATAATTAAATTACACGTAAAGTTTTTTAATACTGCTTCCTTTTATATAAAGCGTCTTATAAATAATTTAAATCTCTTATTTTTAATAAAACGAATGAATTTTTATGCTTCACGCTTTTATTTAATAACGCGTACCTTTTCCCAAAGCTTCTACACGGTGATTAAAATTATTTGATGTGATTATTTAATTTTCTACCCTGGTCTAAATATGAGTAATGTATATATATATATATATATATATATATATATATATATATATGTATATATATATATATATAAATTGCCGTGGAACCTTTATATCGCCTCGCCAGAGTAAAAATACATTCGAGTCTCACTAACAAAAATATTCGAAATTTTATTTATTTTCCAAAATCGCAAATAAATTTAACACAATAAAAAAATTCAAAAAAAACTTCTTACCTAGATTCCTCTCTTCCTCACCTTAATTTTTCTTCAGTTCCCAGGCTAGCTCAGTTAGGCCTCCCTACTTGGATACCTAGATTCACTATTATGCTCTGCATCGTTCACGCACACTCTCAATAAAACCACAAAATACAACAATCATACAGTATTTATTTTTCACTTTTTACAAATAAAAATCCATTATTATCTACATTTCAATGATCAAGTTACACCTTTATAAATCCTAATTTTGTAATGTCCTGTATTTTTAACATAAATTATCAAACACATAGAATGTTACCGGAGTAAATGGGCCCTGAATAATATCTTATTTTTTATTCTTTTTTTATAATTTATTTTAAATTTACGTAATCTCTGGAGTATGGTGAGCTCATGATAACCCAGTTAATTATGAATAATGTATGCTTTTAACCTTGCATACGCTGACTGCAAACAAAAACCCCATGTACTCGTAACAATAAAAATTTTAAATTCCTGATGAAACGTTAACAAGCTTTATATATCTTTAGATTTCTATTTAAATACCATAATACAGTTAGTTATACATATTATTTTTAATACGCAAAATAATGCACACTACCTTCAACATTCACTTTCACACGTCAGACAATATTCATAGTTTCATAGTTTATAACAACAACAATTTTAAAGCGTTACCTGGAATTTCTCGAAGATCTCTGCTCCATTGACGATGCGTATAGTTGTATCGCTCTGCTCTGCTAGCCGCCTCTAGCTATTTGTAGAAGAACATTATTTCTGTTGTGCTGCATGCGCTGCCTCCACGGTGCATCCCATTTCCAAATCCAAATTAATTAGTTTTCTTTCATAACCGCGTACTTTAGTTAAATTCAATTTCATATACGTTTAATTACTTCACGTCACTTCACGAGCTTGTTTAAAATAAATGTTGGACATCAAATTAGAATTTAGACTCGACACTTATTCACGTATCAAATTATGAGACCAACACTGTATTATTTAATTTAAAATTATGTATACTTACAAACTCGTATTTGAAGCAATGTAAATACTATTAGAACGAAGTTAAAAGAGAGAGAGCCGTGCTAATGCATCGAGTATTTATATGCTTCGACTGTAACCTCTCCTGGCTACTTTTACCATGAAAATCTAATTTAAAACAGCACGTTCTTAAAATTTTAGTTCAACCGTTTTCGAAATCCCCGAAATTTAGCGCGTCGTTACGATATTTTCCAATAAACCCGACTTCAAATATTCTCGTGCTTGTCTGTTGTACAACTAACAATATCGACCAATAGTATATGCATTGACGTCTTAAAAATCCCGCCTATAGTAACGCTATCCCTTGCTTATGCATATCATATGTTTCCTTCTAACCTTGTTTGAGTGGTAGAGAATCGATATTACTGTCCGCGTTCTATTCACTCCATGTGGACCAAATTACGTGCTTGGCGGTGTTGTTTACCTATATTCTTTGAAACTTGTTTGCTATCTATAAAAATAAGAGGAACCTGACATTTAGAAAACATGCAGGTGTTTAATTAACCGACGTTTTAACACAACATTTCTAGGAGTTGGCTTTTCGACGTATTTTATATCCAACGGCTGTTTCTGTGTTAGCAACGCGTTTCACCTTGGTATTATCGATTTTTCATGCTTTTATGCACATTATACGTAAATAACCGTTCAATTAAACTCAATTAAATTAATAAATTAATTGTATTAGCTTCTACAATTTTTTTTTTTGCAAACCTACTAAATTTTAATCATTATTTGTAAAATTTTGTTAATACTTGTTACTTAAAAATGAACTAAATGAAATAAATTTCGCACGTAATTTCTGGTTGTTTCATCTATACAGGGTGTTTCAAATTGCTTTGTTTATGGTTACTTTAACCTTTAAAACCACTACAATATATATATATATATATATATATATATATATATATAAAGAATAAGTAAATTTAATGAGTCTTAAGATAATATCAAAAATGAAATTTATTGAGCAGTGACTCAATATTCACAAGGGCATCCTGTCGACGCGTTTCGCCCTAATTGGGGCTCATCAGGACAGGAGTAGCAAAGATGTAATATTTAAAACAAAGCACATTATGGAAGTACAGCATCACCTAGCTCACAATTTGTGCCTTCGTGCTGTTTCATCTGATCTTCTGCAGTGTTTGATAAACAGTCGCACAGAGATCGGTTAACTGACCTTTTCAGCCGATTATATAAGATGTAAATTTAATGAGTAATTAAATTTATTATTCTTTATATATTACATAATGCTTTGGCTATGACAATAGGCAAGTTGAACCGGATCTTATACTACGTCCGACTGTTGATAAATCCTGCAATAGTCAGATGATATACTATACGTAAGCATTTATAATTGTGACTAGGTGCAATAACCCGTAGCTCCCTGTTTCGTGATTATAAGGTTAACAATTATTTATTCTGTCATTTGTGATTTCAATATATAATTTTATTACCTCGACTAGATGCATTTTTATTGACCCACTGAAATTACACTAATACATATATAAATATTAAATTTACTTAGCAATCACCCCTTATTTCATTATCTAGCTCAGTTTACCCACAACTTCTAAACTAAATTTACGTACCATTAAAACGCATTAAGCACAATTATTATAATATTTTCAAAAATATTTACAATATATGAAATGTTTGAGAATTCTATAAATAGAACTTTCTTTTAATAATTGAATAAAAATTCTTTTAATAATTATCATTCCCAAAATTAATTAAAAAGTTAGCAAAAATCACCCTTATTATTATTATCTGAAGTCCCATTAACGTCCATTCAACTTCTTTAAAAATTTACGTAATTAATAACGTGTATTAAAGAAAAACCATCTTTGTTGACCCTCACATCAAATTTTCATGAAAGCAATTTTTAAATTATTGAAATTAGAAATATGCAGTGAAATATTAATTTTTAAATTATTCAAATTAGAAATATACAACGAAATATTCACAAATAAAAATAATAAAACATTCAGATTGGCTAAGCTATTGTTTTCAGCTCGAATCAGTTCCTGTACCGACTCCTTCCGTATTTAGCTTAGTGATTTAATAGTCCCAACATTGAATCCAGAATTGCTTTAAATATGGTCTGCATTTTTCTTAGCATAGCTTTAAATTATTTTAACGTGCTTTGTTAAACGTCTTGGTAATTAATAATTGATTTAAATGCTTGTTGAGGTCCTCATTGGATCCAGTAATTATTCAGAGTCCCTTTTATTAATGTTAATATTAGAATTTAGATTAAAACAACTTTTAGTTACTTACGTTTTTAATTTTTCACAATTACCATTGTACCATTTATTACTTCACAATAAATAACTTTACACAAATATTTTCCATTAAGTGATGTCAACTAAGCCTTAATCATGTTGAACTGATTTGTTTACAAATCCGGTCGTATTTAAAAGAATCGCCTATCTATTGACAAGCGCACAGTTCGCTATTATACGCGATTCTTATATATCAGGTTTTGGGTATTTCTATCGTACTTTATCGTAGATTAAAATTGACGCGTTGATTTCGGCACGTAGCATTTCGGGTTAATTGCATTGATTCTCTTGGATTTTCATATTTCTAGATCACGTAGATTATTGTTTGTCCAAATAAATTTAGTGAACTTTAATTTTATCACCATACCGTGTTTGTTTGCAACATATCAGGTGCTAATTTTCGCTTTCTAGTCACATAGACTTAATATAATTTATGTATTAAATTATATGCGTTTGCTATCTTACGCATTTTTAAACCTACTTGTTTTAATTGGGATTTTTGGCGTAATAATGATGCGTTATTCATGCGTGTCGCGTTTCAGCTTCTGTTCATGTTGTTTTACTACTTGCAAATTTGTTTATTCAAATAAATCTTCTAAAATCTTTTTCATTAACTAAATTAATCATGATTATGCTTTATATACAGGGCGTTGTCATTTACTTTCCACCCTAATAATCGTATTTCTTGCTTTCTACATAAAGCGGTCTTGTGTTCTGAGTCCTCATGTTATTTATATGAAGTGCGCTGCACTATTGGTCCTAACTGCCCCTAAATGACCTTATTAACACAGCATTTTATATTTATTATATTAATGTGAAAATAAGGTCATGAGATGTTATTCAACATCAAGAAATAACATTCCAAAAAAAAAAGTTAGAGTAAAATTTCCCCAAATATAATTTTCTACTTTGTATAAACATAAGCGTAGTCTATTAGCATGTAAAATAAGATACACATGTAAAAACACATATTATTTAAAAACGGTTTCTTATTGCATTTACAAATCACATTTTCCGTGCGTAAGTATATCATTTAAAATAAAATATTATATTCATTTTCGCTAAAAATACCACTTTCTAAGTTTTAATAAAGAAGAGCATAATTTCAAAGAAGCCCATTTCAGTTTAATTCCAGAACAAGTTATACCATTTACTCCAAAAACAAAAATGCCACATTTATTTGCCTAACAAACTACGATTTTGAGTCTTCGGTAAAGTCATAAATAATCTGTAAATGCGTTAGGAATAACTAATTACTTCCCGTAAATAAATAAACGCCGCAATTCAAAGAAATCTTTACTATCTGGAAAACCATAAAATAAAATTGATAACACGTTTAAAATCTCTAAGAGAGAGGTAGTAGCGGCTATACCTTAATGCATCAACAAAGACAAGGATACGCTAAACAGTCAACAAAAGTTTCTACGACCGCGATAAACTTTATGCTAATAGCTCATTAAAACTAGGGATGGATACGAACCAAACAGGTTCAAGGTTCGGTTTGAGGTTCGGTTCGATTTTTCGAACCGAACCGAACCGAACCGGACAATTTATTTTCAAACCGAACTTCGAACCGGAACGGTAAATTTTTCAAACCGAACCGAACCTAGCTCGAGGTTCGGTCCGGTTCGGTTCGAAAAGTTCGCTTTTTAAATAAAAATTTAGTTTAAAAATTTAATTTTCACTAATAACAAGTCATTTCTCCCGAATGCACATTTTAAAAATTTTTAGTCGCAAGCATATAAGAAATACAACGATTTTCTAATGTACATGGTTTCGAGTTTTAAGCCAATAGAAAAAAATGTAATAGGTATTATTTAGTATTACATATCTAATAAATTTTGTCATCGAGGCACGTTTGTAGATTAAAAATTTTTAGATAAGTTCGATTTGTTTAATGCTCCTTATTTTAAATTGTTGTTTGTTTATAACTAGTATTAGATATTAAAGAAACTCGAAAGATTTTGAAAATTTGGTTTTAAAAACAAGATTATTTTATTTAATGAACAGACGTCGTGTTGAAAACCATCTTAAACATATACAAACCGACGTCACGGTCTAGAGACTACAGAAGTTTTCCAGAATAAATAAAACAATTTAATTATTAATTAATTATGCATTACTAATCCATCATTTTGAATTTTTTACTTTTGTATGAAAATCAGCTCTCTATTAATATTAAAAAGTGTGACCCTGTAGCAAAAACTAATCTCTTTTTTTTTGTACTTATCGCTTAACAAATGGTGTTACAAAATGCATGATACCATACAATTTACTGTTTATTTAGTGTGGTCATTACCACCAACGTCTTTAGAAGTAGCCGATACTCCAGAAGGATAACCCCGAACTTTCTCTCGAAACCAAGGGTTGGAGTTTATGACTCATGGTGGCATAAACTTTTCAATCAATGCCGACATAAAATGACACAGTATTATGCAAATAATAAGCAGACATAATGCCTGTGCCATAAATACTGTTATATTTTATTATCAAAAATGTAAACGCTGTTTGAGGTAGATTTACGATTCTTTCCGAGAACCATCTGATATTGTCTTTTAAAAAAAATAACATTAATAATAAAGATAAACTGACAAACAGCTTTTTGCTTGTACTGTATAAGAAATCAGCAACACCTTGTTGTTTTAATACTCTTTTTATACGAACTAAATGTACAATAAAAGTAATCGCAAAGATCGTGTGATTTCGTTCTTTCACGGTAAAATGACATTAGTGAAAATCATTAATTATTAACACATTCTAAATTTTAGAGGTGACTTTCACTATTAACCTAATTGTAATTACGCTTCGTTATAGATGGTACGTATCGAAAAATCAAATCTGGACAAATAGTATAAACATGATTTATGCTTAGAATCTAAAGCAAATTAATGTTGGGTTTATTTGAAACTACTAAATATAAAAACTACATTAAACATTTAAATTGTTGTAGTTGAACGCACTAGTTGTTTAAAATATCAAAATGTTGAACCGAATGAAATAGAGAAAATGACGTATTAAGTTGGTTTAGCTTCCAAGTTTTCCGCGGATTTTGTAGTTTTCTATATAAATTTATCTCTGTTGTTCGTAATTTTAAATTATTTTCGTTCGACGGCCTTTTACGTCCTTGTCTAGTTTTTTTGTGGGATTTGCGTCGGTTTTCTGTAATCTTTCCGTAAAACTCGTGATACATACTGCTAATTCCTCTGCGGTCTGGTTCAGTTTTTCTGCAAGGTTTACGGCAGTTTAACCTTGTTTATCTGCATCATCTGCTATCTTCGCTGCCAGACTTATAGTGCTTCGGTCTTGTTTCTCAACAATTTTTTTTTAATTGGAGGCGGTTCCGTTAAGTTTATCTGTAATATTTTCCTGTCGTTTTACGAAATTTTTAGCTAAGCTCACAGTAACGCTCGACTTGAACTCCTTCCAGAACCAAGAAATTTTGCAGCCTATTTCCTTTTTTTTGGCAACGAGCGACAGGTATAAAAATAAAAATTCTTTAAAAGTCTTTAATCCAATTACTTGACACCAGTGTAATAAAAACTCTATTTGCGATAACAAAAGTTTTTTATTTTCAAAACAGTTGTACAAGTCTCTTCAACAACTCGTAGTTACAATGAAATTTGCTAGAAGCTCTCACAACAACTTGTTTTCAAACTAATCGCTAGGAGTAGAAGTATTACCTCTTAAAGTCTGCGATGGTATTTTCTTAATTGTTTAATATCGATGCATTATAATTAACAACCGAAGCATTAATTTTGAATTTATATCTATCACTACAGTAATTTATATTTCACGGGCCTATTTATATTAAGAGCTATTTACCACTAATTTTTTCACATCACGACTTTCAAATCCTTAAATCAAAATTCATATCGTTTTCAAAACCGCAATCAGAACTGAACTGTTGAACCCTTCTACGGCTATTTATACTTTACCTAATTATTCTATATTATTCTAAATCATACCAGAGTTTGCAAATAATATACTCAAAATTTTCTGTTGTAACCTAAATAACTCTTAAATGCAAAAGCCTTGTAGGTAACTCTCAATCAACTCTATTTGAAGATGTCACGTTACAGGTTGTCCACCAATTGGTTTCGTGTATAGATGCTTTGTTACGTTCTAATGTAATTATTCTGGGATGGCTCCTGACCAATCGACGCTACAATATTTTACTTGACTTTAAGCGGTTTCGACACGCTTTCAAGATATGTTGTTATTAGTATTTAATGAATGTGATTATAGCTAGCGCCAATCTATTCAACGTAATGATTTACGTCAGACTTGCAATTGGAGATCTTATTACGAAAACAATGCATATTTTGTTTAGGGTGTAATGAGTAGTTGATCAAATAAGCGGATAACTGTACTATATCCCTTGTATCCATAGCCTTCATATACAGAAAATAAAATTGAATATCTTATCTACGCAAATAATTACATTATTTGTCAAAAATCTCACGAACTTCTATTGTTTCGTCTAAAACATTTTAGCCCTAAAGTTTTGATAATATTATTATCATATAAACAACTTTCCAGCCAAAGACTGATTTAACAGTAAATAATATATGCATATTAGGAGCGGCAGTTTGTTTGATGAAGCAGGTGAAGTGCCTCTTCTCCAAAAAGACCTAAGTAGAGTAATAAATTTTAATTGTTCATTGTTCATTTTAAAGCTCTCACTCCCTCGAATTAAACTTATAAATATTCACTCTTATTACATTCAAAAAGCCCGACGTAACGTGATGCAGCGTAGAATCTTGTTTCCGTTATAAATAAAAATTTTACGTCTAACTCTTTCAAATTTGCGTCAAGATAGCCAGTTGTCTTAGTGTACAAAACAATAAATTTTATTTTATAGCTTAATTAATATTTAGTGTAATAAATATAATTATTTGAACAATAATTATTGTATGTATTATTGGGGTTAGTACACTTATATTAAAATGGTATTTAGAATATCACCATTTTACTGGACGACCGAATTATTTGAAGAACTAGTTAACGCCTTACGCGAGTTATGTATCCCCCAATCTATGTATGTATAACAAAATAGAAGTTATTAGGAATTAATAGAAATTGTTACAGAAATTATTAAGCCAGGTGCAACAATGTAATTCAAGGATAATTAAATAAAAGTTATTAACAGTTGTGAGAACGATTGCAATACATTGTATTCCAGACAATAGTGATACTGCAGGTGGCACGTCACAGACGGTTAAGAACCGTGATTACCTATAAAGTACATTGTATTATAAATAGAATTAAGAAATAAGCAGACATGAGCTCTGCAAGTTCCCATAGACATGTGAGGGCAGGGACAACATAAATACCCCGAGAGCACCATATCGGTCAGTCAGTCTCAAGTATTTCAGCTTTAACATTGCAGTTTGCTTATGCTACTCACTCATATTAGTTTAATTATTAATTATTTTTTGACTTAGCGTAATTTTAAATCAGTTTATCAAAATTCCATATTAATATCTGTATAAACTAAATAAATTGTTACGAAGTTTTGGAAGAAGTTTTTAAAAACACCGCTCCCACTGCCCGAAACGTAACTCGCGTTTAGTATTCAATGGTATTAAATGTTTACTGTTTGACCATAAGTTCCTAAGTGATAAGTACAACAATAGCTTTCAACAATTCTAGTTCTTTTTAGAAAATACCAATAATAACATTGTGATGGGAGGGGGACATGAATACTGCGTTAAGCTACTGGCGATGAATGGTAATACTTTGTATACATTTTGTGGGTTTACAGAGGTAATACTTGCACTACTAACGTTAGGTTAGAAAGTGAATAATTGTGACAGATTTTGGAAATTTTATTGTAACTACGAGCTGCTGAAAAGGCTCGTTCGAGTTTTGGTTACACTAGTATCAAACAGTGGTTTAAAAACTTGTAAACGGTTTACGATTTCTATTTGCATGCCTATTACTCGTAGTCAAAAAAAGAAAGGGACAGCGATTTCTTTTATTTTGGAAGGACTTATGTCAGGAGTTGCGGAGAGCTAGGTTAAAAACTTTACGACACAGCATGAAAGCTTTGCAAAGAAACAAGACCATAACTCTGCGAGCTTGGCAAAGAAATTAGAAAAATGTACCAGGAGGTTTACAGAAAAATTACTGGAAAATACCGTATACCTTACAGAAAAACTGAACGAGACCGAGTGAATTTACAGGAAAATTTTATAGCTCAATTAGACCAAGATGCAAACACGGGCGAATTAAAATTATTAAAAAATTTGAACCAATTAAGAGAGGAATTTATACAGGGAAGTACTAAAACCATAGAAAACTGAACGCTAAATTTCCTAACGGCTTACAGAAATTTGAAGCGTGGTTCGTGGACAACTTGCTAGAACTAGAAACAAAGTTATTAAAAAGTCACGTAAAATGCAAGAAGGGTAACTGAAGAGGAAGAATGGATTAATACCATAATAGTGCAAATACCAGATCGCTCAGTGTCGATGACACAACAGCACGCCCCAAAATTAGGAATGTCGAGAAATACAAACTAATGTCAAGTTTTAGAGTAAAACCACCCATATTTGATATAAAGTTACCTCGGCACACATATTTTAAAAAATTCGAGGCTACGGCGAGAGCTAACAGTTGAAATAATGATGAAAGGGCAATCGTTTTGGCGTTTCCGTTACAAGATTAGGCTTTGAATATTCTGCAGGCTATACCAAACGATGACCAAAGAAACTAGGGCGCTTTAATATCAAGACGGTAAATGAGATATGGTGACTCGTCTGCAATAGGTGTATCACGCTTAAGTAAAGAAAGGTTACCAAAAGAACAACCAAAATTTGAAGCAGATATTGCTTGATTGATAAGATAAGCTTATCCAACAGCACCGGATAGCTTCTTAGACGTGATAGCAGTACAGCACGTTTTTAACGGGATACGTAACGAAGAGATCCGTGAAGCACTACGGCTGGCTCTACCAAGGACCCTATATAATGCGTTAGTTCATGCTTTAGAATTTAAAACGGCAATACAAGCTTCCCATCGTGGTAGTGACAAGGTAAGTTGCTGCGTAGAGGCACAGGGCAAATAAGGCCTAGAGGAGGTTATTCAAATGGTACTTTGTGAACACCAAACAAAGAGAGAGCTACCGAGATGCTGGAATTGTGCGGCATTTGTTTATATATATATATATATATATATATATATATTATGCTGTGATAAGGGGTTGTTTAAGGGTGTACTTTATAGGAAAGGTCACTTAGAAATGAGTAATTACCATAAGCAGCAGAAAACTGCACTTATTTAGTGAAGAATGGAGAAATAGACATAGTTTGTAAATAGTAACCAGTCAACACCCTGTAGATAAAGTTTTGGTTAATTTAGGTATAGCAAGTAATAATATTTTTCAGTGGAAGCACGCGTATATTTATAAGTAAACGATAAAGTGTAATTAGACACGCATTCAAAAGAGTTCTAGACGATTAGATTAATACGGAGATAGAAATAGAGCTTCAGGTAGCATAGGTAAATGCGTACAAATATCTAACCATTTTTGATAAGAAAGCAGATTAAAAATTGCGTGAATCGCATGTAAATATGAAAATTTAAAGTCGAATTGCATCAGTTGTTTATGGAAAGGCAATTAGATCTATCAAAACACAGCATGTTGATAGCGAAAGACAGCTGCAAGCATGTTATGATTATTGGGAATCGTGGTGAATTACATCAGAAACTGCTCTAAATGTAATTATTTGATTGGTCAGAAATAAGCGACGAGTTCTAGACCATACCCACTGATAGAGTGGGAAATGAAGAATATATTAGCAAGCACCGTGATAACGAATTTAGTTTTGAACTCAACAAAGGCCGAAGTGCGTCGTTATGAAGTAAAGTAATACGTAAATTTTAAGAGTGAAAGATAAGACAAGTGCCAAGATGAAAATTATAATTGCCGATTAAACGTAAGTACGTTTTAATGAATTTATTTTAAACTAAAACATAAAAGTAATAGGGCTTTGAAGTCTGAGGAAAATAGACTACGATTTCAATGTCCGGGGAAAACAAACGACAATTTTGAAGTCCAGGGGAAAATACAGTAATACAATTTTGATGTCTGGGGGAAGAATAATACAATTTTAAGTTTGAGGAAATTGATTGATAAGAAGTAATAAGTCAGATATGAAACGACAATAAATTGGGGGTGCATAAAGTAATAATGGTAGTCCATAGTGTAATGGCAATAATTTAAATGTAATCCAGAATTTGAGAACATAATTTGTATTTCAAATGGAAGCGTCGATGTGAAGAAAATAAACCAGTTCAGATTTTTAGTTATAAGACATTTTGTTTTTCTATATATTTTTTTATTTTGAATATTGAATTTGCTTAATATAATATGCTTGTGAAAAGTCAACAAAAGAAGTTGCATACGTATAAAGTGAGTAATATGATAACAGGTTTAGAATATTCTACACTTCGTTGATAAAGATAAAGTTATTTTTTTTGGTGACTTTTGGTTTTGAGTAAATAGTATATGATTGTTAATAAATGAGATTTATAACGTTAACTAATTGAAAAGTGTATTTCAAATAATTTACAAAAGCTGTACATAATATATTGGTTTCATTATACATAAAATCGAAATTAACTGAATTTTATAATTCCAAATAAATGCTAGCCGAGGTCATAAGATTTAAATAGGAGGAGCTACAAGTTGAATAGGAAATTGATAACATGCAAGGCGGTAACGTATCGAATTTTGCTATTGGCAGACAAGGTTGTTTCAAGATAAAATCCAGTTAAGTTGATATCAATATTAATAAGACAGCCGGAGGAGGAGATAATTACAATCTTGTTTATTTATAGTAGACATTAAAATGGTCGTTCAAATGATGGAAACGCGAATAATAGAGAGTATCATAGCAAATTAATAACAGCACAACGAAGGGGCTCGAGAATTACAGTTCATAGCAATATATATAAAGACAAGTTATTTGCAGTCCGCAATAAGAAAATTGTATATAAAGTAAGATGTATCTGTAAACAAACTCTTATGAAAATAATAAGAGCCATTGACAAATACCCAGCCCGATTTGTATTTGTCAATGGCTCTTATTATTTTCATAAGAGTTTGTTTACAGATACATCTTACTATATATATATATATATATATATATATATATATATATATATATATTGCCGTGGAACCCTGATAAAGACCTCTTCAGAGTAAAAAAAAAACAATTTTTAAAAATATAAAACTTTTTACAAAATTTTCTTACCCGTATTCTGCTTCATCGAATTATTTTCTTCAGCAGCTTCCCTGGCTAGCTCAGCTGTGCTTCTTCTCGTATTCCTAAATTTACTCTCATTTTCTTTACCGTTCACACACCATACAATAAAATCACAATATAATACAACAATGATACAATATTTATTGACCATTATTTACAAATAATAATTCGAAGTTATTTACAGTTCGGTGCTCAAGTTACACCTCAATACATGCTATTTTTGTAAAGTCAAAGTTTTTAAAATGAAAATTTCTAACACATTTAATGCAACAGGAGGAAATGGGCCCCCAAATAATACCTGAAATTGGTTTCTTACTACACACTGGAGTATGGTGAGCTCATGATAACCCAGTTTATCAACGTACGTTTTCCACTTTGCATACTATTACTACAAACTTCAAAAAAAAACCCATCTACTCTTAACAATTAAATTTAAATTCATCAAGCAATTCAATAAGCTTTACGTACACCTTTTGTTTTATATTCAAAATATCATATTAGTAGTCAGCTGTACGTATTTTTTTCAATAAGTAAAATAGCGAAAAATATCATTAAAGTTCACTCTCGCATCACAAAAATTTCAACAGTTTATAAAAACAGCAAATTCTAATGCGTTACCTGGAAAAACTTGAGGATTCCCTCTCCGTTGACGAATGTATTATGTTCCAGAACCCCTTGGCCTAGTAGTTATGCGTGAGGCTCCACTAGATGTTTAAAGATGAACACCATCTAAGCTGCGCTTCATGCTACCCATCCAATATCAATTTCAATATCCAAATCCATGTATATTACACTTGTTTATTATCGCATTATTAATTTACGAGCTTGTTAAAGTATTCTTTGGACCTTAGTTAAATTAAAATAAACTCGACACAATTTGCGTTTCTAACTATAAGGCCACAACAATCTATTACTGTACTATTGAATTTACAAATTTTTAATACTTACAAGCCTTGTCAGTAGATTTTTGTACGTCGTAAGCGATGCAAAATAAAAAGAGAGCTATTAATTTCCCTAGCTTATTTATATCATAAAACTAGGCCCCTTGGCCACACTACGTAAAATACCTAATTGCAAAATAATATTTCCGCAAATTTTGTGTAACCGTTCTAAACTTCTAGAAATATCCCCGCGTCAACCACGCTATGCACGACAAACTATCTCATGTTCCTTTGTTCTAAAACTATTTATTTCGACCAATCATACATTTCAGTGACGTCTTATAACCTCACTTGTAATATCTCTATACCAGTCTTATGCATATTAAATGTCGCGTTCTAACCTTGCTTCAGTGGTAGAAAATCGTTATAGCTGCCCGCGTCTTTATAAACCCCACGTGGATTGAATACGTGCCGACTAAAATGCATGCTTCTATGCCCGTCTCATTCTGTAACATATTATTAATTGTGCATCCTTTTTGCTCTTTTAAAAAGCTCTTGTTAGTGTTTATTACGAAACCACCAATGGTTACACAATATTTCCTTGAAGCTCGCTTTGTTATCTACAGAAATAAAGGAAAGGTAACCTTTCCAACGTGCAGCTGTGCCTAATTCATGATCGTTTAAAATAACATTTCTAGGAGTTTACGTTTCCCAGTATTTTTATATAACCGACGTCTGTCTATTTGTTAAGAAAGCTTCTCGCCTTGGTATTATTGATTTTTCATGCCCTTATGCGTTCTCTGACGTTATAACCCGTTGAATTAAACTAAATTAAATTAATTAATTATATCTGTTGGCTTATAAACCTGATTTTCTTTGTGAATCTATTACCTTCTAATCCCTAATTATAAAATTATGTCAATACTTGTTAATTTAAATTAAATAAATGAAATTAATTTTGCGCGTATATAAATGGTTTCTTTCTCTATACAGGGTGTTAGGAAATTGCTTTGTTGACCTCAAATTTAACCTTTTACATCCACTACATATATATATATATATATATATATATATATATATATTACTCAAATTTAGACCAGGGTAGAAAATTAATTAACGACATCAAATAATTTTAATCACCGTGTATAAGGACGCTTTCTATAAAAAGAAGCAGAATTAAAATGCTCAACGTGTATTTAATTTAATTGTTCCAAGAAACAAATAGAAATTACGTGCAAAATTTATATTAATTAATTCAATTTTTAAGTAATGGGTATTAAACAAAGTGTACAAATAATAAATTAATATTTAGTGCGTATTCGCTAAAAATAAAAGGGTAGAAGTCAATGCCATTCATTATTATTTTAGTTGGAGTTAATTGAACCATTATTAATAATATAATAAGCATAAAAACCTGTAAAAATCCAAGGTTAAAATACCATGAAATATAAGCTCTGAGAATTATATTAAAACGTTAATTAAGAGCACACGCCTGCGTATTTTTAAAAGTCAATTTCAGTTTAATTTGTTTGGATAAACATGAAAATTCTGCGTATATTGAAAACGGTCGGATAAACCGTAGCTTATATTAACGGGAAGGCTAGATACGGGGTTATTTAACTCAAATAAGAATACACGTGGACTGAAATAACCGATAGTAAAGAGTATCGATTTGCACCACTAGGAGCAAGTTAGAAAAAGACAGATAAAATGCGCAAGGCAGAGACACAGATAATAAAAGGCGTGATTTGAGCAACGTCACGAGGAAATGATTGGTTGAAATAAGTTGCAGATATGAGAGGTGTAAACGTAACGATTTCTATACAAATTTAATTAGTGTTCTCGGACGTGTGTGCGAGCCGTGTGAAAATTCTAAGATTTTCAACTGGCGGGTGTTCAAATTTTTAGAATCGCTGTGCCGGGCTGTCGAAAAGGGAACATAGTATGCGAAATCCTGAAAACTGGCCGTCGCGGGACAAAACCGACATACAGGCAAGCTATTATATAAACCCGGACTTTAAACAGTTTCGCTCTCTTAGATTTTCAATTTTGATTCAATACTTTAAACAGTTTGTTCTTATATTTTGGTGATTATTGAATACTTTAAAACAGTTTGCTCTTTACGTGTTAAGACACAAGTTATTATGCATCAGTGCACTTAGAAAAAAAGATACAAGGTAATAAAGTCTAGTTATATTTGCGAGTATTACTGTACCAATTATCGAAATTAGTAACGATAAATGAATAAACAAAAGTAGGCAGTTTTGGGGTATAGCGTGAAAGCAGTATGAATTTCTTTGCTATTTTTCGGGGGTGTTAATAATTAAATGTTATTCGTAATCGTGATTGGATCCACAAAACAAGATTTTGATATACTTAGATGAGTTCCTGAGAAGCCCTGAAACAATTTTAGATAAATGGTGGTGTAGAAAATTTTAAAAGCGTTCAGAATCAGAAATCGTAAACATAACCCAGTTGGAATGGTGTGATTAACAAAGGACGATGTACATTGGAGCCACGAGTGCATTAACCTTCAGGTAGCTTATGCTTTGTTGTTCGATTTTTGATGTTTTGGTGTGTGTTGAATAACTTTATAATTTGTTTGCTAAAAAATAAACAGTAGTGAATTTGTACAAACAACAAATTTTTAATTTTAAGGTGAAATTTTCTTGTTTAAGTAGAAAGGAGTATTTAGCAGTTTATGTTCTTGATTATAATGAAAATTTGGGTCTGTCTTTGAGCTCAATTAGACTAACCTCTTTGATTAACGTAAAGGGGTGGGAGATGCTACAATTTAATTTTGAAATTTTAATGTATTATGAATATTGATGTAAATAGAGTTAACGTTGATGTTTGTGGTAGGAATGTGTTTGTTTTTTTTTATGAATGAGGATGAAAGTTTTAACTAGGTGAGCAGCCGAGGCGGAAAAAGTAAAGAGGCGATTATTAGAAGAGATTTAACAGGGCGAGAATCACAGCAAATCTTGGTGCCAAATTCGAGAGGTTCGAATATTTTTTTTACTCTGGTGAGGCGTTTTGTAGGATACACAGCAAACATGACGGCCCAACGCTGGGGCTCGATTCTAAAACCTTAGTTAACGAATAATGGTGAGGTTTCACAGCAAACATGGCGACCCAAAAGTGAGGCTCGAGTTCCAAATAAATTTTTTTGTGATTTTATTCCAGGAAACTGGCGATCTGAAAGAGAGAGTTTCTGTTTGTTTATAAATTTAAGAGTATTTTAGAGTGTGTGTGAGTGATTAGAACGTATGCAGAGAAAGGAGTGGTTAAGGAGTCAAGGAGTGGAAATTGGAAGTGACAATAGTGCATTGTGTGAAAAAAATTCGAAAATGGAAGAAGCTGGAGGCAGTAGAGATCAGTCGAGGACGGAATCAGGGGATCAAGGAAACGAGATGATAATGAGAATGCTAGAGAGGATGAACGATGAAGTTAATAGAGCTAGGGAAGAATCGAATAGAGCGAGGGAGGAGTTCAACCGAAAATTAGAACAGCTAAGCGATGAATCGAATATAGCGAGGGAGGAGTCCAACCGAAAATTAGAGCAGATAAGCGGGAAAATTGAGCAATCTACTAAGGAATTTACAGAGTTTAAAAATAGTCTTACCGTAAAGATGGGTGAAGTTGAAAATAGGGTTGAAAAAAATGAGCGTGATATTACAGGTCTTCGATAGGAAATGGGAAATCTAAGGTCCGAAGTACGTATTTTTTGTGAAGAAGAAATAAATATAAAAATGACTGAACTAACGGACTCATGTAGGGATCGGTTAGGCAGGGTAGAACGCGAAGTTAGTAGTATTAAATACAACATGTCAAGTTTAACGGGGGATGGTCCCAGATTTTATACAGGTGGCGTATCATTGGACCAACATATGAAATTTTATGGCGATAATAGGGTAAATCCACAAATTTTTATTAATAGTGTAAGAAATCTAGTGGGAAATTTATTTGACGAACAGACTAAACTCAATACGATAAAGCTCTATTGAAAGACAATGCGGAAGCATGGTACAATTTAGTAGGACAGGACATAGACACATATCAGGACTTTGAAAACAAATTTTTACAACATTACTGGAGTGATCACAAACAGGATCAGATTAGGGACGACTTGATTACAGGAAAATTTAAGGGGAGAGTTTGCAGGTTCTAGGGAGCAATATGCCATCCACAAATACAGTGTGGCCAAACAACTTCATCCACCATTGACGGACAGACAAATAATCAAGTACTTATCACGACATTTTGAACTGGAAATCAGACAACACGTGGCCTTACAAAACAACACAGAACGGGAGACATTTTTAGAATACTTACAGAGATATTAAAACAATATTTCACTTGGGCTTCCTTGTTGCTGGCTAGCCTCACGCATGGGCGCCAGTAAAGTGATTTTTTTTCTTTATTCGCTGGTTAAAGTGAAGCTTTAATTATTCGCGGCTAAATCTGGGAATTACCCTAAGGGTGAGCAATGAGAAAGGGTGTGGGGATGGTCTAAACTCTGCAATAAATTAACAAAAAGAAAATGGGTTGAGCGCCACTGTATCTGTATGAACGATAACACTAAAGAGTCATTACTCCTATGAGAAGATACAGAAACTCACGGGATGTACACACAATAAGAAACTTACAACTTACTGAACTAATGTATCTGGAAACCTCTGGAACATACTTACGACCTCTCCGATCTCGATGATCCTGAAAAAAAATGCACAACAAATTCTCAATTAGAAAGACACAGTTTGTGCTTTCCAACACAAAAAACAAGCTAATAATTACAGGTGGATAATATTGAGATTACCACACCAAAGATATTTAAATCAAAAATGAATACCTAGAACAAACCTGTTGTAGCATATCTGTGCTTTATAATTTACTTCAGCATTCGTATAATTTCATTATTCAACAAACTTATTTTCTTTAAAAATTTAGTAAAATTAATTATGCATGGAATAAAAAACTTGAGTCTAAAAATGAAATTTAATATAGTTTCTCTTTCTTAATTTTTTTAAATATGTTTACAAAAATGAACTAATAAAATTGGTTTCTCTATACATCTGCCTTTGACATAACAGGACCTTAAGTTAATAATATTTTAAAACAAGTTTTGACACCAAGTGCTCAGATCTGATTATTGGTTCACATATGTTTCTCATAAATTATCTCTAAAAAAAATTTGAATCACATGTAGTTAACTTGGACAAACAACTTTTCATTTAATTCAGGTATTATGAACTTATTAAAATTTAACATCTGCAAATAAATTTTCCAAAAAGCAAGAAATGGACTTTGAAGTCTCATATTTTTAACAAGTGAATTTCTGCAAATTTTATAAAATTATTACTATAGCATTTCGTGACTATTTTTTCCCACGCTGTTCTATATACACAAAATTTAACTTGACCAAACGATCCTTGAAAACTAATTATGTGAGCATTCAAGAATTCTCACAAACAAAACAAAAAAGAAGGTCTGATACCTGTAGATGTTGATGTCTTCATCTCTAGTTCTCAAACGGCGATGTACATCCTCTAAAATCTGCTCATCAACTTGTCGTAACAAAACATTAAAAAAACAGCTGTAGTTGCCCTGATAAACGAATAGCTTTCCAATCTTTGATTCAAATATATCACCGTCCTACCATATCATAATGTTATTGCAACATTTAAAAATACTTTTCCTACATTCTAGTCCGTCATATTAATTCTTCATTCTACTCCGTCATATTAATTCTTCATTCTACTCCGTCATACGCTAAAGGAATAAAAATATTTTATAAGTTATTTGGTTAAAGCGATCTTACCGTTAACAATTTCCAACACAACAATTCAAGAGGCGGCGCGTTGCAGTGCCTTGCCGGTGTCACAGGAGCCTGGAGCTTCACTCTGTGTCCCAAGGCGACTCGCCCCCCTATTATTACCATCCCACGCCGATCCGGAGGCCCCACTTCTGCAAGGCCTGAAGATTCATACTTTTTAAGAAAACAATGCCAACTCGACTACATTTACCAAAGCAATGGCCGACCTCGTTCCGTTCTAGTACGACACCTTATTTGCGTGGCGCATTACCTCGTGACCAGTACACGCACGCGCTATTCTAATTCTAACGAATGAAGGGGAAGAATCCGCCTGTAAAGTAGGCAACACAAACGACTAGACCCCATATAAATACTTTCCTTGAATGTATAATATTAATAAATATCTCTGTGCAAAGCATTTAAGTTATTAAAGCAAACATGATTTCCTGTTTTCATATAGAATTGTTTCTCTTAGATATTATAGCATCAAATACGAGAATTAAATACCACAGAATAAAATTATACTGAAGCGATTCTTGCAAACATGGTGCTATAGAATATATATTCGTTACACAGACGATGTATGTGTTGGACGGACAAGAGAGATACGAGAACGAAACATTAACACGGTTAGGTTTGACAACAGGACACAGAATTTTGCGAGACGGCCTGACTACAATAGGAATTTTCGACCGAATTGGAAACGACGAGGACAGGAATACAGAAGCAATAGTGCGACTAGGGGACCGACGCCAAGACCTAGTTACACGAGACAAAACAGTTTACCGGAAGTAAACAGGACAGTAACGAGCACGCCGAATAGAGACAGGGACACGGATATGAATACGAGGACGTACGCACAGGTTGTAGAAGGGCAACCAGGACCAAGCACGGAAAACAGGACGAGACAGGATTTTTAGAACGCGACAGACCACTAGATTTCTGTGTAAATGTATATGAACGTCCACGTGAATTTTTCAAAATTGAGGAGGAATTAGAGCCAGAAACTGTTTAAAAATTGTGTTTGCCAATTATTAATATAGGAATTTTTGAGAATAATGTAGAAGTATTACTTGATACAGGGACAGAGGCGAGTTTAATATCGGAAGAATTCGTCAGCAAAATTAGGGATAAGGTTTGTGCTAGAATTATGCCTATAAAGCGTAGCCATTTAGTAGCTCCAAATAAAAAGAAGTTTGCTGTAGTGAATAGTGTTGTGGTGCTTAGGATAAATATAGGATGGTTAAGCTGTGAACAGGAGTTTGTAATTGTACCTGGACTGAATTTTCAGAGCATTTTAGGTGTTGACTGTATGATGCAGTTAGGGGTTTTGATAGATATGGAAAGGAAGGTAGTAAGGATTAAGGATAGGGTAGTGCCATGGAAGGGCAGTTATGAAGTCACAGAGGATGACACAGGGTTGAATATTAATGTAGTAGAGGTAGAGGATGATGAAGTTAAACAGATCAACATAATAAGATGTCCAGAGGAGAGGATAGTAGAGGTTCCAGCTTTATGACAAAAACATGCAGAATTAGTGGGGGTAGAAGCAAGCACAGCGTTAGGCTATAAGCACGTATTGGAAGTGGATAATTCAAAACCGTTCAACGCCAAGGTTTATCCTATTCCAGCAGCATATCGGGAGCAAGTGAAGGCAGAATTAAATAAAATGTTGGAAGATGGCATAATAGAGGTTTCAAACACTCATTTCATAAATCCGTTGGTGGTAGTTAAGAAAAAGGATGACAGCGTTCGTTTATGTTTAGATGTACGAAAAATTAATCAACGGACCAAACCGCAATTCCATTGTCCACCATCAATGGACACACTTTTGACGAGGTTAAGTGGCAAGTTTGTTTTTAGTAAATTAGATTTAAGGAATTCATTCTGGCTGATTCCATTACACAAGGATTCTAGAAGGTACACAGGATTTTCCGTATAGGGGAAAATCTATAATTTTAAGGTAGTATCGTTTGGTTTGTCGGCAGAAAAGGAAATAATAATAAATGAGAAACAGACAAGTGTAGGGACTGAAGAAGAAGCAATATTTAAAAGTCAGGATAATAGGGATGATAAGTTTATTTTATGTGAGATGATAGGGATGATAAGTATAGATATAGAAGGAGGAGAAATAGGGATGAAGAGTATTAGAATAGTGAAAAGAAAGACTTGGAGGATCAAGAAAAGAGTCGGATTTAAATAAGCAATGAAGATTAAATGAACAAAATATAGGAATAGAAATAGGTGTATATAGAAGAGGAGAAGTAAGTGTTTATAGAAAATAAAGATAGGTATAGAATAAATATGGGAGATAGTTAGAAATAGGTATATAGGATGAGAAGGAAATTAAATATAGAAAGAAAATAAGATAGATTAAGTGTAGATATTTCTTCTAAGATTAGTGGAGAGTTAGGAATAGAATAAGAATAGGATAGGTATATAGCATTAGGTAGGGGGAAGTGAGTATAGTGAAGAATAATTAGAATTTAGGAATAGGATAGGGATATAGGGGATAGGGATATAGGATAGGTGTAAAAATTTTTAGGATTGGATATAAGTTAGGTAAGTTAGAAAGATAAGGGTAGAGTAAGATAGATAATTTTTTTTTGTAAATTTTTTTTTCCAGTCTAAATGTTTTATATTTAAATTCGAATAAGTGGGATTATTTGTATTTAAATAGGGGAAAAATACTCAAATTTAGACCAGGGTAGAAAATTAATTAACGACATCAAATAATTTTAATCACCGTGTATAAGGACGCTTTCTATAAAAAGAAGCAGAATTAAAATGCTCAACGTGTATTTAATTTAATTTTTCCAAGAAACAAATAGAAATTACGTGCAAAATTTATATTAATTAATTCAATTTTTAAGTAATGGGTATTAAATAAAGTGTACAAATAATAAATTAATATTTAGTGCGTATTCGCTAAAAATTAAAGGGTAGAAATCAATGCCATTCATTATTATTTTAGTTGGAGTTAATTGAACCATTATTAATAATATAATAAGCATAAAAGCCTGTGAAAATCCAAGGTTAAAATACCATAAAATAAAAGTTCTGAGAATTATGTTAAAACGTTAATTAGGAGCACACACCTGCGTATTTTTAAAAGTCAATTTCAGTTTAATTTGTTTAGATAAACATGAAAATTCTGCGTATATTGGAAACGGTCGGATAAACCGTAGCTTATACTAACGGGAAGGCTAGATACGGGGTTATTTAACACAAATAAAAATACACGTGGACTGAAATAACCGATAGTAAAGAGTATCGATTTGCACCACTAGGAGCAAGTTAGAAAAAGACAGATAAAATGCGCAAGGCAGAGACACAGATAATAAAAGGCATGATTTGAGCAACGTCACGAGGAAATGATTGGTTGAAATAAGTTGCAGATATGAGAGGTGTAAACGTAACGATTTATATACAAAATTAATTAGTGTTCTCGGACGTGTTTGCGAGCCGTGTGAAAATTCTTAGATTTTCAACTGGCGCGTGTGCAAATTTTTAGAATCGCTGTGAAATAACTTTTATTCTTCACCTTTTTTTTTGAACTTCCTTGTTGATGGATAAAGTGAAGCTTTAACTATTCGCGGCTAAGTCTGGGAATTACCCCAAGGGTGAGCAATGAGAAAAGGGGTGGTGATGGTCTAAACTCTACGATAAACTAACAAAAGGAAAATGGGTTGAGCGCCACTGTATCTGAATGAACGGTTACACTAAAAATTCAATATTCCTATGAGAAGATACAGAAACTCATGGGATATAAATGCAATTAAACTTACAACTTACTAAACTGAAGTATCTGGAAATCTCTGGAACATACTTACTACCTCTCTGGTCACGATGAACCTGGAACAAAATACACAACAAATTCTTTATTAGAAAAACACAGTTTGTGCTTTCCAATAAAAATAGCTGTTAATAACTGCAGGTGGATAATATGGAGATTAACACACCAAAGCTTTTTAAATCAGGAATAAATACTTATAACAAACCAGTTGCAGCAAATAGGGGCCTTTTAAATTACTTCAGCCTTGTACAATTTCATCGATTAACAAGCTCATGTTCTTTTAAGAATTTAGTATATCTAAATATGCATGGAATAAAAAACTTGAGTCTAAAATGGAATTTAATATTTTTTCTTTGTTAAATGTTTCTTTAAATGTGGTAATAAATTGTACAAAATAAAATTAAGTTTCAATACATCTGCTCTGACTTAATAGATCTTTAAATTAATTATCATGTATCAAACAAGTTTTAGTACCAAGTTTCAGATCTGAGTTCTGGTTTACAAGTTTTACAAAGATTATTTCTATTAAAAACGAATCACATGTGTTTTTAACAAGCAAACAACTTTTCATTTACATCTGGTATTAGAGGCTTATAAAGGTTTCAATATGAGTAGATAAATATTTTAAAAGGCAAAAAAGTGGAGTGAACTATCATTTTGTTAACAAGTGACTTTATACAAATTTGTAATACTATTACTGTATTAATTTTAGCTATTTTCTTTCATGTTGCTCTAAACATACAAAATTTTAACTCGATCAAACGGACTTCGAAATTTATGTATTCGAACATTTATGAATCTTTACAAACAGAATAAAGAAAGATTGATACCTGTAGGTTTTGTTTTCCAAATCTAATTATTAATTACCAGCACACATGTTCCAAAAATCTGCTTCTCGACTGGTTATAACTAAACTTTAATCGCCTCGACAAATGAACTGCTCTCAATATTGGATTCAAATACAACATAAACCATCATTTCATTCCGTCCGTAATGTCATACATTAAAGGGATAAAAATATTTTATAATTTATTCAGGTTTGAAGAGAGCTTACCGTTAACAAATCTCAAAACAATCTTTAAGGAATGGCGTGTTTTAGCGCTTTGCCGGATTCGCAGGAGCTTGGCACTTCATCCGCGTCCCAAAGCAAAACTCACCACCTTCTACCATCTCCCATACCAACCGATGTGGAGGCCCCACTTAGGTAAGGCCTGGAGTTTCATCTTCTTAACAAACTAAAGAATGCTCACGCGACTACATCTATCAAGACAAATGGCGGCCCTTCTAGCGACACATCATCGGCGTGTCCTATCTCGTGACCGGTATGCACACGCGCTGTACCGATTGTACGGATGCGTAGGAAATATCCGCCTGAAAGGTAGACAACACAACCTACTAAGCTCCAAATAAATTCGTTTCTTGATAGTTATAAAAATACCAAATATCTCCGTACAAAACATTTAAGTTCCTTAAGTGAACACGACTTCCCGCTTTCATATAGAATTGTTCCTTTATGATTTTACAACATCGAACACATGGATTAAATACCACAGAATATATTTATGTTGAAGCGGTTCTTATGATCATAATGCTATAGAATATATTTATGTTACACAGCCCCCGAACAAAAAGAAAAAACTTTGAGATTAACCATATGCCAACATATACTTAAACGAGAAGTTTTTTATAAACAAAGACGAAACTACTACTTAAACAAAAATGGGTACCAAAAATACCATTAAAAAAAATCCAACCAAACTAAAATAACCTTGAAACTTGATTTCAAAAAAAATTTCTTACTAGCGACTTTACTAATACTAAAATAGGGTGCAAACAAGCGAGTGAGTAGGTAACTCTGCGTACCACACATCCGTTAGGAAACAAAATAGGTAAGACATAATCGGTAGGAAGACATGATCGGTAAAGGACAAAATATTGAGGTCAAATACTCACGAGTTACAACCTATCAAAGAACAAACCTACTAAGTTCGCGAAACTTAAACTAAAACTCAAATAAAACCTCGACGTAAACTATCGTAAAACAACAAACAAAATTTTTTTTTTTTCTACCAACAACTTTAGCATTATTAACACAAAATCGAAAAACCAATTCCAAAGTATTTACATATTAATATTTTTATGAAAATGTTTCCATTACTGCTGAGCAAAAAGGAATCCAGCACAGGAATCACAAAAGAATGTTGTATTTACAAAAAATTACTTTTCTTTGATTTAGTCTCACTAATACTAGACGAAATTGAAAACCCACATCAACTATATGGATATCAACGATCATCCAAAAATATTTTCTTCTTGACAAAAAATATTCAACAACCAAGTAGCATCACTGACTAGCTACTGTTTCTACAAAGAAAATAGTTAGCACTTCTAACCAAATTTCTTTTATCCGGACGCTCCAAAAAATTTTCTACACTACAATGGCCGCACCAAACATTCCGACACAACTCGTCTCAAAAAAATTACCATGTAAGCATCTCGCTTACTCCAAGCATAACAGCACTCAAGTGACCGTCTCAAAAGCGAATCTCACTTAAGCGATCATTCACCTAACTTAAACTAAATACACTCACAAAATGAAACAACAACTATTTACATGGTCTCACCACAACTATGATAACTACATACACCAGACAATCTACTTGTCTCTACCTATTTAAATTGATAATTTGTTAACATGCATGACATCACCAACACTTCTGCAACTCTACTATGAACCAAAACAAAACGCAGACGAAATTATATTTTATCTGAACTAACCACTTAAATTGAATAATCCAAAAACACGTTTCTTGATGACTAAAAGTACTTGAAATAACTGGCGATTTCCATAAACAACAAGATACCAGAAAAGCTTTCAATCGAACACCTCTTATTCGACAAAAGAAATCATAAACGACTAATTAATCCTTTGAGGATAGTCTGGACTGATGGCGGAATAAGGTTTCAGATCTTTAATATGCCATCTACCTGCTCTCGATCCATCCAAATTAACCAAATCATATACCACACTCGAGCACTTCTTTTAACTATACTTAAAACAAACTTTGGAGCAAGTTTAGCAGAAAATTTATTACTCGCACTAGACTATACTTTATTGGACATCCATACTTTATTACCAACCTCAAAAGAAATATTTCTCCTCCTTAAATTATATTGATTACTCGAACGTTCATAAGCTAAATGCAGTTTCGTTCGGACGTCTTCAAATACCTTAAAAATACCTTGACGATCAGAAGTATATAATGGGCGACTACCAGGAATGATTTCGATATCACTTTCGGGAGTAAATCCACTACCATAAAACTTTCCTGTGATAGGGATATGACGACCAAAAACTAAAAATTCAGGGTATAACCCGTCGACTCATGTTTAGCAGAATTAATAGCAAATTGAATCTGCGCTAACTCAGCATCCCATGTATCATGTTCTTCAATATAAGATCGAATAGCTGTCCCTACTGTTCTATTAATTCTCTCGACAAAATTACACTGCGGCGCATAAACAGCATTATACCATATTTTCTGAATTTCAAACCTATTACATAATGACCTAAAAATTCGACCAGCTAAATTTGAACCATTATCGCAAATAATAAATTGTGGCACTCCAAAAACACTAAGAAAACTTTTGTTCCATAAACTGTTCTATAACATGTGACTTTGCACTGCGTAAAGGATGTAAAATTGTGTATTTCGAAAACCAATCTCCGACTACCAAAAGCCATTTAAATCCTAATTTCGAGCGAGGAATGGACCCATAAGATCCAATGCAATTATCTGAAATGGAAATTTAGCTTCTTTCTCTTTTCCCATTAGACCTAAAGGACCTGCGTTAGAAGATTTTTGTGCACCACACACTAAACATGCACGACAAAATTTCAGCACATCTAAACTCATCTTTGGCCAATAATAATTTTCCTGAACTCTGGCAATAGTCTTCGAAAATCCAAAATGTCCCGCAACTGAGGGATCATGACACGATCTGATAACTTCCTCCCGTTGGGCTCTCGGAACCAAATATTTCCACTCCACGATGTTAGATGTTAAAGGCAAATTCGACGGAATAAACTTAAAAACAAACTCATTCTCAACTTTCCATTGAGGGTATTTCTCAGGCGACATCAAAATCTTATCACGTAACGACACATACAAATTTTCTAAATTATCAAGCTAGACCTCTATTAAATTTATGATATGATGTTCTGGAATTGCACGACTAAGACAACCGGGATCAACATTAATTTTACTTTTTCTATGAGCTTCGCAAACAATGTTAATTTTTGACGTAATAAATTTATATATTAAATTGCTTTCAACCTTCCATTGAGAATAACAATAACTAAATATTTTGGTACACTCTTACACTACTCCTAATCAAACTGTTAAGAAAAACTATAGTGCTTCACAACGCATAAACTTGCTAGCATGACAAACTCCTCTATGAGCCTCACCTAGACTAATTAACAAAAAATTACATCATAACTAACCTCCAATAATGATGACCAAACTGCTAAAGCGACAAACTTACCACGAGTCTCGTTTAGACTAATGTAATGCTGAGCGGCCAACTCTCCACGAGTCCCGTCTAGACTAATATACCGCTATCCGACAAACTACTACGACAAATTTCGCTTAGACTTACCAACAACTTAACATACTGCGTTGCAATGCGGATATAAATAGAAAAATTGCTACCAAAACGAATCAAATCAAAAACGTGCCAATGCACAAGAGCAAATTTTCAAACAATACTTCAACAGTAAACACCAATGTACCAAATACTTAAATCATTATTTCTTAAATCAAGAAATTAAACAAACAACTATTATAACTAATAAGAATGGAAGATGAACCTACTATCGATATAGTACATCCAGAATCAAATAAACCTGTACTATCTATATCAAACAACTTTACTATCACCTATGGTCAATTATCACCAGATTTTAATAAATAATGAATCAGTCTTGGGTTATGAATTAGTATGACAAAAATGTTTTACTACACTTAACCAATCTGACCAATCTTTCTTACTAACATAATTCCTCTGCTCACAAATCATCATTGCTGCCTTTTTTTAACCAGTTCAACTCTGAAATAACAAAAAAATTTTACTTTAATACGAATTTATACCTGCTACAACATTTAGACGACTATCAAACAAACTTTGAGGTTCCAGACACGACATGAGTACTATAAAAAAATTTTAACCAAGCTATTTTGAGTTTACCACAAGCCAATAGTTAGACGATGTTGTAACAACTTGTTACTAATCGAGCAAACCCTTTTTAAACGAACGACCATCGAGCCTCACGTTGGTTGCGCTAGTGTAATGGTATTTATTCTTCACCTTTTTTTTTGAACTTCCTTGTTGATGGATAAAGTGAAGCTTTAACTATTCGCGGCTAAGTCTGGGAATTACCCCAAGGGTGAGCAATGAGAAAAGGGGTGGTGATGGTCTAAACTCTACGATAAACTAACAAAAGGAAAATGGGTTGAGCGCCACTGTATCTGAATGAACGGTTACACTAAAAATTCAATATTCCTATGAGAAGATACAGAAACTCATGGGATATAAATGCAATTAAACTTACAACTTACTAAACTGAAGTATCTGGAAATCTCTGGAACATACTTACTACCTCTCTGGTCACGATGAACCTGGAACAAAATACACAACAAATTCTTTATTAGAAAAACACAGTTTGTGCTTTCCAATAAAAATAGCTGTTAATAACTGCAGGTGGATAATATGGAGATTAACACACCAAAGCTTTTTAAATCAGGAATAAATACTTATAACAAACCAGTTGCAGCAAATAGGGGCCTTTTTAAATTACTTCAGCCTTGTACAATTTCATCGATTAACAAGCTCATGTTCTTTTAAGAATTTAGTATATCTAAATATGCATGGAATAAAAAACTTGAGTCTAAAAATGGAATTTAATATGTTTTTTCTTTGTTAAATGTTTCTTTAAATGTGGTAATAAATTGTACAAAATAAAATTAAGTTTCAATACATCTGCTCTGACTTAATAGATCTTTAAATTAATTATCATGTATCAAACAAGTTTTAGTACCAAGTTTCAGATCTGAGTTCTGGTTTACAAGTTTTACAAAGATTATTTCTATTAAAAACGAATCACATGTGTTTTTAACTTAAGCAAACAACTTTTCATTTACATCTGGTATTAGAGGCTTATAAAGGTTTCAATATGAGTAGATAAATATTTTAAAAGGCAAAAAAAGTGGAGTGAACTATCATTTTGTTAACAAGTGACTTTATACAAATTTGTAATACTATTACTGTATTAATTTTTAGCTATTTTCTTTCATGTTGCTCTAAACATACAAAATTTTAACTCGATCAAACGGACTTCGAAATTTATGTATTCGAACATTTATGAATCTTTACAAACAGAATAAAGAAAGATTGATACCTGTAGGTTTTTGTTTCAAATCTAATTATTAATTACCAGCACACATGTTCCAAAATCTGCTTCTCGACTGGTTATAACTAAACTTTAATCGCCTCGACAAATGAACTGCTCTCCAATATTGGATTCAAATACAACATAAACCATCATTTCATTCCGTCCGTAATGTCATACACTAAAGGGGATAAAAATATTTTATAATTTATTCAGGTTTGAAGAGAGCTTACCGTTAACAAATCTCAAAACAATCTTTAAGGAATGGCGTGTTTTAGCGCTTTGCCGGATTCGCAGGAGCTTGGCACTTCATCCGCGTCCCAAAGCAAAACTCACCACCTTCTACCATCTCCCATACCAACCGATGTGGAGGCCCCACTTAGGTAAGGCCTGGAGTTTCATATTCTTAACAAACTAAAGAATGCTCACGCGACTACATCTATCAAGACAAATGGCGGCCCCTTCTAGCGACACATCATCGGCGTGTCCTATCTCGTGACCGGTATGCACACGCGCTGTACCGATTGTACGGATGCGTAGGAAATATCCGCCTGAAAGGTAGACAACACAACCTACTAAGCTCCAAATAAATTCGTTTCTTGATAGTTATAAAAATACCAAATATCTCCGTACAAAACATTTAAGTTCCTTAAGTGAACACGACTTCCCGCTTTCATATAGAATTGTTCCTTTATGATTTTACAACATCGAACACATGGATTAAATACCACAGAATATATTTATGTTGAAGCGGTTGTAACA
The DNA here is from genome assembly GCA_036346225.1 of Platerodrilus igneus. Taxonomy (NCBI): domain Eukaryota; kingdom Metazoa; phylum Arthropoda; class Insecta; order Coleoptera; family Lycidae; genus Platerodrilus; species Platerodrilus igneus. The sequence goes on from JARFIW010001235.1 coordinate 1,132,128, forward strand.
ATTTTATTTTTGCAGTAGGAGAATCCATTCATTAAACGTACAATGAATAGTAAAATACCTTTATTAATTAAAATAAATATTCAAGTAACAATCAAACTTTTATAGTAATATAATATCAAGGATTATTAGTCGAGTTGTTTCCGAGTTCGGTGTAATTTCACAGCCACTGGCGCGCGCGTGAGAGGTTCGAGAACTAAAATCCGGAACCTCCCACCATACAAGAAAGCAGCGAGCGCACTCGTCGACAGTTAAAAGTAGCGTCAAGATGCATTCTAGGAAAATGGCGAGTGACCTCCGAGTCGCTCTATGTTTGTGAAACACTTCCTGAGTAACGGTTAGTACCTAATCCACATTTTGTATATTCGTTGTCATATTAGCTAATTTACAAAATTTATTTAGCGCAACGACCCATTTGAACTCGCAACGACCCATTTGAACTCGCAACGACCCATTTGAACTCGCAACGACCCATTTGAAATCCCAACGAGAAATTAGAAAACTGCATGGATAACGTATATATCGCACACCACGTCGAAAATCGCAACTGTAAAATTTGAGACAACATGATCCCTTTGAAGTTACAATTTAGAAAGTTTAATTTGTTGGCTACGCAATGAAAAATTATTTTAGTAAATAAATTTAGACAACGGAAGATTACGTTACAAAGTAATGCTGCCGTGATCCAAGTAAGGAACCCGCTTTGCTCCTACACCTGTGTTAAAGCATGGAAAGCAAGTATAATTAGTTGCTGTTCCCGCGCTGCGAGGTAATTTCCATTACATCAAGGGACAACTGCTGCTCTTGGGTTCGTAATAGAATTAAGGATTTCCTGAGTACTTTCCTTCTGAAAGTACATTATTTCATTGTTTGTTAGACGTACAAAATTGTTATTCAGTTTACCTGTAAATAAGCTGGTTTTCCCCAGTATTAAATTTGCTTTCACTTAGCTTCGTAAATACGAGATCACACGTGGCTTCAACGTAATTTAACAGCTGCTATTACATCACCTGTTTGTTTGTTCACTATTGTCAACAATTGCCCAATGGCTAACACATGTTTAGC